>ML686015.1:0-21805 GCA_007922175.1 Pelusios castaneus | reverse complement strand
ATGGCTGTGGGATGGATGGATGGATATGTTGGGGTTGGATGCCTGTGGGATGGATGGATGTCTGTGGGATGGATGTCTGTGTTGGGGTTGGATGGCTGTGGGATAGACGGCTGGAGGAACAGATGTATCGGGGGATGGAGTGGGAGAGGGTAATGAATGTATGCATGGACAGATGATCATGAAGTGAAGCAGAGCCAGCGTTCTGGAGAGAGAGCCTTGTGACCAAGGCCTCCTGGGATACCCTCTTGAATGTTCAAAATCAGGGCAAGCTGCAAAACTGGAGCCAAACTTTCCCAAACACTGAAGGGTGGTACTTAAACCAGGATTCTGGTTCCCTACACCTGTTACCATGAACTGTGCCAAAACAGAAACAGCCGCTTTATTGCACTCCAGCTCCTCTGGCTCCCACCTAGCCACATGGTCCCCTAAAGAAATAGGTTCCCTTGACCCCAAAGGGCCAGCCACAGCACACAGAACAATATAGGTTTGGATCTTACCCCAAATACCACACTGAGAGCCAATCCTTTAGCAACGACAACTAAAGGTTTAATATAAAAAGAAAAGAAGTAAAATCTGAGAGATGTGAAAGGGTGAATGTGAATCACACACATACAAATGACAGAGTCAATGGAAAGTAGTTTGCAGGCTTGATCCGTTTCCCTGGTTGACACCCAGCACCCGGGTGGGCCTCTGTCCTGTGCCTAGTCTCAGATGAATAGTTCCAGAGATGGGTGTTGGCTGTAGACTGGGGACTGAAGATGAAATGGAGAGTTGGGCTGCTGCCTTTTCTCACCTCTGGCCTCCCCCATGCTGTCTGGAGTTCTTTCCAATCAAAATGGAGTCCAGTCACATGGGTACGTCCTAGGGATATGTCTACACTAGCAATTTAAATCAACTTAAGAACCCTTAAGTCGACCAAATTATTCCATGTCCACACTGGGCTTTCATTAAGTCAACTTAGTAACTACCTATAGATCTTTGATGATGTGGTGACGAGGTCTGACTTGGGGGTTGTAGGTGGTGACCAAGGGAGTTCTGTTGGTTTTTTTTCTTGGGCTTCTCCTGCAGTAGTTGACTTCTGGGTACCCGTCTGGCTCTGTCAATCTGTTTCTTCACTTCTGCGGGTGGGTACTGTAGTTTTAAGAATGTGTCTGTCTCTGTCTAAAGGATCAGAGCAAATGCGGTTATATCTTAGGGCTTGTCTGTAGACAATGGATTGTGTGGTGTGTCTGGGATGAAAGCTGGAGGAATGTAGGTAACTATAGCAATCAGTAGGTTTGCGGTGAAGGGAGGTCTTGATGGGCCCATCACTAATTTGCACAACCATGTTGTTGGGTGGGGTAAAGATGCTGTTATTGTCCCTTGTGGTGCATAGGAGTTTAGACAGTTCAGTGTCTTTTTTCTTCTGTAGGAACAATACAGCATCTTTACTCCACCCAAGTTTGCAGGCTTGTTCCTCTGGTAAACACCCAGCACCCGGGTGGGCCTCAGTCCTGTGTCCAGTCGCAGAGGAATAGTTCTAGAGATGGGTGTTGGCTGGAGACTGGGGACTGGAGACAAGATGGAGTCGGGGCTGCTCCCTTTTATCGCCTCTGGCCTTCTCCATGCTGGGTGCAGTTCTCTCCAACCAAACTGGAGTTGAGTCACATGGTCAAGTCCTAGTGGCTCAAGAGGTTTCTCCCTGGGCCCATTGTACCTGGGAGCTTCCTTAATGGGCCATTAAGGGGACAATGGTTGTAGACATCCAGTCTGGGGAGTTTCCCAGAATCACACAGGTTGAAATATAGATATAAATATATTCCTAACTTCTAATACAGATGCAATTCCTACACATACACCATATAATCATTCCCAGCAAAATACTACCTTTCTATTGGTACCAAACATGGCCTAGTTCCCAATGGATTATAACAATTATGAGATATTAATACAAAATAATATCATAAATGGTTCCCTAAATCCGGACAGCATCACACCCCCACCGTCAGAGTGATGCAGAAAGGGGTGTCACCTAGACACTGCTGAATGCATCACAAAAGGGTTAAGATGGGTTGTGTAACATTACAGCTCTGAACAAATTTCAAAGATTTTACAACATACCAGCATTGGTACATTTTCATCCCTTTGCAACAAATCAATCACAGGAGTTAATATCAGCATTAATATTCACCTCCGTTTAGCACAAACGTGTGTTTACAATTCATTGTGTTCAGTCTCCAATACAGACAGTTTGTCAGTGGGGCAGTTTGTCCAATGCCCTCTTGGATTTTTGAACACTTAACAGGTTGATTTTGGTTTAGTTCAATGGTTTTGGTAGCACAGGACCTCATTTTGACGACATCCTGTGGGTTTGGATATTCCCGGGTGAACCCCATTCTCACATTCACAGGATACGGTTTTCCTCCCTCTTTTTCTTCCCTGGCCTCTTGAAACCCAGGCTCTGTAACACGATCCATTGACTAGCTAGGTGTGCCTCCCATGCTAACAGCTCTGAGTCTGGGCAGATCTCCCCACCACAGTCAATCAGGTAAATTTCATTAAGCCACACACTAGCTTGCTTAGCACAGTCCAAATTTTCAATTATGGCCAATTCCAAGTTTGGAATCTGTCTCAAAGATACACCAAATATCCAAACTAAGATCTCACAAACAGGGATCTGATGTTCTGTTCCCAAACTCTCACTCCACATGGCCGTAGATCTAATGGAGTCCGCCAAGAGACTCCAAGATATTTCCAAAGCACTCAGGGGTAAAAGCTGGTCTGCTTCCCTTTGCATGTCCAAGATATTAACTACATAGCTGTCCTGCTGTATAGCTCTAGCTGTCCAATTACTCCTCTGACTCTGAGACATCGTCTGTTCACTTACAAAGTTAGCCTCATGGAGACAGTCAGGTTTTAACATCACTGTCTCTCCAATACGCTGACCAAGCACAGCCACTTTGCTACAGGGCTTCCCAGTAATTCCCACTCCCTCTGGAACCTTTTCCAAGGTACCCACACTAGAACTTTCTAAAACCAAGTCAGTGAATTCATCTACAGATGGAACACTCTGGCAGTCAGAATCTGAAACAAATCTCACAGCATCCAATCTGGACATTGCTGCAGACAGGGCTTCATCCTGAGATAACCCAATCAGTTCACCTCCGCACCCTCCTGTTGCAGCAGACTGCTGCTTGCAAAAGCCATCAGGAGACCTTACTCCTCTAGGAGAAGTCTCAGGCATCAAATTCTTTTCCACAGAAATTCTGCCCTTTCCCTGTCCAGAGAAAGGTTTCTGTAAAGAACTGTTTCCTTGAATATCAGCAGACTCCTTCTGGGTCTCAGCTAAGTCTAGAACTAACTCTGAGACAATTGGCCCGCCCCCCCCCCCCCCCAGTCAGCACAGACTGAAAGGCACTCTCTGTCTGTCCCTCAGGTAGCAGACTGGAAACAAAATCTCCTTCAGCAGTTAAACCTCCACTCTCCACATTCACACAGCTTGAAATCCCCGTCCTCATTGTCCCAGCACCCAGGGCTGTTCCCAGACAAATTTTTGGAGGTTGGGGTAGCTCCCTCAACAGGCAAGCCAGTACCCCTAGCAGATACAGGCTTAGGATCATCCTCTTGCTGAGCCTTAGCAAACTCCCTCTGTGTTTCACTTAGATTTAGGGCCACCTCAGGCCCTTCCAACCCCACCTCGGCGGGCACTGTCTCAGGGGAGTCTTTTTCCTGTTCCCCACTTCCTTCGGGCTCACTGGACAGGCCGCCTGTAACAGGACCATATTTTCCTTGCGACCTGGGTACAACACTTACACTGCTATCATTAATCACAATATCGTTCCCTACCAGCACATCCGCCGGGAGAAGTTCTCTGACTCCCACCACTATGTCTCCCCTAAAGTCTTCCCACTCTAAATGGATCTTGGCCAAAGGCACCTTCACCCTATATTCTGATAGTGCCACCAAGTCCACACTCTGACCTGGCAAATAATCTTCCTCTCGGACCAGCTCCCTTTTAACTAGGGTGATTTCTGAGGCAGTATCCCTCCACCCAGTCCACACAATCCCATTGACTCTGGCCCTCTTTATGAACTCCTCAATTCCCTTCCAGCTCACTGCCCGTACATAATGACAACAGAGAACTGTGGCACTTTTAAAGACTAACAGATTTATTAATCGCATGAGCTTTCATGGGAGAAAATCCCACTTCGTCAGACGCTTTGAAGATAGGAAAGTTACAGAGTGGGAGGAAATTAAATGCAGGGGAGTGTATGACATAGCATCAGGTCAGGCTGTAACAGCAAATCAAAATAATAGCACAGATCCAGACAGACATCATCTTGCACAGATCCGTACATAGTGAGGCAGCCTTCCTCCCCCCCGCTGGGGATTATCAAGGCGGCATCATTCACCTCTGCAGTATTTGTGTTCGACCATAAGGTGGCCTCATCCACCTGCACCCGATCAGCCCCTGTATTTAGGAAAATTCCAAAGGGGTAGCCGTGTTAGTCTATTGTAGAAAGACAACAGAGTCTTTCTACAATAGACTAACACGGCTACCCCTTTGGAATTTGACTACATGGAGGGCACTGAATACAGCCGTTTGAAGTGGAAATCCATCAACTTCAGTCTTTAAAAGTGCCACAAGACTCTGTTGTATTTAGGAAGACTGCATTGGAGTGGGGAGCAGATAGGGGAAGCGCTGGCCTCAGGGCATTCCTATTTCCCCGATTAGGACAACTGGGCCGTATATGGCCCGTGAGTCTACACAGGTAGCAGGTAGCAGGCCTTTCCCCAGGGCGAGAGGCTTTAGGTTCTGGGTTGGCATAAGATTCCCTGGCTGCGTTGGGGCTGGTCTTATTCCTGGACCCATCATCCCTTCTAGCCTGTGCTGAGTAGGGGACGCCCTTCCCTAGAGGTCTTTGCTTATCTTGGCTTCTATTCTGCATGAAAGTGTTTGCAATTCGCGCTGCCTCCAAAATGGTATTGGGCTCTCTGTCAAGCACGGCCACCTTGATATAGTGGGGCGCTATTTCCAGGAGTTGCTCCTTAGCAATTAGATCAAGAAATGTATCATAAGTACCCTGGGCCCCCTCCCCCATAAGCCATCTTTTCAAATACCCAAGTAGCTTGTGAGCAGTTTCAGTACAGGGAACATTATCTGGCCACCTATAATTTCTAAATTTCAGTTGGTAAGATTCAGGAGTGATTTTGAACCATCTCAGGATCATTTCTTTAAACTTTACATAATTCAATGAATCATTTAATTCCATATCATTAAATACCTCTCTGGCCCTCTCGGACAGTCTGGCGATGAGTACAGGCATCCTCTTCTCATCAGGAATCTTATGGACCTCACAGAGTCTTTCAAAAGTATATAAAAATCCCACAATATCCTCCCCGTCTTTGTAAGGGGGACAGATCCTTTCCCACTCCTTGATGGAGGAAGTCAAGGAACCTTCATTTGAAGGCAGATTCTTCTGGATCTGGGCTATCTCCAATTTCCTTTGATGAGCTCTCACCTCTGCCTCCTGCTGCCTTTGCCGAGCTCTTTCCTCCGCATTTAGCCACCTTTGCCGAGCTCTTTCCTCAGCAGCCTCTTTCATCTCCTGCATTTTTTGTTGCTCCCACAAGTGAAGCTCCATCAGGCCTTTTTCCCTTCGAAGATGCTGGTCATCGTCTGGGTCCAGCTGCTTACTCTCTTCAGCCCCAGCTGCTCCTGAGTCAGAATCAGGCAGAGCTCTTGTCCTCTGATCATTTTCCATGAGCAGATCTCTCATTCTCTGCTCTGAGACATTCCCCTTAAGGGTTATTTTTCTCTCTTTACATAACAGTTGGAGCTCTCTTGTACTCATAGATTTACATGACGGCTGCTCACTCATTGTGACCACTTTACCTTTAACACTCTCAGTATCAAATATAAATTTAGGAATAGTGTGGGGTCCTGATCCAACACCCAAATGCTCTGGTTCTGTGGATCCTGCCAACTACACCAATGTGACCGGGGCCTCCTGGAATACCCTCCTGGACGTGCAAAATCAGGGCAAGCTGCAAAACCGGGAGCCAAACTCCCAAACCACTGATGGGTGGTACTTAAACCAATCTCCCTATCAGTCACAGTCACAGCCAGGCTTCTGGTTCCCCACACTGGGTACCACAAACTGCCAAAATAGAAACAGCCCCTTTATTGCACTCCAGCTCCTCTGGCTCCCACCCAGCCGCACGGTCCCTTAAAGAAATAGGTTCTCCTGACCCCAAAGGGCCAGCCACAGCACACAGAACAATATAGGTTTGGATCTTACCCCAAATACCACACTGATAGCCAATCCTTTAGCAATGACAACTAAAGGTTTAATATAAAGAGAAAAGGAGCAAAATATGAGAGATGTTAAAGGGTCAAAGTGAATCACACACATACAAATGATTTAGAGTCCATGGAAAGCAGTTTGCAGGTTTGTTCCTCTGGTAAACACCCACCAGCTGGGTGGGCCTTAGTCCTGTGTCCAGTCGCAGAGGAATAGTTCCAGAGACGGGTGTGGGCTGGAGACTGGGGACCGGAGACAAGATGGAGTCGGGGCTGCTGCCTTGTATCCCCTCTGGCCTTCTCCATGCACTGTGCAGTTCTTCCCAATCAAAATGGAGCTGAGTCACGTGTTCAAGTCCTAGTGGCTCAACAGGTTTCTCCCTGGACCCATTGTACCTGGGAGCTTCCTTAATGGGCCATTAAGGAGACAATGGCTGTAGACATCCGGACTGGGGAGTTTCCCAGAATCACACAGGTTGAAATGTAGATATAACAAACATATTCCTAACTTCTAATACAGATACAATTCCTACACATAAACCATCTAATAGTTCCCAGCAAATTACTACTTTTCTATTGTTACCAAACATGGCATAGTTCCCATGGATTATAGCAATTATGAGATATTAATACAAAATAATATTATAATTGGTTCCCTAAATCCGGACAGCGTCACAGTGGACTCCTCCTGATGGTCGGAACAACAGACTAGACTTCTATATAGATTGTTTTGGCCACCGGGCAAAGGCTGAAATTGTGGACAAACAACATCCCTTACACCATAACCTCAGCCATGCAGTGCACAATGCCCTCCAGAGCCTCAGAAACAACTCTGACATTATTATTAAGGAGGCTGACAAGGGAGACACCATCGTCATCATGAATAAATCGAATTACAATCAGGAGGCTTATTAACAACTGTCCAACAGAATGTTCTATAAACCACTCTTTTCTGACCCCACTGAGGAATACCAAAAGGAACTGCACCTCCTACTCCAGAAACTCCCCAAAGCAGCACAGGAACAAATCAAGACAGACACACCGCCAGAACCAGGGGAGTTACAGGAGGAGGTGGCCAGGCTCAGGAGTATCCATGCCCTGGAGAAGTTCCTGGATAGCATCCATGAGGAAACATGCAAGGATGAGGAAACTATCCAGAGGCAAAGGACTGCTGCCACACCCTCGGAGAAGGATGGGATGGCTCAAGCAGAGGGTGGACACTGGCAGCTGGTTACTTCTGGCAGCAGACAGTGCTCCACCCCTGCTCCCATCCCACCCTCCGTTGTGGTAAAGAACCGCTACGCAGCACTACAGACGGGAGATGATATGGAAGAGGAGAAGCCGTGCACCCCCGAGGTTGGGAGGATCACAACCATCACACCCAGGAGAAAACGTCGGGTTGTGGTGGTTGGTGACTCTCTTCTGAGGGGGACGGAGGCACCCATCTGTCGCCCAGATAAGGCTTCTCGGGAGGTATGCTGCCTGCCAGGTGCCCGTATCCGAGACGTTACGGAGGGATTGTCGAGAATCATCCGTCCCTCTGACTACTACCCCATGCTACTCATCCATGTGGGAACCAATGATACTGCGAGAGGTGACCCTCTGCAGATCAAAGGTGACTACAGGGCTCTGGGAGCACGGGTGAAGGAGTTCGGTGCACAGGTGGTTTTCTCCTCGATCCTCCCGGTCAAGGGTAGGGGCCCGAGCAGAGACAGATGCATCCTGGAGGTGAATGCCTGGCTGCGGAGATGGTGTTACCAGGAGGGCTTTGGCTTCCTCGACCATGGGGTGCTGTTTCAGGAAGAAGGACTGCTAGGCAGAGACGGACTCCACCTATCCAGGAAGGGAAAGAGCGTATTTGGAAGCAGACTGGCTAACCTGGTGAGGAGGGCTTTAAACTAGGTCCGAAGGGGGAAGATGACCAACACCCACAGGTAAGTGAAACTGAGGGAAACCTGGGGGAAGGGATGGAACTTGGGGGATGCTGGGGCTGTAACAGCAGGAATAAAAGAGGGGGTAGTTGGAACTGGGGGCAGGGGTCAAATAATTGTTTATTTCCTGATGAAGTCATAATACCTCAGGCGAGTGGGGAAGGAGGACACCGGGAGAAATTGCAAGGGGGAAGATGCGACAGGAGGGAGAATCGACAGGGCAAAGTAGGGCAATGGGCCCGGTATCTTAGGTGCCTGTACACAAATGCGAGGAGCCTAGGAAACAAGCAGGAAGAATTGGTAGTACTGGCACAGACAAGGAACTATGATATAATTGGAATAACAGAAACGTGGTGGGATAACTTGCATGACTGGAGCACTGCCATGGATGGATATAAATTGTTCAGGAAGGACAGGCAGGGAAAAAGGGGGGGAGGAGTAGCGTTATATGTAAAAGAGCTGTACGACTGCTCGGAGCTCCACTATGAAAGTGGAAACAAGATGGTTGAAAGCTTGTGGGTTAAGTTTAGGGGAGAATGCAACAAGGGGGATGTTGTGGTGGGTGTCTGCTACAGACCGCCAGACCAGAAAGAGGAGGTGGATGAGGCGTTCTATGGACAACTAACAGAAGTTTCCAGATCGTCGCAGGCCCTGGTTCTTATGGGGGACTTCAATTATCCTGATGTCTGCTGGGAAGATAATACAGCAGTGCACAGGCAATCCAGGAAGTTTTTGGAGAATATTGAAGACAACTTCCTAGTACAAATGCTGGAGGAACCAACTAGGGGCCTTGCACCTCTAGACCTATTGCTCACAAACAGAGAAGAATTGATCGGGGAAGTAGAAGTAAATGGCAACCTGGGCAGCAGCGACCATGAGATGGTAGAGTTCAGGATCCTGATCAATGGAAGGAAGGAAAGAAGCAGAACACACACCCTGGACTTCAGAAAAGCAGATTTTGGCTCCCTTAGGGAGCTGATGGGCAGGGTCCCATGGGAAGCTGATCTGAAGGGGAAAGGTGTCCAAGACAGCTGGCTGTATTTTAAAGAAACCCTGTTAAAGGCACAGGAAGATAACATTCCGATGTGCAGAAAGAACAGCAAATGTGGACGGCGACCAGCGTGGCTTAGCAGGGAACTCTGCGGGGAGCTGAAACATAAAAGGGAAGCTTACAAGAAGTGGAAGCTTGGACAGATGACAAGGGAGGCGTATAAAGATATTGCTCGGGACTGCAGGGATCAAATCAGAAAGGCCAAAGGACAATTGGAGTTGCAGCTAGCAAGAGATGTGAAGGATAACAGAAAGGGATTCTATAAGTATATCAGCAACAAGAAAAGGATCAGAGGTGGTGTAGGTCCCTTACTGAATGGGGCAGGCATCCTCGTGGAGGATGATGCGGAAAAGGCTGAAGTACTCAATGCTTTTTTTACTTCAGTCTTCACAGGGCGGGCCAGCTCCCAGGCTACTACACGGGGTAACGCGGACTGGAGAGAAGAGTGGCCCTCAGTGATGGAAAGTCAGGTTAGGGAACACTTAATGAAATTGGAAGTGCACAAGTCCATGGGGCCGGATGAACTGCATCCGAGGGTGCTGAGGGAGTTGGGGGAAGTGATTGCAGAGCCGCTGGCCATTATCTTTGAGAACTCGTGGCGAACGGGGGTGGTCCCGGAGGATTGGAAAAAGGCAAATATAGTACCTATCTTTAAGAAAGGGAAAAAGGAGGATCCGGGGAACTACAGACCGGTCAGCCTCACCTCAATCCCTGGGAAAATCATGGAGCAGGTCCTCAAGGAATCCATCCTGAAACACTTGGAGGAAAATAGAGTGATCAGGAACAGTCAACATGGATTCACCAAGGGCAAATCGTGCCTGACCAACCTGATTTCCTTCTATGATGAGATGACTGGATTTGTGGATGCGGGAAGAGCCGTTGACGTGATATACCTTGACTTTAGCAAGGCTTTTGATACGGTTTCCCACAACATTCTCGTTGGCAAGTTAAGGAAGTATGGGTTGGATGAGTGGACCGTAAGGTGGATCGAAAACTGGTTAGATCAACGGGCTCAGCGGGTAGGAATCAATGGCTCGATGTCTGGTTGGCAACCGGTAACGAGTGGAGTGCCCCAGGGGTCGGTCCTGGGGCCGGTTCTATTCAACATCTTCATTAATGATCTTGATGATGGAATAGACTGCGTGCTTAGTAAGTTTGCGGATGACACCAAGTTGGGGGGAATGGTAGATACTCTGGAGGGCAGGGACAGGATCCAGAGAGACTTGGACAAATTGGAACAGTGGGCCGAAAGAAACCTCATGAGGTTCAACAAAGACAAGTGCAAAGTCCTGCACTTAGGACGGAAAAATCCCATGCACTGCTACAGGCTGGGGACCGATCAGCTAAGTAGCAGCGCTGTAGAAAAGGACCTGGGAGTTATGGTGGACGGGAAGATGAATATGAGCCAACAGTGTGCCCTTGTTGCCAAAAAGGCCAATGGCATATTAGGCTGCATCAGTAGGAGTATTGCCAGCAGATCGAGGGATGTGATAATTCCCCTCTATTCGACACTGGTCAGGCCGCATCTGGAGTACTGTGTCCAGTTTTGGGCTCCCCACTACAGAAAGGATGTGGACAAATTAGAAAGAGTCCAGCGGAGGGCAACAAAAATGATTAGGGGGCTGGGGCACATGACTTATGAGGAGAGACTGAAGGAACTAGGCTTATTTAGTCTAGAGAAGAGAAGACTGAGGGGAGATTTGATAGCAACCTTCAACTACTTGAAGGGTTGCTCCAAAGAGGAAGGAGCTAGGCTGTTCTCGAGGGTAACAGAGGACAGAACAAGGAGCAATGGTTTCAAATTACAGCTGGGGAGGTCAAGGTTGGATATTAGGAAAAACTTTCTCACGAGGAGGGTGGTGAAGCATTGGAATGGGCTATCTAGGGAGGTGGTAGAATCTTCATCTTTGGAGATTTTTAAGGCTCGGTTAGACAAAACTCTGGCTGGGATAATTTAGGGGGAGTGGTCCTGCTTTTTAGCAGGGGGTTGGACTAGATGACCTCGTGAGGTCCCTTCCAACCCTATTATTCTATGATTCTATGATTCTATGATTCTAACCCCGACCAGGGATATTCTATCTACTACCAAAAATACATAAAAGAGGAAACCCTGGACGCCCCATCATCTCAGGCATTGGACGCTTTCCACAGGATTATCTGGCTATGTGGACTCTCTCCTCAGACCCTATGCTATCAACACACCTAGCTATCTGAGAGACACTACAGATTTCCTGAGAAAAATCCAATCCATTGGTGACCTTCCAGAAAATACCATCCTGGCCACTATGGACGCAGAGGCTCTTTACACAAACATCCCACACGAAGATGGATTACCAGCCATTAGAAGAACTATCCAAGATGATGACACAGCTGAACTTTGTGACTTTGTACTCACCCACAGCCATTTCAGATTTGAAGATGATCTATACCTTCAAGTCAGTGGCACTGCTATGGGAACCCGCATGGCCCCACAATATCCCAACATCTTTACGGCCAACTTAGAACAACGCCTCCTCACGTCTCATCCCAAAGCACCTCTGCTTTACTTACGCTACATCGATGACATCTTCATGATCTGGACCCACGGTAAAGAGGCCCTTGAAGATTTCCACAGAGATTTCAACAGTTTCCACTCCACAGTCAAACTGAGCCTGGAACACTCCACACAGGAGATCCACTTTCTGGAGACTCCAGTGCAAATTAGTGATGGGCACATAAACACCACCCTATACCGAAAACCTGCTGATCGCTATAGTTACCTACATCCCTTTCATCCCAGACACACCACACGATCCATTGTCTACAGTCAAGCCCTAAGATATAACCGCATTTGCTCTGATCCTTTAGACAGAGACAGACACCTTCAGGATCTCTATCCAGCATTCTTAAAACTAGAATAATCATCTAGGGACATGAAGAAACAGATTGACAGAGCCGGACAGGTACCCAGAAGTCACCTACTACAGGAGAAACCCAAGAAAGAAAACAACAGAACGCCACTGGTCATCACCGACAGCCTGCAAGTCAGAACTGTACAGCACATCATCAAAGATCTACAGCCTATCTCGTAAGACAATCCCTCACTCTCTCAGGCCTTGGGAGACAGACCTCTCCTCGCTTACAGACACCCCCAACCTTAAATGGATACTCACCAGGAACTACAGAACAAACAACAGAAACTCTAAGTCAGGCACATATCCCTGCAACAGACCCCGCTGCCAACACTGTCCACGTTACTACTGAAAATGACACCATCACTGGACCTAATCAAGCCACCTACTCCATCAAGGGCTCATTCACCTGCTCGTCCACCAATGTGATTTATGCCATCATGTGCCGGAAATGCCCCTCTGCCTTATACATTGGACAGACAGGACAGTCTGCGCAAAAGAATAAATGGACACAAATCTGACATCAGAAATCACAACACTCAAAAACCAATAGGGGAACACTTCAATCTCGCTGCTCACTCCATTGATGACTTGTTAATAGCTGTGTTGAAACAGATGAATAACAAATCACAGCTTCAAAGAGAGACTGCAGAACTCGAACTTATATGCAAATTTGACTCAGTTGCCTTGGGGTTAAACAGGGACTATGGATTTTTCTCGCATTACATCAAGTGAATTGACCTTCCCCCTCCTCTATGTGCTGTTCCCCAGTGTTTGAATCCTAACACCTATTTTGATTTGCTGTTACAGCCTGACCTGATCCTATGTCATACTCTCCCCTGCATTTTACTCCTCCTTAGTTTGACTTAAGCCTTAACTCAACTTCTTAAGTCGACTTAATGCCAGTGTGGACGACTATGCCCAATGTTAAAAGGAGCCACTTCGTTAAGTCAACTTAATAAAGTCGACTTAACTTTTTCTAGTGTAGACATAGCCGTAGTGTCTCACCCTGTTTCCTCCTGAACCCACTGTGCTTGGGAGCTTCCTTAACGGGCCATTAAGGAGACAATGGCTGTGGACATCCAGTCTGGGGAGTTTCCCAGAATCAGATAAGTTGAAACACGGATGCACCAAATATATTCATAACTTTTAATATAGATATCACACCTACCATAAATCATAGAATCATTCCGAACAGATCATAACCTTTCTATTGACACCAAACATGGCAGAGCTTCTATGGATTACTGCAGTTATGAAACATGAAAAACAACTCTAATCAGGGATCTCAGACTCAAATCACCGCAAGGGCCACATGAGCAGGGCTGTCCTTTGGGGGGGGGGGGGGGCCAACAGGGCAATCGTCCTGGGCCCCGTGATTATGTGGGCCCAGCGCTGTCCCGCAACGCAGCCCCCCCCATGGCCACGCTTCCCCCTGCTCCCCACTGCCTTCTGCAGTGAGCCAAAGGCAGTGGGGTGGGCCCGGAGCGCTTCCCCTGGCCCCTGGCTGGCCCTGCTCCCTGCCCCCAGGGTGAAGCAGTCAGGCCCAGGGATGGGGCAGGTGCACAGGACCCGGCCCCTGGGACAGCCTGCCCCACACCCCTCGCCACAGCCTCATGTGGCCAGGCAGGGCCTGGCCGTGGCCGGGTCTGGCCCTCGTTGGCGGCGTGGCCTCGGTTCCCCGGCTGGGGCGGAGGCGGCGGCTGGGGCTGGATCCCTTTTTACGTTGAGGAAGTACCTACCAGAGGGGCCCATTACACTGAGCCACGGCAATACCTGGGGAACGGGCGATCAGGAACGGAGACGCGAGGGAAGTGCCCAGCCTGTGTGATGGACCCGTAGGGGGTGGGAGCCACAGCTCTGGGGATGGGCCTGATCCAGGGAAAGCTGAACCGAGGGGATGTGCTGCATTATTCTGGGGGGCTGCAACATGGGGCCTGTCACCCTCTGCCAGGAGCCTTGACAGGCCCTTTCTGAACAGATCATCAGGGGAGCACAGCTGTAGCTGGCCCCACACAGCCCGGGCGGTGTTTACTCAGTGTTTCCCTCGGGCTGAGAGCCTCAGTCACCCTGCCCCACTGGCCCCCAGTGTCTGCTTCCTGGCACCTCAGACGCATCAGCTTCAGCCTTTTTCCAGCCACAGGTCACGGGCCACCACACAGAGCAGCCGAGAGGGCTGGACCACAGCCACACAGCTGGGCTGCCTCCCACCAGGGACTCAGCCCTCTGGGGAGCTGCCTGTGGGGCAGGGCCAGATCCAGGGCTCACTCGCCAGGTCCCTGCTCACTTTCTCCTGCCTGGCCCCTGCTCCCTTGTGATGGAGCCTCTCGGGAATTGTGCTCAGGTCCCCTCTGCTTGCTGCTCATCAGGGCTCTGCCCCAGTGGCATCTGCCCTGGTCCAGCCCAGGTCCCCACACACCAATGCAACCAGCCCCAAATCCAGCCTGCTCCACCTGGAAGGGTCCTGGGAATCACCCCCAGAAGCCAAAGGCCCAGCACGCGCTCCCCAGTCAGAGGGAGTCTCAGCCATTTGGGAAGTCAGACGGGTTTATTGGTGCTCAGGACCATAGCATAGAAAGGCAGTAGATTAACTAGCGGTCACAGCGGCGACCCACCAAGCGGAGCACAGAGTCATGTTCCGAGGGCCTTGTGACGCTGTCCAGATTTACGGGACCATTTATGACACAATTTCATATCAATATTTCATAATTGCAACAGTCCATAGGAACTATGCCGTGTTTGGTACCAACAGAAAGGCTGTAATTTGCTGGGAATGATTATATGGTGTATGTGTAGGAATTGTATTTGTATTAGAAGTTAGAAATATGTTTGTTATATCCATATTTCAACCTGGGTGACTGGGAAACTCCCCAGATTGGATGTCTACAGCCATTGTCCCCTTAATGGCCCATTAAGGAAGCTCCCAGGTACAATGGGTCCAGGGAGAAACCTGTGGAGCCACTAGGACTCGCCCATAAACAAACAGAGTCCCGGGGCACTTTTAAAGACTAACACCATGAAAGCTCATGCGATAAATAGATCTGTTAGTCTTTAAAAGTGCCCCAGGACTCTCTTGTTTTTCTATTTCTTTAAAGGACCATGCGGCGAGGTGGGAGCTGGAGTGCAATAAAGGGGCTGTTTCTATTTTGGGCCGATTTCTTGGTACCCGGTGTGAGGAACCAGAGGCTTGGCTGCGACTGATAGGGAGACTTGTTTAAGTCCCACCCATCAGTGTTTGGAGAGTTTGGCGCCCGGGTTTGCAGCTTGTCCTGATTTTTGTACATCCAGGAGGTTATCCCAGGAGGCCCCGGTCACAGGCCCATTCCCTAGATCCACGCCAGGCACTGCCCTTCTTGTCCCAATCACTACCAGCTGACCCTCCTAGGTCCTCTCCCGTCTTTTGTCTTTTTCCACGGCTTGGGAACACTGCCCTTTTCCTGACCTGCCACAGTCTCTATATGACTGGGTGGCCTGGGGGTGGGGAGTCCTGACCAGGTCTGGCTATGTGTGGCTGGGGAAGGCCCATCTGCCCTCCAGTGGCCCCTGCTATAATCACACACCCTGGGCCCATCACATGAACAAAAAAGCAAGGGAAACTGAGGCACAGCACATCCCACCCAGAGAAAATCCCCACTGTCCTCACTCTCCGTGTGCAAAGCCATTTGTGGGGATGGCTGGGGTAGGAAGGCCGCCCACGACCCATCTGTCTGTCCTTGCAGGGCCACAGTCATGTGCTCCACGCATGAGCCACCAGCCGTGGCAGGGGAAAGCAGGGTGCGGCTGCTGTACACTGCACCACAGCCCAGCAAGGCGCGGGGAAGGGCTGAGCCTAGAGAGCAGCTCTGGATGGGGCTGGACTCATGGCCGGACTCTGCTGGGCCCAGCATGGCCAGCCCCGCGGGTGCCCTGTGCACCGGGCTGGGGTCACCACCTCGCTGGGCTGGTCTCAGTGGGACTCCCCTCCCCTGGGGGGCTGCGCTGAACCACATCCAGCCCCACGCACGCTCGCCGCCCAGCTGGCGTCTCTGGGGACAGAACCAGAAACGACACTTTCCTTTTCACATCACGCCAAGCTGCGCGGGGGCGGGGGCCTTCCTGTCCATTGGCAGGAACATGGACGGAGCCCTTGAGATGGCGGAGGGGGCTGTGTATGCCGACCTCCGCTTCCCCCCACCAGCCCCGACAGCCGGTAAGGCGCCCACACCCTGCCTGGCTCCCAGAGGGCTAGGCCTGGCGTGAAGGAGCCAGCGGCTTAGGGCGGGGCCTGGAGGAATGGGGGGGCCCATTACATGGGGAACCGTCACAGCCGCGGGCCAGTGGTGACCTCTCCAGAGACACACACAGAGGACTGCCCATCGGGAAATGCTGCTTCCAGGCTCTGGGCCCAGGCGAGCTGCAGCCCCTCGCTGTGCCTCAGTTTCCCCATGGTGGATGGGGGTGCAGATGGTCTTCCTCACAGGGCAGGGCACTGAGGCCTATGGAGCTGTGAGCTCCCCAGGGGGGCAGCCAGAGACAGGGAATGGGTAAAACGAACGTGGGGACTCGCTGACAGGACAGGCTGGGTTGGGAACCCTGCCCCACATTGACCCTGCCACACTGAGCCCCCCAGAGAGCTCCCCCAGTGATCAGTGTGTGCAGAGCCCCCCTCAGGAATCCCTCCTGTCATCCCTGTGCTGGGACCCAGGGGAACCCCACTGGGCTGAGCCCCCCTCGGCCCCCAGTGACCCGGACTGACTCTCTCTCCTTTAGCCCCACAGCGGCTCTCTCCATCCTTCTGGCAGCGGGCAGCTCTCAGCCTGGCTCTCCTCTGCACCCTGCTCCTGGCAGGCCTGCTTGGCCTGGGCCTGGGCCTGCGCCGTGAGTAGGGGCTGCGTCCGGTCGCTGTCCTCCCGAGGTCCCTGCAGCACCTGCCCCATGTGCCCGGGGTGGGGGGTCGGGATCGCGAGAGCAGCGCGGCTGCAGGTGCTGGCCAGGGGCTGAGCAAGGGTGCCCAGAGACCCAGCCCGGGGCAAGTGGACACAAAGTAGCTGCCTGGCACAGCCAGCTTCCCATGGCCTCCCGCAGCCCCGGCGCCTCCCTGGGGCATCGAGGCTCCTTCCCCTGCAGCCTCCCTCTCCCCCGACCCTCCACCCTGCCGCACCTCACTCACCCAGGCCAGCTCTCCAGGGCTTGTCCAGCCTAGCGTTCAACGCCCCCGGCAGCCTGTTCCAAGCCCAGCCTGCCCCCCCGGGAATGATACCCCACCCCAGCCCTCCTCCCGCTCAGGAGACAATTCCCCAGTGTGGGGTCCCCAGCCTCCCCAGGCATGACCGACTTCCCTGGCCCTGTCTTCCCACTCCAGCCGGGAGAGCACACCCGCCCCACAATGACTGGGCCCCGCAGGCAACCCCCCATCTGTCAGACAGGCAGGTTTCATTTCTCCTTCCCCTACCTCCCAACCTCCCAGCACAGCACGTGCAGAGCCGCCCCTGGCTGTGGCGTGGACGCCTGGCTGGTCCATGCGATGGGCTCTGTCCCCTGAACATCCAATACCCTTCCCTGGGGCAGCCCAACGCAAGCGCTGCTCCGCACAGCCTCAGGCAGGAAAGCCACGAAAGCCGGCCACAAAAGCCCCGGCATGGAGAGCAGACTGGGGCTAGTCAAGGAGCTTTGCATCGCCAGTGGGTGACCCCGTGCCCTGAGATGTTGGGCACCGCACACCCAGGGGGTGTTCAGAGACCAGCAGGAAATCATTGACTGCCTGGTGAGATGCACTCGCCAGCAGCCGGGACTGCCTGGCTTAGGGAGGAAAGGGCACAGAATAGCAGCCAAGCTAGGGACAGGATACTGGGAACGTCTCCCTGGCTCAGACCACAGGGACAAGGGCACAGCCAGAGAGTTACCAGCAACAAACCTGAAAGTGAGACAAGGAAACACCTTTGGCATGAACCTGGGGAACTCCCTGCCCCATGATACACTGAGCCCGAAAGCTCAGCAGGAACCAAATAAGGATTAACTATTTGGTGGCTAATAAGAGTGTCCAGCGGTCCTGCAGGGAGGAGACGGGCTTTTAGAAGAGATTTAATCCAGGGAGCTCAGGGCCTGAGCCAACCCCTACCTGACAGTGCTGGAGGCATTTTCCCCATGGTCTGTTTATTCTCCAGCTCCCCATGCAGCAGGCCCCACCTTGTCCTCAGACGCAGCTGGCACTGGGCACTGCCAGGCCCAGGAAGCCGGGCTAGACGGGCCCTGTGGCTGAGCCAGGCTGGCTGGTCCCGTGTTCATCACCTGCACTTCTAGGGCTGGTGCGGAGCTGCGCCCCGGAGCTGAGGACCAGGGAGCAGAGCCTCGAACACAACACCCAGCAGCAGGAGAGGCTAGTGTCAGGTACGTGAGTGGGGCAGAGTCCTGGCTGGGAGGTCCTCGCTGTCCCCGGCGGCCTGAGGAGCCAGTCCTTCCCCAGAGGCCCAGAGGCCCTCCCCACCGGCTATGGGCCCTCAGCCTGGGCCTCATGTTCCCAGACTCCAGCACGCTCATACCCCAGCCCCGCCCTGACTGCTCCCCGTTTCCCACGGCTCCCACCCAACCAGCCCTCGATGGCCTGGGGGACCAGAGCGCTGGGCGACCCCAGGACCCATCCCAGGACATCTGCTCCACGGTGGGACCCTCTGGGGCAAGGCAGGGCAGCATGTGTCCCAGGCCACTGGAACCAGGGCTGGGAGAGAGCCCCCCCCTGTTCCCCCCCCCCCCCCCCGCTGGAGCCTGGGCTGGGCTCCCTGCTTTGCCAGCTGCCATCTCTCCATACAGGGCAGTGCCAGCTCTGCCCGGCTGGCTGGCTCTGGGACAGCGGGAAGTGCTATTACTTTTCCTCCATCCGGAGATCCTGGGAGAAGAGCAAAGAGGATTGCTGCTCCCGAGGTGCCCAGCTCGTCACCATCAGAGCCAACGCCACGCTGGTGAGTGTGCCCGGCTGTCACGCTGGGGAGTGTGCCCGGCTGTCATGCTGGGGAGTGTGCCCGGCTGTCATGCTGGGGTGTGTGCCCGGCTGCCACGCTGGGGAGTGTGCCCGGCTGCCACGCTGGAGAGTGTGCTTGGCTGTCACGCTGGAGAGTGTGCCCGGCTGTGACGCTGGGGATTGTGCCCGGCTGCCACGCTGGGGAGTGTGCCCGGCTGCCATGCTGGGGAGTGTGCCCGGCTGCCACGCTGGAGAGTGTGCCCGGCTGTCACGCTGGGGAGTGTGCCCGGCTGGCACGCTGGAGCGTGTGCCCGGCTGCCACGCTGGGGAGTGTGCCCGGCTCCCACGCTGGGGGTGTGCCCGGCTGCCTCTCCCAACCTGTCAGGCCCAACCCCAGCCTCCCGTCATCCACGGGTGGGAGGGCCATGGGCAGATGCAGGTCCTGCCCCAGGACATGGAGGCTGGGCCCATGGGACTGCCCTGGGCCCTGGCAGGTTGTAGGGATGGGGCAGCCCTAGGATTCAGGCCCCCTGTTGAGGTCCTGGGGTGCTGGGGCCCCAACACGCATGGTCTCTGCCCGAGGGTTAGGTGATTTTCAGTTGCTGTGCGGTGGTGCCTGCCCTCGGCCCTGCACCCAGCCATCCTTGCATCCTGTCTGCTCTGCCCACAGTGCTGACTGCCTAAGGAGCCACCAGGAGGTAAAGGGAGCCCAGGGCTCCTGCCCCACGCCCTGCCCATCACAGGGAGGATGTGCCTGGCATGGGGCTGGTGAGCTCATCCGCAGGGACCTAGCCCCCCAGCACAGATTCCTGCTTCTGCGGGTGCAGTTCCAGCCTGTAGAAAGCGGGAGCGCTCTTCCTGCACCAGGAGACACTCAGGTGGCACAGGGAGAGGGCAGGGCTGGGGGGAGGGAAGGGCTCTGTCTCCGCACAGTCAGGGCTGCCCCTGTGCAGCAATAGGGTGGGTGGATGGGCACTCACACGTTCCCAGAACACAGGGCATTCTGGGATGGAGAGGGCGCAACCCTGCTCGAGGGACCCTGCCAGGCCAGTGTGATCTTGCATGCATGGTCCGTGCGAGACTGCGCCGCACAGGGACGCCATTTTCAAGGGCGTGCAACCCCATGGCTGCCGACCCGATCTTGCTCAGAGAGTGTGTACTGGGTCACGCCAGTGGAGCGGAAGTGCTGCACTACTGAAAACGCCCCTGCCAGACACTGGGAACCCATTGTCCCGCGCCAGGGAGGGGAAAACCAGCCCTGGGGAGGAGTGTGCGCTATAAAAGTGGACGAGTGGTGTCCCGTGGGAGTCAGAGCTGCCCTGGAAGGCAGGGGTGTGATGTTGCTGGAGGGTCTGTTCAGACGCAGTCCAGGCTCTGGCAGGCGGAGCGAGAAGTGCAGCCTGGTGGTGGCTATTGGCCCAGACCCTATCGTAGTGATTGTGACTCCTGCCAGCGGGGCCAGCGTCCCTCGTGGCAGACGGAGCTCTGCATCCTCCCAGCCCTCCGGGGACTGGGCCCAGCCAGGCTGTTCCATTAGCGGCTGGGCGAGGTGCCCCGTGGGCTGCTCCCCTCATTGCCTGGCCCTCTGCTGCTGGGGCTGTTAGCTCAGTGTGTGCGTGTGCGACTGTGTGCAAGGGTGCGTGTGCATGCCTGTGAACACATGCGTGACCTGGGGATGGGCTCACACTCAGCAGCTCCCTGTGTGTCAGGCCTTCCTACAACGTGCATCCGGCAGCAGGATGTTCCACATTGGGTTGATGCGGGAAAGCGCCCGGGCCGACTGGAAGTGGGTGGACGGCTCCGCACTGAATGGGTAAGACCCCAGCCTCGCCCCTGGGCCCATCCCCAGCAGGGCTGCTGCGAGCGCTGCCCGCCAGGCTCCCATCCCTCCGGGACACACCTGTGAGCTCGTGTGGCTCTGAGCAGGCGAGGACAGTACAGGCAGAGCTGCTGCCCGCAGCCTGCTCTCCCCAGCTCTCCGCCCTGCGCAGACCCCCCTCCTTTCCTGCACTCGGGGAGGGGCTGGGAACAGGGCCTCCGCCAGGCTGTAGCCGATCCCAGGGGCCCTGAGCTGCCCCCCAGAGCTGGTGGTGCCCCAGCTTCCAGCCGGGCTGCGACGGAGCCAAGAGGCCAGGCTAGATGGGCCCTGGGGCTCTGGCTTCTCCTGTCTGAGGTGCCCCACGGACAGCTCCCTGAGCTGCAGTTTGCACATGGCCCCTGGGGCCCCAGCCTGGCCCTAAGAAGCTGAGGGGGTAGCGGAGGGGGCGCTGCACGCTGGGCTCCATGGAGGAGGCCCAGGGTCCGTCCGGACAGAGCAGTGGCTCACCTGTCGTGTTCTCTCCACCCAGGCTCTTCCCAGTGACCCGCGCCAGCGCGTCGTACCTGTGCTGCGGGAGGGCGTCAGAGGAGGGGCTGTCGTGCGGGGTGTGCTCTACATACAGCCACTGGGTCTGTGAGCAGAGAGCCCTCACTTTGCGGTGGGGCCACAGCTCTGCCCTCCCCACTGTCCTCTGGGGGGACACGATCTACACCTGCACCGAGCCCCAGTGAAAGCGGCCGAGGGCCCAGCTCCCAATCCCTGAACCTGCTCCGCATTACTGCTGGTCCTCCCTGCCCCTGGGAGCTTGCCGACTGTGTGCTCCCTGCCCCCCAGCTTCCCAGGCCCGCTCCCCACACGCTCAGCCCATCCATCCCCAGCGCTGGCCGCACCTGATC
>ML686014.1:1453871-1608539 GCA_007922175.1 Pelusios castaneus | reverse complement strand
ACGCCCGTCGTTAACAAAAAATGTTTATGTATTTTTAAAACAAGAAACGCAGAATGAAAGAGAAAGTGAGAGAAATACTGAACGTCTCATGTTTGTAGCATGTCATGGTGTGATGTGAGTTTCCTTAAAATACAACCTCTTCCATGCTCATCTCTCTGAACTCGTGCTCTGGGTTGACACCGCCATTCTGGCAAGAAAGGATGGGGCATTTGGATTTCTGTGTAGACTGAAAGGTGCCACTTCCTGCACCACAGCACTGCCGCACCCCTCAAGAGGGGAATCTGGTGCTGACTGGGTGATGGTGTCACCAACTGAATGGGTGACGTTACTGTCTATACTAGAGGATGCTTCCCATCGAAGCACTAACTCTGTATGGATGGAGCAATTAAAAGAGATCCCAGCCCAAGGCTGGTAGCGCTGTGGCTTTCAGGTCACTAAGGAGATCAGAATCAGGTCTGAATCTCTATATTTTTACTATCAGTCATGGTGAGTCGCAGGGCTGGATTAGCGTCCGGTAACAGGACATGGAGAGAAAGGGTCAGATCGTAACAGCTGCACCCACACTGGTGAGAAGTGATGGATGTGAGCACTGCCTGGAACTTCAGTGAGACACCGTCTGAGGATAACGACTCCATAATGGGATGTAGAGGTTCATTGTCTAGTCCTAAGTGAAATATAAAGGGCTGTCTTCTGCTCTCACAGTAAACCTTCCTTAAACCTGGAGTAACTCCACTGTCTTCAGTCGGGTTCCTCTGAATATGCACCAGTGTGAATGAGAGCAGTATCTAGCCCAAAGTCTGCAAGAGGTCACCTGTTGTATACAATGAGCTGAGCTCCATGCATCTCAGTCGCTAAAGGAAGGAACGGAATCACAAGGGAGGAGGGTGGTGTATTTTTAATAAGGAACATTTGGAATTACAGCTTCAAAATGAGGAGTTAGTATGAAAAGAGGCAGTACGGGCAGCCTCCGGGGCTAGGGTGTCCTATCCAGTGATAATACATTGTTACTGTTCAAGGATTCACCGGCACTGGAATGAGGCTCTGTGGATTGAGCCCTTCAGGAAAAGCAGCCACCTCTCAAGGGCTATGTCTACACTAGAAAAGTCAACTCGACTTTGTTAAGTCGACTTAACTTTTTCTAGGGTAGACATACCCCTTGTCGACCTTATTAAGTCGACTTAACGCTTTAAGTCAACTTAATAAAGTCGATTTAGGTGCCAATCCCCATCCTCACTGGCTTAAGTGGATTTAGGAGTTGACTTAAGCCTTAAATTGATACCTAAAACTAGGTGTTATTAAGTGAACTTAAGTTTTCCTTCAGTCAACTTAATAAAAGCCCAGAGTGGACAGGGAGTAAGTTAGGTAGATTTAAGCCTTAAATTGACCTAACTTGTAAGTGTAGACGCACCCAAGGAAATCATGGGAAGAGATGCTCCAGAATGGGGAGACGAAGAGAGCCTGAGCTCTAACAGCTCGGTCCAGAAAGCTTCCTTTTCATAATCTCACCTCACACAATCTTATGATTTGCCTGGCCAGACAGCAGGGTCCCACTGACGGCAGCTTCTGTGGGGCAACCATAAAAAACCTCCTGACAGTTGGAAAGCATCACGTCAATCTAGGGCTGCCCCTTCTATCTGCTTTTTGTGTTAGGGTACCAAGACTGGTTCTACAGCTAGAGTTTTCTAGTCCTGCTTGTGACCACCAGCCGCACACCTGAGTCTCAAGCCCCTTTGGGTGGATGTTCAGTTTCTCGTGGGCACAGCCCCCCACCTCCCCTTTCTAAACCACTAAGGGCTTGGCTTAGACGTGGGGGGAGCTGAGTTCACCACGACTGCTTGTGTGAATAAGGCAGACTCTGACTCCCAGATCCTGTTCCCAGCGCCCAGCCTGAGTAACTGAGTTCAGGATCTCTAGGGGGAAGAGGGGAGGAATTGTTTCCTTTCCAGGTCAGAGAATGGTGGTTCAGCCACTCCACAGCTGCTACTCCAAGCTCTGGGGCAAACAGGGTGTGCATGGGCTACAGGCAGCTCCTGCGATCCTGACACCCTTTATGAAATGACACCACAGTGGTTCTGCTGTCTGTGACCCTCTGCTCCCACAGTGACAGTGGGATTTGGCCCTAAATGCCCCAGTAAGGTGTAAAGATACCTGTATGTAAGCAGGGGAGCGGCTGTGGGGAACTTCCTAGCTTACGCACGCCCCTAGTGGAATCAGCTAGTGAAAGGATCTCAGTCCTTTCTCCACCTTCCTTTACCCAGAGGCCTGCCTGACCCCGTGAGGATCTCCTTCCTCTCTCCCACGTGGCAGAGCCCTGGTGTCCCATTAAGGCTGGGCCCAGGATTCCTGGGAGGTTCAGCCTGGGTGTTGTCAGGGATTCAAGGTCCCTGCCTCATGGGACAGGGGCTGGGGTGCCCAGTCCCCACTGCGGGGTGCTCTCTCCACACCAGATGCTCCCCATACCCACTGATCACTACACAGAGTTCAAATCAAATACAATTTACTAAACAACTGTAAAAAAGGGGGGGGAGGGAAAAAGTAAAAAGAAGTTAGTAACCCTGCCCCATAGATCCAGGGACTGCACACACAGCATCTCTGGGACTTTAGGGAAGCTCATAGCCTGACCCTCACATGTCCCAGGCCTCCCACCCTGGCTCCAGCTGGGCTGCAGTGATACCACAGGTCACACGCCTGTTCTAGGGGCGGCCAAACACACTCAGGTGTTAGGTGCAGGATCCTTCTCCCCAGCACTGGCTCCCCTAGCAGGGTCACAACCTCCCTCAAAGTCCGGCCTGTGAAGCCTCTTGTCTAGCGACATGTTCCCTTGGGCCAGGCCCTCTGCCTTCCCCAGCCCCCACTCTCCTAGTCACTCATCATGCTTGGACATGGTGATACTCATGGCACATCCAGCATCTGCTCCCCAGGTCTGGGCCACGTTCCCGGCTGCAGATTGGCCTGGCTTCCCGTCAGTGCAACCGGTCTGTCCTGCTCCAGCACCGATCCCTGGGCTGCTCTAACTCCAGCTCTGCTCTGGCCAGGAGTGGGACCTTAGCTCTGCCCTACTTTCTCATTCAGGCAGCTCCCGCGCACACGGTGGATGAGCCCCCAAATTCCAGGCTCCCTCATTGGCCTGCCTGCTCTTTGAACCCACTGACCTGGAACATCGGTCTCTCCCCAGCGGCCCTGAGCACTGTCAATCTCAGGATCTTGATTTCTCATTGACCCTTCCCCTTTCTTTTGGTATTGAGAGAGGCTGGGTGTCACAGCAGGGAATTTCCCACCTCCGCGGGTTTGGTTCTTTTTGTGACTTCTCTTCCTGCTATTGATGGTTTAGATGTGAGGTTACTTTTGAGTTTTACTTTGCAACTGAGCCACATGCCACAGCAGCAAAGATCAGTAAGAAGGGGTGAAAATAAACCAACAGCTTTTAAAGAAAGACAGACAACGCCTTACAAAACGGCTGCTGTCACTGAGGTCAGCAGTGAAACAGCTGTGAGTTTCCTGGCACGGATTCCTGCGTGGGTTACAATTTTTCCCCTCCATTAGTGAGTGTATCCTGATCTGGTAGCATTTCTTTGGATCAAACTTCAGGACATGAGCGCTGGGACCCTCTTAGACAACATTTCATAACATGAGTCACCTCCATTCCAGTTTAAAGGACTGTTCGAGCAGCTTTTGGGGAAGGCGAAGCAGGCGCACGTCTAGGGCCCCAAGCTGTAAGGGGCCCCCTTGCCTGTCCCAAAAGCCGTGTCTGCCTCGGTTGGCAGCAGGCGGAGGAGCTGGCCCCTGTGTCTGGGGTTGGTGGTGGGAGCTGGAGCCGGCGAGAGCTGGGGCTGCAGGAGGGGCAGGGCCAGGAATGGTGGCGAGGAGCTGGGGCTGGCGACAGGGGGGCCCCATGGGCCTGTACGGGGCCCCACAGGCCTATAGGGGGCCCCACAATGTGCCTTCGCCTAGGGCCCCCAATAGCCAAAGGCCGCCTCTGTGTTCTAGTTAGACACAGTTTCAGACCATTTTCCAAGCCATGGTCCTCCTATTGACTGCCCAGCCCTATCATATCTGAAGACTTAGCAGGTCTCCCATCAATCTTCTTTTCTCAAGACTAAACATGCCCAGGTTTTTTTAACCTTTCCTCACTGGTCAGGCCCCTTAAACCTCCTATTATTTTTGTTGCTTTTCTCTGGACACTCTCCCATTTGTTCACATCTCTCTCAGAGTGTGGTCCTCAGGATGTGACACAGTACTCCAGCTGAGACCTCACCAGTTCCAAATACAGCAGGGTAATAACCTCCTCCCAGTAACACACCCCAGAATGACACTGGTCTTTTTTGAAACAACATCACATTGCTGACTCATTCAATGTCAGCCCCTGTGATAGCCCACATCCCTTTCTGCAGTCCAATTGCTTAGCCAGTCATCCCCCATTTGTATCTGAGCATTTAATTTTACCTTCCAAAGTGCTGTACTTTGCATTGTCTTTATTGAATTTAATCTTCATGAGTTAAGCCCAGTTCTCTACATATGAAGGAGATGGGTTATTAATTATTATTATTATTATTATTTAGAATCTCAGTTTTTTAAAAAAAGAACTCTGTAGTCTTTGACTATTAAAGGAATATTTTTCATTGAGTCTGCCTCTGTTTCTTTAGCCCATTCTGGGATAGAATCTGTTATCATTCAGCCTTCCCCTGCAACTTCAGTCGGATCACTTAAGTTTCCCTCCTTTTTGAGTTGTAAGGGGAGTTTGCCCCAAAGTTCTATAGGTCCCTGGGGGATCTTCAGTCAGCAGTCCCAGGAATCCAGTCCTTGCTTCTTGGCTTCTCCTACTCCCATTTCTGGTGTTGCCCTTTTACAAGTTTCTTCTTTCCGTTCTTCAGTGGGGCAGACGTAAAGGAAATTAAAGCTGGAACAAAAAGTAAAGTTAGTGCTGCCCCCTTAGTCTGGGGTCTCATCAGTCTTTGTCCCTCTCCACAAGGGGACTGTAGGGGGACTCAGGCCTCCTCTCTCCTCTAGGTCCCAGAGCGGGGATACTATGTTAGTCAATTAAAAAGACTAGGGTTTTTTTTTAATATACCTGGCTCTTCAGTTCTTACTGATCTTCTTTCTGGAAATCTCCTTTTTTTGTGCCATGGCATTTAGTTTGTTGCTTGTTCAATCCACCTCTTGTTTCCACTGTCTCCTAGACCCAATGAATCAAAACACTTTCTCACGCCTGGTACTACTCAGCAATACCCAATTAGGAATATTGATTATCCCAGAAGGACCGTGAGGCTGGTAGGAGATTTTCCACTGCAGCTGTTTTCAGTGAGAAAGTGGATCCGAAAGAAAATTAATTTTTTTTTTGCTGAAAATACCAGATTTACTCCAAAAATTGCAAATATTTGTTGAAAATTCAAAAAACCAAAAATTGTTCGTTTTTATTTCTACAAAATGCCAAAAATTCTGTGGAAAAACATGTCATTTTGGATCAGTTCTCTGCAGCACTTGGACAGAGGCAGGCAAGGGCCAATGGTGCTAGAATGAGTCAGCACCTCTATCAGTAGAACAAACCGGGAGTCCTGTGGTACTTTTAAAGACTAACAATTTTATTTAAAGCATTAGTTAGTCTTTAAACGTACCGCAGGGCTCCTTATTTGTTTTGCTGAAATAATTAACAGAGCTACACCACTGAAACATTTGTTAGTGTAAGTTACAGCTAAAACAAGCTCAATCATAAAAAAACTGGACCCCATTTTACAACTCCATGTTACATCAGAAGGGAGCTTTCATGTGAAGGTCACTGCTCTACATGGTTCACAGAGGCTTTCGGGGTAACATCAGTAATACTGATACAAATGGTTTAAATGGGATACATTCAGATGACAGCGAGAGACATGTAAGCTGTTTGCATTAAATTAAAGCTAAACCCAGACAAACTCCCCTGCAGTTTGAAACCTTTGGTTAAGTTGAGAAAATTGTTTCCTGCCTCCCTGCTCTGAGCTGAAAACAAAAACAGATGAACCATGCATATAGTCACAGTATTTCCAGCCCAGCTCAAACAAGGAGCTGAAAGTCTCTTGAGATCAGATTCCTTGGTCAGATTTTTCAGACCTATCTCCAAGCTCAGAGCCTAATGAAGCCTGTTGCTTCATTAGGGAAAATTACCATTGTTGTAGGTGGGAATTTTGCCTGAGTGAGGCCTGCAGAGTCACAACCCAAAGCATTTCAGATACATACGCCAGCTAATCCTCCAAATCTCTTAATATTCAGTTGTCTCTGTTAGGGAAAATGTGTGCCATAGAACAGAGGCTTTCAAACATACCCTCGGGCACTGGGTCGCAGCACCTCCTGCTGCCACCGCCAAAAAACTGGAATGCATTGCTCAAAGATATAATTGTTGGGCCATGGGCATAAATTATTTTTTTTCAACTGGGTCCAGAGAAAAAGAGTTTAAATACCACTGCCATAGAGGAAAGAGACTGCAAAGAATATTGTACCATATTGTGTTATTTTCTCATGGAAGGCATGATATGGCTCACTAAGCCCCCATAAATACAGTTGTCATCCCTGATTCTGCAAATATTTATGCCAGCACTTAACTTCATTCCCATTATGAGTCCACTAAAATCAATGGGTTCATGAGAATACAGTTAGCACTTATCTGTTTTAGTGTTTGCAGGACTAGAGTCCTAGATCTACAAATGTTTTTTAACACCTTTTTGTGCAACTGAGCTAAAACGATCTTCAGAAGATAAGAGAGAGAAAAATAAGGAGATAAATTTAGCTCTATGTTACAAAAACATGTATGTATCTTTTCCCCCCTGCGGTTTGGTTAGCGAGGAAGTTCTTTAAAAAAGACTGGTTCATTTGTGGTCAAATCTTTCAACAAGTGATTACCAAGAGGCAACAAGAAAATAAAGCGCTTTGTTACAAGACAAACAAAACAAGAGGGGCGATAATAGTGAGCTGAAAGTGACCACAGGCAAGTGCAAATATCCCAGCAACCCAGCACTGAGTTTTTGCAAATGATTTTAATGCTCATCACACTGATACTGCATTTCCTCTGAAAAAGCCCAACTAAACAAACAAGCAAAATGAAAAGCCCATCTCACTGAAAAAATAAAAACAGACAGAGGACCCTCTGCAGCCCTCAAAACATTACCCCGAAACAAATCGGCTTAACTAAACAAACCAAAAAAGTAAAATCTAACAACTTGAAAACAAAATCCCAGCGCTTTTATCTCAAAGAGGGAGGAGAGCCAGAGACTTCTGAAAGCCCTGTAGGGATTTTGCTATTGGTCTTTACATGTCAGGTACTTGTATTCTGCAGCTGTGGTTGGCATTAAATCCTGGATATAGATGACTGATCTACATTAAAAATACCCCAAATTCTGGCCTGCAACCTGCATCCGTTTTTACACTGCAATGATATGCACTTCAAAGAGAATCTCAAGTGCAGAACAATACATGGAAATAGCCTCATATATGCATTTTTGAAAGACTCTTTTTCACAATGAGAGTACTAGCTGTGATGGAATACCCTGACTCAGTGAAAACACAATAGTCATAGAATCATAGAACAATAGGGTTGGAAGGGACCTTGCGAGGTCATCTAGTCCAACCCCCTGCTAAAAAGCAGGACCACTCCCACTAAATCACCCCAGCCAGGGTTTTGTCTAACCGGGCCTTAAAAACCTCCAAAGATGGAGATTCTACCACCTCCCTAGATAGCCCATTCCAACGCTTCACCACCCTCCTAGTGAGAAAGTTTTTCCTAATATCCAACTTTGACCTCCCCAGCTGTAATTTGAAACCATTGCTCCTTGTTCTGTCCTCTGCTACCATCAAGAACAGCCTAGCTCCCTCCTCTTTGGAGCAACCCTTCAAGTAGTTGAAGGTTGCTATCAAATCTCTCCTCAGTCTTCTCTTCTGTAGACTAAATAAGCCTAGTTCCTTCAGTCTCTCCTCATAAGTCATGTTCCCCAGGCCCATAATCATTTTTGTTGCCCTCTGCTGGACTCTTTCTAATTTGTCCACATCCTTTCTGTAGTGGGGAGCCCAAAACTGGACACAGTATTCCAGATGCGGCCTCACCAGTGTCGAATTGAGGGGAATTATCACATCCCTCGATCTGCTGGCAATACTCCTACTGATGCAGCCTAATATGCCATTGGCCTTTTTGGCAACAAGGCCACACTGTTGGCTCATACTCATCTTCCCGTCCACCATAATCCCCAGGTCCTTTTCTACAGCGCTGCTACTTAGCCGATCGGTCCCCAGCCTGTAGCAGTGCATGGGATTTTTCCGTCCTAAGTGCAGGACTTTGCACTTGTCTTTGTTGAACCTCATGAGGTTTCTTTCGGCCCAGTGTTCCAATTTGTCCAAGTCTCCCTGGATCCTGTCCCTGCCCTCCAGAGTATCTACCATTCCCCCCAGCTTGGTGTCATCCGCGAACTTACTAAGCACGCAGTCTATTCCATCATCAAGATCATTAATGAAGATGTTGAATAGAACTGGCCCCAGGACCGACCCCTGGGGCACTCCACTCATTACCAGTTGCCAACCAGACATCGAGCCATTGATTCCTACCCACTGAGCCCGTTGAGCTAGCCAGTTTTCGATCCACCTTACGGTCCACTCGTCCAATCCATATTTTCTTAACTTGCCGATGAGAATGCTGTGGGAAACTGTATCAAAAGCCTTGCTAAAGTCAAGGTATATCACGTCAACGGCTCTTCCCACATCCACAAATCCAGTCATCTCATCATAGAAGGAAATCAGGTTGGTCAGGCATGGTTTGCCCTTGGTGAATCCATGTTGACTGCTCCTGATCACTCTATTTTCCTCCAAGTGTTTCAGGATGGATTCTTTGAGGACCTGCTCCATGATTTTCCCAGGGATTGAGGTGAGGCTGACCGGTCTGTAGTTCCCCGGATCCTCCTTTTTCCCTTTCTTGAAGATAGGTACTATATTTGCCTTTTTCCAATCCTCCAGGACCTCCCCCGTTCGCCATGAGTTCTCAAAGATAATGGCCAGCAGCTCTGCAATCACTTCCGCCAACTCCCTCAGCATCCTCGGATGCTGTTCATCCGGCCCCATGGACTTGTGCACATCCAATTTCTGTTTGGCTGAGATAATTAGATTCATCTTCTAATGACTGGGTTTTGCACAGTAAATTGGTTATTGAAGGAATTTTTTTAAATGGCTCTTTTTATCTTTTGAGTTGCCGACCCCTGTCCTATAACCTCTTATATTTCTAAGCACCGTGACAAATGCAACAGACAAGCTTAAGGTAATAGCCCTCTCTTTCTAAGTTTCCTGGGTGTTGAAATAGCCTTGATCTTCTACATGAGACACTAGCTATTAAGGTCCATGTGGTTGATTGTGCCATATGCCAAATGTGCTCTCCCATGGAGATAGACATCAATGAGATGTGATTTCCAGATATTTTTTACAATATTCAAATATGTAAGATAACCAAATTTACAATACATGAATGAAAAGGGTTTATAGGAGAGGAATTGGTACATCTCAGTGTGTATTTCTGTTCTTCTTCTCTCTAAATCATTTTGAGTGTTATTGCAAGAAACATGCATTAAGTGCCAAGCTATGTGACTTATAACTTACAAGGTCATGTTTCAAAGATCTCAGCTGGACTAACCCTACCACGCTTCCTTTTTCTAGACTCATCCGTTCCTCTCCCACAGCGCCTCTCCCCAAAACATTTATTTTTATCTACAATAATAACTCACCAAGCAAGCTAATGTATTTTGTACATTTTCCCCACTTCCATGGTGCACAATGATCTTCTTCAATGATTTTCTCTATCCTTTATTAAAATATTCAAGGGGATTTTTATGTCCATGGTGACACACCTTATTCTCTTTTTATTGGGGCTAGGAATCCCAAATAAACATGGATGTCTGAAACCCTAAAGCACAGAAAATAATCTATATAAATTTCAGTCCAAAGTAGGGCTTGCTCCATCCATCCAATTATAATATAAAAGATTCCACTTAAAATACACGTTCTGCTGTCACACAGTCAGAGCTTGAATGTCTTGTTTAATGAATTTTAAAGGCAAATATATATTATTTCCCATGTTTGCTGTATATTGTTTCCAGGCTGCTGGCTGTCACAATAAGATTTTGAATGGGCTTATTAATACACCCTGGCCCTCTCTTTTGTTATGCATTTTGCCTCTCATAACTTTAAGAGGAAATATGACATCCTCCACTCCACGTGATAAAGTCTTTCATCAAGAGATCCATTAACTAGCAGTCATCAACCTGTCTCAGAGTATCAACTTTCCATTACTGAAGAAAGTCAGAAAATGTGCTACCAGATAGTTGGAATGATTCTATTCTATCTGCAACGTGAGTATTTTAACCTGATTTTTCATGCTTGTTTTCTACCTTGCTACAAAAAATTACTTTTATGTGCAAATATCTTCTGAAATACGGATAAGACCAAAAAGGACTGATGAGTTTTAGGTTTTAGTTCACCAACTGAAATGCTAAGAAATGTAATAAAATAACATGTTGCGCTAACCACAGTGCATTGAATATAGTTTCAGATTTTGGATATTATAATAAATAGATTATTGTTCAAAATCCAATACTCTTATGCTCATGTATTTTAAATAGGCTTCTAAGGGCATTACTCTTTTTTTAATAGGTAATCAAAAAAGTGATTTTAAGCCTAAATGTCTAAGACAATAAAGCACTCCCTTCCATGTAACATTTTGGTAAAATAACATTAATGTTATTGTTTTCACTCTGATTCAAGGTTAATATGAATGGGAGAGTGCAGTCTAGTGGATATAGCAGAGGACCCTGGAGTCACAACACCTGGATCCTATTCAGAATCATATCACTGATTTGTCTGTCCATGGCCAATACTCCACACTTACCTGTAACACAGTTTCTCCATCCGTACACAAGGATAATATTTCATCATCTCACAGGAACTTTCAAAGCCTGTGACAAAGTGGGACTCTCTCCCACAAAAGCTCATGTGATAAATAAATGTGTTAGTCTTTAAAAGTGCCCCAGGACTCCTTGTTTCACAGGAACATTGTGAGGTTAAATTCTTTAATATCTGCAAAGCATTCTGATTAGTGTGTGACAGGCTCTAAGTGCTAAATATCATTCACTAGTATCCATGGGGGAAGCCGTGATTGCGAAGTTTAATTCATTGTGATAAGTGCTTCATCATCTTTGGCTGAGAGGCGATATAGACATGAAAGAAATTGCTGAGTATCCGTGGTATACAGAGTGACTATTGTTTGCGTACAGTTATGCTACACATAACAATATGGCAAAACTACTGTATTAGAAATAAAATTTTCAGCAAGAAAATAAATGACTATATAAAAAGTAGTCCTTCCTCCCCGCCCTAGTTCTTAAAACAATGGACATTATTCTTGGAGCAGGTATATAGAGTATAATGCAAAGGGTGAGGCTGTAACAAGTGATTACTGTGTATTCATGTGCTCCTCTTTATAGTGACTGCCTCAGAGAAAAAGCTATTGATCCAACAGACCCCACCAGAAATCCTGCTGGCCCCTGGAGAAACTGCACAGATAAACTGTAATCTTTCAATAAGCAACCAGCGGGTGTTCTGGTACAAAGAGCTTCAGAATGGAAGTTTGCATGGGATTCACCAAAGTTATGAGCATACTCCATCGTCACATGAAAAATATTCCAGTAAAGTGGACAGTACAGCAAAAATGCGTTCTCTGATTATCCGGAACGTACAAAGAGAGGACTCGGGGGTTTATTACTGTGGCCTTGCTGCTTATATACATCCAGACTTTGGGACTGGGACCAGGCTAATTGTCACAGGTAAGTTCCCAGTGGGTTGGGATAGTGACATTCCAGTGGTCTCAGGTGTTTTGGGCAGAGCTGGAACTAGGCATTTCAGCGCCCGTGGTGAGCAAGCACATCTGCACCCCCTATGGTTTTGCTTTGTCTCCCCATGGTAGGGGGCTGGTTGGGGTTGCTGGGGGATGGCCCAGCCATTGGCTCTAGGTCAAGTTCCTGAGAGCAGCCCCTTACCTTTGCGCAGTGAGCTGCAGCCAAGCAGGGCTGGCACAGGCAGAGCTCGGCTGAGTCACTTTTCTCCTGGCCCTGCTGCCTCCTGCTCTTCCTGGGTATTTGTTGTCCAGGCTCTTTCAGGGATAATAGGGGTTGCAGGATGCTGTGATGGCTCAAAGCTGAGCCAACCTTCCAAAACCATATCTCCAAGTATCTGCCCCCTGCCACCAGGTTGGGCCAGGAGCCACCCCTAGAACTTCACCCCTGGCAGCACCCTGCTACTGCTGATACATTGTGCTATCCACTGCTGCACCAGGGACAGTGTGACCAGATGTCCCAAATTTATAGGCTTTGGCTTATATAGGCCCCTATTAGCCCCCACCTCTGTCTTGATTTTCACTCCTGCTATGTAGTCACCCTAACCAGGGATCCATCAGCTTCTGGACCGGGGTAGGAGCGTGATGTCTGCTTCAGGAACTGGCGGCAGGCAGCTGCATTCCCTGCTTGGGCAGTTGCTGTAGTGTCTGAGAGCTGGAGGAGCCGGGACTCACCCCAGAACTCCCAGGAGAGAGGGACAGGAGCTGCAGAGGAAGGAGAGGAATCAGGATAATGATGGCTCAGGGCAGATGAGAGGAGCTGGCAGGGCAATGACCACAGGCCCTTGTGAAGAAGGGGAGCTGGGAAGCTTGGAGCTGTGGTCAAAGTTGAGCCTGGAGGTCAGGTATGGGGACATTGTGAGGGTCCCTGGAGGGGCCTTTGGGGAGAGATCCAATGAGACAGGCGGCATCTTGATCTTTCCTTTCTTTCCCATTCCCCACCCCGCCTGTGCCTTGCACACACACACACACACACACACACACACTTGATTTTAGGTTTTTAAGTTATCGTTATTTTTGTAGCGAGGTAGAACGATCCAAGTAGTGGATACTGCATGAGACTGTGAATGAGGAAACCTGGATTGTAATCCTGAGTCATTGGCTGTCTGGCACTCTGCAACTAAAATGGGGCAATGATTTACTTCCCTGTGGAGAGTTCTCTGAGACCTAACCATGGCTGTGAAGTGGATCAGCGCTAGCGACTGTTATTATCCTGGCTTCTGATAGCCGTGCTCACTGATTGAACCTCATGAAAGCTGATTGAGCCTGGGACGTTATGCTTCTTCCTGCTGTCCAGATGATGCTTTATTGATCTAGCTCTTTACTAGACAATCACTAATCTTCATGAACTGACTCTAGTACTGTGGTTTACACAGGGAACATTTTTTTTCTCTAGCAGCTCAATGGGGGTTGTACATATCTTTAATACATTATATTCTTACATCTAATTTTTATATCTACACCCTCTGCAGGAATTCAGAATACTGACTACATCAAGGAGAGAGGGAATGGACTAGGGTGGAACGAAGGAGTGCAATGGGATGAAATTACTAGAAGAAATCCTCCTTCTTCCAAGGGAAATCCCATCATTTAAAATACATAAGACTAGATTAGACAATGTACTAGATCAGGGTTGGCAAGCCCCAGCACACATGCCACAAGAGCCACATGTGCACCACAGCTCCTGTCTCCTGCTGGCCCCCACCCCCAGCGTGGTCTGGGGCCCCAAGAGCTGTACGTGCACCATGGCTCCTGTCCCCTGCTGGCCTCCGTCCCCCAGTGGGCCTGGGGCCACAAGAAGTGCACACACATTGCAAACCCTTTTTCCTGCTGGCTGGGGCTCTTGTGGCCCCAGACCCCACCCTCAGAAGACACACAGGGTCTGGGAAAGGTTGCTGACCCCTGCACTAGATACTTAAAATATTCTCTACTGGCTGGAGCATAAGTAGGAGCTGGGTGTTGACTAGCAGACCTACCGCTAAGAGGTATTACTGTCCTCTAGCGTCTGTGACTCAACTTTCTCTTAGATGCCTCTGAGCTGAGACTTTTCATCCTGGTGCTCTCAGCCCTGGAGGATGCTGAGTTTCCTCCACCATTCCTCTGCTCTGCCTGTTCTCTGATTTCACTCCATAGAATGTAGTTCTCTGGGACTCTGGAGATATTACTCTAGTAATACCTATATATTTTTGATCCATATTCTGAGAAAATATTCCAAAGAGTTTCTCTAAAAAGGAAGGTGAGGAATTATTCCAGGCGCTATCAGAGGCTGTAACTCAAGGCTAATGGGATGAATGTAACAGGAAAGTTTAGCCTATTATGCAGGAGAAGCCCATGAAAAATAACAACAGAACGCCACTGGTCATCACTTACAACCCCCAAGCCAGACCTCTTCAACACATCAAAAATCTACAGCCTATTTTACAAGATGATCCCTCACTCTCTCACGCCTTGGGAGACAGACCTCTCCTTGCTTTCAGACAGCCCCCTAATCTTAAAAGGATACTTACCAGCAACTACAGATCACAGAGCAGAAACACTAAAGCAGGAACACAGCCCTGCAGCAGACCACGCTGCCAACTTTGCCCTCATATCTACACTGATGACACCATCACAGGGCCTAATCATGCCACCTACTCCATCAAGGGTTCGTTTACCTGCTCATCCACCAATGTGATTTATGCCATCATGTGCCGGAAATGCCCCTCTGCCTTATATATTGGACAGACAGGACAGTCTCTGCGCCAAAGAATCAATGGACACAAATCTGACATCAGAAATTGCAACACTGCAAAACCTGTAGGGGAACACTTCAATCTCCCTGCTCACTCCCTTAATGACTTGTTAATAGCTGTGTTGAAACAGATGAATAACAAATCACAGCTTCAAAGAGAGTCTGCAGAACTCGAACTTATATGCAAATTTGACTCAGTTGTCTTGGGGTTAAACAGGGACTATGGATTTTTCTCGCATTACATCAAGTGAATTGACCTCCCCCTCCTCTATGTGCTGTTCCCCAGTGTTTTGAATCCTAACACCTATTTTGATTTGCTGTTACAGCCTGACCTGATGCTATGTCATACACTCCCCTGCATTTAATTTCCTCCCACTCTGTAACTTTCCTATCTTCAAAGCGTCTGACGAAGTGGGATTTTCTCCCACGAAAGCTCATGCGATTAATAAATCTGTTAGTCTTTAAAAGTGCCACAAGACTCTGTTGTCTTTCTACAATAGACTAACACGGCTACCCCTTTGGAATTTGCCTATTATGTCTGTGTAAGAATGGTTCCCCTTTCAAGCTTTTCATTGCTAGATCTCAAAGCACCTTGAAAAGGTGACTAAGTAGCATTTTGTGAGTAAATATCATTTCCCCAATTTCACAGTTGGGGAAACTGAGGTATGGAGGGGAAGTTTACTTGTCTCCAAGGTTACACAGGAAGTCAGAGACAGATCTGGGAATAGATCTCAGGTCTCCTGACTCCCAGTCTTATGGCCTCACTACCAGACTGACCAGCTCTTCCTATGCATTTTGTGCTGAACTGAACACATTTTTGACACTCAGAAAATAATTCACAATGGCTATGTCTACACTGGCAAGTTAGTTCGAATTAAGGAAGCTTAATTCGAACTAACTTAAGCCTTGGCCACACTGGGCTTTCATTAGTTCAAATTAAGGGCTTCCTTAATTTGAACAAATAAATTTGATTATACTTTTCTAACTAATGGTTAATTTGAACTAGTTAGTTTGAATTAACCCAATGTGGCCATGTTAGTTTGAACTAAGCGCTTAGTTCAAACTAGCTGGCACATTGACCTTAATGCAATTGAGTAATTTGAACTAGCATTCTAGTGGGGCCATGCTAGTTCAGTTAATTCGAACTAACTAAAATTAGTTCGAATTAGTTAGTTCAAATTAACTAATTCAAACTAACTTTAGTAAGTGTAGACATAACCAAAGATCTTGTCAGGACACACTTCCGAGCAGCGACAGGGAGGGGGAAGTCTCCCAAGGAGGATGCCCCATATTGTAAAACATAATAAATGGAACAGAGAAATAAGTAGACATTAAAAACCTGCTGTATTGGCTATGAAGCGATAAGATATGGGTATGGACTAGTTGAGCCACCAGTAACAGGTTTTTCCAATCTCTAGTTTCTGTGACTCAACTCTCTCTCTTTTTTTAGATGCCTCCAAGCCAAGACTTTCCATCCTGGCACCCTCGGTCCCGGAGGATGCTGAACTTCCCCCCATCATTCCTTTGCTCTGCCTGCTCTTTGATTTCCCTCCTCCCTGGAAGGCAATTCTCTGGGACACTGGTGAGGAGGAGTCTGAGGGTCAGATGGGTGCTGGCGCCATAGACAAGAAAGGGATCTTTAGTGTTTTGAGCCTAACAACAGTTTCTTCTGAGATGTGGAAACAGGAAATGACCTACACGTGTACAATGAAGAATAATAGCATGGAAGGAAGCATTAGTGCTACATTCTCCAAGGAAACAGGTCCAGTATCATATCCTACCTAACCCGTTCTATCTCCTAAGACATTTATACTCAGTTTCTTGTTGTGGTGTCTGTTGAAAAATTCACCTCAAGTCAGGACACATACACACATTTAAAGGGTTACTGCTGAGTAAAACAACTAAAATGAGAAGCAGAGACTAGATATAAAAAAACACCTAGAGGACTTGAATTGTGGGAGAGACAAGCTGGTTGGAGTATTATCTTTATTTGACCAACAGAGGTAAATAAAAATACTGTCTCACACGCCTTGCCTCTCTAATATCCTGGAATCCACATAGCTACAACATTGAATTGTGAGAGAATGTCATGATAGTTCCAAGCACCTGCCTTTCCTCACTCTCTCTTAATACCATTTTTTATTCAATAAACAGTAATAAGAATTAGGATCTGTAGCAAAACCTACCCTAGATCTTTCTCCTTATGGGCCTGCTTGATAGCCCATTGAAGTCAATAGAAAGATTCCTACTGACTTCAGTCAGTCTTGTACCAGGCCCTATCTGAGCACTGCTTCTACAAGCGTTTGAGGAATGTTGTTGCCAAAGAGACAGGAGAATTGTTTGGCTGCTCATAGATGGAATAACTAGGACAACAGGAGTGAACGGAGCAAAGGAAAATGTAGGCTGAATCATCAGAATCCCTGGTAGTGAGATCTATTGGATTGTGGATCGTTTCTAAAATGAAAGTTTATTTAAAGTTGGACTGTGTAAAGCACTAGTGATTATACTGTAAGTACTAGCCATGGAGGTGAACTAGATGAGACCTACAATAACAAGCCTTCACTATCTCTAATGTTTATCATTCTAAGATGTTCCCTAAGATGATTTTCATTCTAATTCTGTTTGATTCACCCTAGTCTTCACTACCACAGAGGTTCTCAGTCTGAAATAAATAACAACCTGATACAATAATTTACAGTACAGCCAAGCAGAATTAAAAAATTAAGAGACTGAGTTTACTTTAGGCTACCAATGACTACAACCCAGCACCACACAGTCAACTGGCCTCACTGGATCCACATGCACATGGGGAGTGTGATAATGCCATGGGAAATTGCATTCTGGGGGGAAGCCTTCACTTCTGTCACTGCATCCTGTGAGAAGTAGATGACATGGACCCACCCTTTTTCATGGGATTTTTCCAGTAACAATGCTTGTTCAGCACCTAATTTTATTCCTCTCTCTCTCCTTGGAAGGTAACTGCAATTACGTGCTTTATGCTGGGCTGGCTTGTATTTTCATCCTTCTCGTCCTCCAGCTGTTAATCCTGCTCTTCAGAAAGTGTCCCGCCAGAGGTAACGTGTTTATAACCCTATCCGCTAGGAAGTAGCCAGTAATTACATAGCCCTATAACTGTCCTTTTGTTTTGCTCCAGCAGAGAAAGCTGTGCAAACAAGGAATCAAATACCCATAAAACAGATTTCACAGGTAATGTGCTTTTTCAGCCACTACTGCGTCAGAAAGATACAATATGTTAATAGGGCGTTAAACCAGTGTCTTGGCCAAATTCCAACACAGGTGTCTAAATTCTGACTACCTGATTGCCTCTGAAGTTTCACGTGAGGAAATTATTCTTCATTTCCCTCCTACTGTAGAAAATAAGTGCTTTGTAGAGTTGCCAGCGCAGAATTGCTACTGTGTTACCACATTGCCTCCTGCCTGCGGAGGCTGCCCATCTGTGGTGGATGAAGCAGTGAGTTATATGGCTCTTTATGAGTTTTAAATGGAATTCCCTCTCTCTACCAAAAAAAGTCTGGGCAACTAATCATATTCATCCAAATGTTGCTCCGAGTTACATGGACATAAACTGAGAGCTACCCCAATTGGCAGCAGTGGATTTACGCAGATCCATACTGGTCTGGCAGAATTTGTTCTAAATATTTTTCATTTTCTCATTACTTATAAGCAATCCAACTGAGGTGAAGCAAACTATTTTAAAAAAACTATCTTTGGATCCAGACTAGATGTTAAAACGTTTAATCCTTCTAAAGAATTTTTCTGAAGGAAAGAAGAGTGAAAATAGGAATTTAGTATGGAATGACTCTGACTTCAGAAGGGGCCTAATTCTTGTAGCAGATTCACGGTTGCAACACCAGTCCCGCTGTCTGTCTTGTGGTAACTGAGATGAAAATTTAGTTTGTACTTACTGCTGCAATCTTTGTCATTTGCACAGTCCATTGACTTCAGTAAAGTTACTGGGGATTTACACTAGTGTAGATGAGATCAGAATCTAATCCTTTTTCTGTAAAACAGTCCTACACAAAATTCTGCTCTCACGCAGACATAAAACTGAAGTAATTTCATTGGCTTCAGAGCAGTTACTCTAGTTTTACATCAGTGCAAATGAAAGCAGAATTTTGTTTCTCGTCTTCTTACCTAATAAATAGTACAGGCCAAATGTATGAGATTATAGATTCATATTAAGAATATTAATACCTGGTATTTCCTTTTTCCATTCCAGACCGAGTATGCAGCTGTGAGATACAATAAATGAAAAGTCTCTTTTTACCTGGCATGGTCTGACAAAATTATTTATAGTGGTTTTTGTTTTGTTTTGTTTTAAAAAAAGCTATGCAAAAGGGAAAAATGAAAGCAAAAGAGAGAAATTCTGAGACTCTAATGTTGGTACTTTACTAATTACTAAGATGTGACGTGGTTGGGCTTGAAGTACAACTTCTTATAAATATACCTTTCAGCAAACCTTTTTTGATGTCTCATATTAGAAAAAATTGTTTTCTCTTTGGTTACTGTTTCGAATGACCAAACTGCACCCTTAATGTCAAAGGGAGCTTCGCCAATGATTGCTATGAGCTTAGAAGCATAGGATCATGCCTTTAAAGAGGGTTGTATTACATATTTATATAAGAGATTTGATCCTGTATTCCTTATGCACACCAAAGTCCCACTGAAGTTGGAGCTTGGGATATACAAAAAAGCAGAATGGGACTTCAAGATTTATGATTTGTTTCTTTATCTTTGCATGATTTCCAGTTACTTTCATTTTAAAAAAAACTAGGTCAATTACATTTTTTATATTTGTAGTTTAATTTTTTGGAATTACTCTTCAATACTGGTTCCTTTTCTGTGATAGTGACATGGGTAGTATTACATGGTGTTGTGACTGTACAGCATCCCATTCAAACTTATTAAACATTTGATCTCTTTTGGAAGTACCTTAGCAAATGAAAAAGTAAACCAGAAGAGAGGTTGGTTCCCTGTCTGGACAGTTACTGAATGTGCCAAATCAGAGACCAGATTGTTTATGGGGGGTAGGTGGATTTTGAACATTACATTTACACACACACACACACACACACACACACACACACAATGTATGGGAAAAATCTGGTTGATTTCCATTTTCCATGTCATGTTAAGATTTTTTTTTTCTAATTTTTGCTAAGTGACTGCTCTCAACATACAGTAGGACTGAAGACCTGCATCCTCATCCTGACTAGCTGACTATATGGGGTTTGGCTGAATGAAGCTAGCATCAACACAAATCATAGGCTATGCATCTCCTTGTTGAAAGAATAACTCAACACCAACATCCAGACTTACTTTCAAAAGCCATGGGGTGGGTGCTGCTGCACTGCCATCTAGTGGTAAAAAACAGATGGTCTTATCTCCAGTTACATTGAGACCCTTTGCACCGCCCTGGCAGTAACCCACTCTAAGGCCTTTCACAGTGCAACAGGGCTGTATAGGAGCCTCGATGCAGATGAGAATCAGGAGTAAAGTTCTTACTTTATAACTGACCTCAGTTTAGCAAAGGATATCCCTTATACGGGCCTGCTAGGATTTTAGCATCCTGCTGATTTGACAGCTCTGACAAACTAAAATGTATTTATCAGAGGCATGTTGTAATGAAAAGCAGGGAGGAGTATCCTGTGGTCAGAGAAGGATGGAATGTTAATAAAAAAACACTGTTTGGCTGTTACAACATCAAACCATTAATTGTGGTCCAAGGTTTCCTGACAAGACATCACCGGTGACTCCCACTACAATCAACACAGAGGCTGGTTTTTTTTAACACACAGAAAACAATTAAAGCAATTGAAGCTCAAAGTGTTAAGTAAAAACCTATTTTAACCATTTCTCTTACTCCTTTTCCTATTAGTTATAGAGTGTTTTCATGGGAGAAATCCTTATTTTTAGAGGGCATTAAATGCAATAGAAATTATTCTTGTTGGGAAAAGAGAAAAAGTCCATGTAGACAGTGTTGAGCTGCTGTTGTTTGAAGGTTAATTCTTTTCCTTTAAAACAAAGGAAGACACACACATGCCCTTTTCCTCACAGCATAACTCTGGGACTTGGGATACTCCTTCATGACTCAGTCCTCCAGCCAAGTCCTTAGGGTCCTCCACTTCTGGAGTACCAAAGTCCCACTGGATGATCTGTCTCAGGCAGTCTTCTAATCCACTGCTCAAACTGTGCCACTTTCCCAATGGCTGGTAGGGAAACTGAGGCCTATGCACTGGGGCCTAGGGACCCTACTGTTTCCCCTGAACTCATTCCTACTTTTCTGCTCTTATCTTCTAGCCTCCGCAGCTATCTACAGCTGCGTCTACACCGGTAAATTAAGTTGACTTAAGCTTGGCTTAAGTCATCTTAATGTGCCCTGTGTCTACACTACACTTTGCTTAAGTCGACCTAAGCAGCTTGCTTAAGTTGACTTAAGCAAAATAAAGTCGACTTAATTTTCCAGGTAGAATGGTCCCAGGGAGTATTCTGATGAGCCATTAAGGACAAAAAGAATACAACCATTGTGTCCTTAATGGCTCATCAGTTTACTCCCTGGGACCATATAACCTGGCAGATTCCTTAACATTAAGGAGACAATGGTTGTTCACACCCTCCCGTCTAAGGCATTTGTCCAGAATGACACAAGTTAAAGTATGGATATAACATCAAATTCTTAACTTCTAATCAAAATAGAATTCCTAGACATAAACTATATAATCATTCCCAGCAAATTACTACCTTTCTATTGATACCAAACATGACATAGTTCCTATGGATTATAGCATTTATGAGATATCCATAGAAAATAATATCATAAATGCTTCCCTAAATCCAGACAGTGTCACACACAGGGCTCTGCCTTGCCAGGGTCCCTGTCCCCCTTTGCCCCACTGTACACAGGGGGTGCCCCCCCCGCCACCATGGACCTGCCCAAGGTCCCCCTAGCCCCACAAAGTCAACCTAGAGCATCCAGTGTGGACGCTCTAGGTCGACTTTGTAAGTTCCCCTTTAAGTCGACTTTAATTTTAAGTGTAGACACACTAAGTCGACTTAAAAGTGCAAGTGTAGAAATAGCCTACCTGTACCAACCCAAAATCACTCCTTCCAGGGAATGACTGCACAGTTACCTAACTATAAAGCCCCAAACACACCACCCTTTCCCCAGAGAGTCACTGCAAACTACTTCCCTTGCAGCCTTTTTATTTTTCTCTTTTTTATAGTGAAGCAGATTTAATTGAATAGCCTATTGTCACCAACAACTATAATTCCTCAATACTTAGTGGTTTATATCCTCTCACTCTGCCCTGTGTCTTTCCGGTAATGTAGCAGCACCTTTTCAGCAATGTTCCATTTCCCTGATATTTTTACTATGTAACATAATGGATTTTTTTTTTAAATCTTAGGACTTTTGAGTTCCTCAAAATGTTTTTTTCTTTCTTTATGAAAGCCCTTACATATATCCATAAAAGGTAATCAATTCTTCTACTTTACAGAACACATAAATTGAGTAATTTATTTGAAAAAGACTTTTGTTTCAGCCACCGTGGCCCACTAATACTCTAAACAAAACCACTTCAGGCCTTGGAGTATATCATAATCCTTAACTCTCAGACACAGTTAAAAAAAATCTTCCTCTTATTTTTCCATTCATTCAGATTTTTTTTGCCATTTCTCTTTTAAATTTTCATTGACTCAAGGATTTTTCTATGTCAATCCTTCCATTCCTTGCTGCTTTTTTTAGCTGCTTTGTCTGCCTTTTCATTCCCTGGTATCGCAATACGCACTGAGATCCACACTAATGCTACATGTATCACATCTGTACTAACTCTATTATTTGAAATATAATTTCATTGATTAAATCACTTCTACCTACTAAGAACCCCTCTTTTATAACTGTAAGATGAGAGATTAAATCCAAAAAATGGCCATTGCTGCTGGGTGTCCTTCCCAGATCCAGTTGAACACTATCATTGTTACCTATTAGTTTGGCTATCATGACAGCTACATAGTGAGATACTCTTTTTAGATGTACTCCTTCCCAATTTTGGGATTCAAGACATCATAGGTACTTTTCCTGGGGTTTTTTTGTTTGGGGGGGGGGGGGTTTGGACCCAACTGTATACATTTTAACAAACCAACTCTACCTTTCATCTATATACTTGTACACGTCATTGTAAATGCCGCCTGTTTTTTTTTTACCCTTAAATTTACATAATACATCTAAATCCATATTTGGACATGCAACTTGCCATCCACAGCTGATTTTCCCATGATTAAAAGTTTTGACTTTGTTCAGTTTTTCCGTGTCTTTCAACTCCTGCATCCACACTTTCTCAAATAACACGTGGAGTTTTAACCTCACGTGCTACAGTTCTCTCAAATTCCCAACAATTCTCATATATTTGTTTGGTCCTTTTATCATTGTGGTTCCTATTCACTTTGGCCCAGAACGTTAGGTCTAATAGTTCCATTTGTAATGTAACTGGCATTTAGAAACTATCAATCAGTAGTGAGTATATATATGTCATAATAAATGCACTGTAAGCAATTCACAGTGACTGAGCTTGTACTAAATCTAATTTTTTAAGTTCTGATTTTAACGTTGACCCAAAAGCTTGGTACCCATTGTCAATCGTAATGTCTGCTTAAGGCTCTGTATAGCATCAGCAACATTTTCTTATCCACTTCCATTAGTCCCAGCCAGACTTTTAAGCAGGTTAAGCGTCCCAGTATATTTATCTGTTACAAAGTTTACATGATCTTTCCAAAGTTATTTAATATCAATCATTACCCTAAGAATTTGAATATCTATTTGTCCTCCATGCAGATACAGCTTTCGTTACAAAGGAATGTAAAATTCTTTGCAAAGATCTACTTGTAAAGATCAATCCTTTGGTTTTTGCAGGGGAGAACTTGAAACACAGCAAGCATTTCCCCAGTCCACAGTCCCTAACAATGCTTTGTTCTCTTTTCGGCCACCTCAATAATTCCACTCCTCACCACAGATCACAATCACTCATTGTGACAAAGCTTTTCCTCTACCTCAGTAAGTCCAGCTCTTCCTTCTAACCACAGAACTGTTCTTAGCATTCTTCTGCCCTCCAGTGGTAGGAGAGGGTAATAGAATCCCACTAAGATAGATGCTCCCTGCCTCCCCATCCTGTCTCTGGTTCTCACAGATCCCTGCCTCTTGGCTGAGGCTCTTGCCCCTCCAGTGAATAACTGGTGGGGGGTCGGGGGTGATCCCACCCTTGACTCCAGGCCTCAACCCAGGGACCCTACAAGTAGCAGTCTCATGCTGTGGCTTCAGGAAAGCTGTTAGCTTCTGTGTGTTACTTCCCTGGGCCCCTTGACAATCTCCAAACCCTGCTCAGACAGGTGTCCTTCTGGGTTTCCTTGCCAGGGAAGGCTCTTGACCCCTGAGAGCCTCACTGGGTGTAGTAGTGCCCAAAACCAAATGTGCAGATTCAAAGATCTCCATTTTGGCACAAACCAAGTAAGCCGTGGCTTAGGGCCTCACATTGGCTATATCTACACTTGTTAATTTAAGTCGACTTTAACTAAGTCGACTTTAAGTCGACTTAGTGTGTCTACACTTAAAATTAAAGTCGACTTAAAGGGTAACTTAGAAAGTCAACCTAGAGCGTCCATACTGGACACCTAGGTCGACTTCTAGGGGCTTAGGGGGACCTAGGGAAGGTCCACGGGGGCAGAGGGGGCACCCCTTGCCCAGTGCTAGGGGGCTCAGCCTTTGCCCCATTGTACATAGGTACAATGGGGCATAGATGGTCAGGGACCCTGGCAGGGCATAGGGGCAGGGTGGCCAGGGCTCTGCCCTGCCCTGTCGGGGGGCATGCCAGGCTCCCCCTGTGCCCCCCCAGCAGGGAGGGCATTGGTGTAGTCCTGGGGTAGCCCTAAGTCAACATAGGGCTACCCCACGTCTACACTGGCTTAAGTCGACTCTAGGGAGTTGAGTTAAGCCTTAGGTCGAATTCAAAGGAGGTGTTATAAAGTCAACTTTATTTTCCTTAAGTCAACTTAAGCAAGCTGCTTAAGTCGACTTAAGAAAACTGTAGTGTAGACGCAGGGTAAATTAAGTCGACTTAAGCAAGCTTAAGTCGACTTAATTTACAAGTGTAGACGCAGCCATTATGAGGGGCCTCTACATATGCAGGAGATAAAGATTTATCATAATTGAAATTGATAAAGCAAATAGGGCTTTTTACAAGATTTAAATTTTATTTAGTAGGTTTTTGTTGTTTCTTTACCTATGTATATATGGAAATATAATAGTTTATCATTTATTTTTATTACCCTTTCTGTTATAATATAATAAACTTTTTTATCTTTATTTTTTATGGTATGAGGCCTCTTAATCTTGACATATTTTAGGTCCTCAACATGTCTTAATCCAGCCCTGCCACCAGGCCTCGGAAAGGTCCTTTGTCTTCTTCAGGCAGGTTTTTCCCTCCTCCCGTCTTTGTACCTGCACAGTTCTCCCTGCCAACGTTCTGCTCCTTCTCCTGAATCCTCCTGGTTCTTAATAGTGTCTTGCCTGTTCAAACACTCTGATAGCCATCCACACTCTCACAACTCCAGCTTCATCCTTTCTCTGGAGGGGAGGCTTTTAACAAGTCCTACGCAGGGACTTATGTCATGCTAGGCCAAAAAAGGCCAAGCAATTTTGCAAATATAGATGGCCCAAATCTGACCTTTAAAGATATATTATAGGAAAACACAAACTATTGTGACACACGTTGCATCATGTGCGAGGATCATTCCTTACAAGTAGACTAGAGCTTTGCTATACAAGTATATTGTTGGTAGTTAGATAATCTATCTTGTTAGAGGTTACCAAGGTAGATAAACTTTTTTCCTGACTTTTACTGTTCTGTTTTTTTAAGAGGTCAAAAGGGGATATTAACATCTAGGTGGACTTTTGATGTAACAACATAAACTGTCTATTAAATGTGCTAATGCAGGTAATTATCTAAGGGTACCTAGGAGGTGAAGGCAGAGCCAGCTTTTGGGGTAGGCAAAGCAGGCGCACGCCTAGGGCCCAAGCCATAAGGGGCCCCATCTCCTGCTTCACCTATCCCAACAGCAGTGTCTGTCTCTGTCAGCAGCAGGAGGAGGAGCTGGACCCTGGGGCTGGAGCCAGAGGCCGGGGGGCCCCTGTAGGCCTATACAGGGCCCCCCAATTGGCCTTCACCTAGGGCCCCCAATAGCCAAAGGCCGCTTCTGGGTGAAGGTTTTACTTTAAAGGACAATATACATTACTATTCTTCACATAGATACTTGAGAACTGTCGTGAAAGCTTACATGGTTATTGCTGACTGGACTGTCTGAAGAACCCATCGAGTAAAGATCAAGCATTGCTTTCACCAAAGCCCACATGAGGAAATTACCTGCAAGGGCCCACCTTGCTACAACAATAAAGGAAGCTTGAAGTGTAATCCTTTTATCTCACATACGTCCAAGCTTCTCAGGGAAAGTTTGGGTCGCAAGATTGAGATCCCAGAACCAGCCTGGAATAACTCTGCTAATTCTCATGGGAGAATTAGAACAAACCAGTGCTTTTTTTCTGCCGGAACGCACCGGAACGGCGTTCCGGCACCTCCCGACAGCGTCGGCCTCCCGGCACGGGGCCAGGATCAGGCTCCGTTGCCGGGGTCTGTCTGCCCTGCCGGGCCGCGTTCAGTCCCCGCCGCTCCCTCCCAGCTGTGCAGGCTGGGCCGGGCTGGGGAGATTCAAATCTCCCGCCCTGAGCATGCGCAGATACAGCGTGCTCAGGGCGGGAGCGGCCTGGCCGGCAAGCAGCTCTGCCGGCCGTCGCTGTAGTTCCCAGCCTCCGGCCAGGTAAGGGGGCTGGAGGGAGGCCTGGAGAGGGGTGGGGGGACAAGGAGACGGGCCGGGTTAGAGGGGTGGGGGTGGGGACAAGGAGACGGGCCGGGTTGTGGGGTGGGGGTGGGGACAAGGAGACGGCCCGGGTTAGAGGGGTGGGGGTGGGGACAAGGAGGGACCCCCGCGCAGGCAGGCAGCCCCCACCGCCCCCTCCAGACCCCCGGGGCTGCTTCCTTTCTCTTTTTTCTCTTCCTCTTCCTTTCCTTCCTTTCCTTTTTTTCCCCTCTTCTTTGTCTTCCTCTCCCCTGCCTTCCTTCCTCTTCTCTGCCTTCCTTTCTCTTCTTTCTTCCTTTCCTTTTTTTCTTTTTCTCTTCTTTGTCTTCCTCTTCCCTGCCTTCCTTTCTCTTCTTTCTTCCTTTCCTTTTTTTCTTTTTCTCTTCTTTGTCTTCCTTCCTTCCTGCTCTTTCTGTCTTTGCTTCCTTCCTTTCTTTCTTTTTTTCTTTTTCTCCTCCTTCCTTCTCTTTTTTCTTTCTCTCCCTTCTTTTTTAAAACTTTTTAAAAATTAATTTTAAATAAAAACCTTTCTTAAAATTAGATTTCAATTCCAAATTCATTCCAATTAAATTAATTAAACACAATTAATTAATTCTATTTACAATCACTTTATCTTCAATTAATGCCTATAATTTCTGTCTTGTGAGTTTTCCCCAAAAATTTATTTTGAAAAAGTTTTTCACATGGCTTGAAAATTTTGCACACAAGCCACCAAACCTAGAGAGAACATTGGCTACTAGTTGCGTACACAACAGCAGGCCAGCAGGCTAACATCGGTCAGTCCCACACTCTGGGCCTGGCCGGAGCCCACAGCACCAACAAAAAGTGTGTGGATGCATTACTGCCTGCCACCCAGTACCCAGAAACACAGGCCAGCAGCAGACGTGATAGCTACACATTCACGTTTTTTTCTAATTATAATACGGCCCCCCAACAGTCTGAGGGACCGTGAACTGGCCCCCTATTTAAAAAGTTTGAGGACCCCTGCTGTAAGACCTCACAGGTTGTCTTTCAGTATATTAGCGGCCTCCATAGTTAATAAAACTTAACAGTTTTTACCTTGTATTTTTATTTCTTTGATATATTCAAAAATTTACTGTTTACTGCACTATTTTCAGTGTTATTTCTTTATGACACGACAGACATCAATAGGAGTTCCGGTACCTTTTTTTTTTAGAAAAAAAGCACTGGAACAAACTCTATATATGGACTACTTAGTCTTCATTTCTCTGGACTAGATTTATTATCTTTTCCAGGGATGTACTCTTGCTGTTATTTACAGCTTTCTCAAATTCTTCCATATAAAGTAATTCATTCAGTATAATATCTTCATGTTTACCCCAATGATGGAATAACACATGATGCTCTTCAATGAATTGTCTTTTAATCTAGAAGAAAACCTTACTGTGATTCACCATTACAGCACCTGCTAAAATGTCTGCTTTCTCATGACCAAAACTTCTAACTGTGCTGTCAGTCCCAATAAAGAGACCTAGGATGTGGCTATCCTCAGTCTGAATTCCATTCATTCTTCTAATTTACCTGCATACTTCTGATGCCTTGATATATTATTTATTTACCCACAGTACTTCCCCCAATGCTCTTTGATTGAATTCTTTTTAGTATTGCCTTACTTCTGTTGTACTTCATTAAATCTTTACTATTCATTGGATTGTTCACTTTTTCCTTGGCTTGGTTCCTTTCTCTAACTGCCATTTCACCTAGCCTCATCCCATTATAGAATGAATTCAACCACTTTCTGCCATCAGTGTCCTGGCTTTATAGGAGCAGCACCTGTTCACTCCATTATCAATTAGCCCTTGGATCCCTGGCTCTTCCCCACCAGCAGCCTATTACATTAATTGGCCTCACTTAACCTACTCTGCTTTGGATATCCCATCACAAAGAGCTTGCTTTTCTGGTCAAAGGCTCATCGCATTTGTTTTGAGTGGCCAGCAAGAGTTTGATTAGACATTAGGCAAAGGTGGGATGGCAAGTGGCATACTAAGGAGGGAATAACAGCAGGGAAGTCAAGTTCATATCTCAGGTGCACAGGAATTAGTCAAAGCAGATGGAGTTGGTGATTGCCCTCAGGTGATAACACTTGATTCCCTCTCTCTGGCTCACTCAGATCAGGATAACATTTGGGATCAGCGTAATGAAGGCCCAGGGATGTGATAGTGGATTCCAGGGCCTCAGCACATGGCAGCAGTGAAAAACAAAATGGATAGCTAATCGGTTGGCTGCTTTGGTGACCCCCTTCAGAATTCATAATAGCTATACATATTGTCACTAGACTGCTGGCCTCCAGGCAGTTGAATATAGATAGTGGACTAATGAAAGATGTTTGTGCTCCCACAGCAGATGCAACACACTTCCTGCAGTAGTAACTTGTGGGGTGCAGAAGAAAACTCCAGGCTTCTATTTATGCTGGGGCTTTACGTTCCCTAGAACTGGAGATGTGGGTAATGTCTGTTTTTTGGAACCTAAATAAATGTGTTAGTCATTAAAAGTGCCACAAGACTGTTAGTTTGTTTGTAACCTCAGGCACTAGTCCTCTAGAACAGCTAGTGGTTCTCTTTTTCCCTGATAACATTTCCTTTTTTTGGGCCACAGCAATTTATTTTCCTCAGCTTCTCAAGTGGAAACCCACAATGTGCTTTTGACCTAGTTCCTGAAAGTTAAAGTTGCCACATACTGCTGAAACAAGAGACAAAAATTGAGAACTCTTGCAAAACAATCAACTACTTGGGATGGCTGGTTCCAATACAAACCAGCCCAATGGCCGTCCCCCTCCCCACCTGGTCCTGCTGCCAATGGGAGAGAAAATCTGTAATTGATATAGGCATCCTTCAAGCACATTGTTAGAAAAGAGGATTCACACCCACACAAGAGAGTGACAATGCTTGATAACTGAATAGGACAAATTGGGGAGGAGGGTGGAGGAGGGAAGGGCAGAAGTGGTCTGAGCGTGCAGTGTTTAAAAGCCATCCTGGACATGGACATGACAAATAGCATTGTCAAACGTATCTTGGTGATTTGGCTATGAATTTCCTCTCATTTTGGCTATTTCATAACATTGTGGTTATCTGCTTCCTGGGTGAGAATGCACAGAAGGAGGCTCAGAAGAACACACAGAAGAAAAAGTAACTGTCATGAGGAAGAGAAGCACCTTCCTTCCATGGCCAGAGGCAATCTATCCTCCAACTGTTCCCAACAGATTTCAAAATGACACTAGTCTGGTCTCGACCTTGTTAAGTTGACTTAACAAGTCGACTTAACTTTTTAAGTGTGGACATAGCTCACAGCTCCCTGCTGAGAAGGGAGCCGCAGTCCTGGCAGAAAGGACCCACGGGTCCCTTCTTGCCCAGACCCCACGGGTCTGGGGAGAAGAGAGCAGAGCTCCCTTCTGGCTGGGACCGCTCTGGTCCCAGAGAAGGGAGCCCAGCCTGCGGCTCCCTTCTGGCCAGGCCCCAGGTCCCAGGGAATGGGCAGCCGCAGCTGCCTGTTTGTCGGGACCCTGAAGTTTCCGGGCAAGAAGGGAGCACAGCTCCCTTCCATTGAGGAGCAAGGTCCCGGGGAGAAGGGAGCCATGGCTCCCATCCCGAGCCCTAGGTCAACTTAGAGAACTAAGTCGACCTAGGGTGTCCACAATGGTTTAGGTTGACTTAGCAAATCTACTTAGCTGTTAAGTTGACCTAAACAGTGGTATTTATTAAGTCGACTTAATAAAAGCCTAGTGTGGACATGGACTAATTTAGGTCAACTTAAGCCTTTTTAAGTCAACCTAGCTTTCAAGTGTAGATATAGCCTAGTGACAGGCCCATGTGAAAGAGAGGTTGAGGTACGTGCGCAGTAGGGAAGTTGCAGTATCTATTCCCTAAGGCAACAGCTCCCAACCGTGGAACCCCCTGGGGAGGGGGGTGCCAAAGATTACAGGGGGTCCATGAGACTTCAGTAACATTGAGATCATTTAATCGCCCCACCCCCCAAGATCTATGCCAGGCGCAGTAGCCAAAGGCTCCACTCTGGCCAGAATAGAGGAGCAGCCCCCATCCCCCAGTGGCCAGGTGTCCAGCTGGAGAGGAGCAGCCCCAGCCAACCCAACGGAGTCCAAGCTGCCACATGGGGCATGTGATAGGGGCTGCACCAAGGAAGGCCTAGCTTCTTACTCAGATAGGAGTAATGTATTATTATTTATATAATTTAGTGTTGCTATCATTATATGGGTTTATGGGTCTTTATGGCCAATGATCGTGTGGGGCGGAGGGATGGGGGAGTGGGGTGTATGGTTTACCTAGTGTTAACTAGTGGAGTGTTCACTCAAAATGCTTGGGAACCACTGTGCTAGGGAGCTCCAAACAAGAACTGGGACCAGAAGCTGCCAGCAGCGATTTACAGGTAGAGTTGATGGAAATGCAGAAAATCTGGGAAAGCCAAACAAATCTATTGAAATTGTGGGGCAAGGTAAACAGCATGTTGCAGTCCTAGTTTGGAAATGGCACTGGCAGCCATACAGATATAGGGGAGATGATAGAAAACAACATTCCTGAGCTGGAAAGTTATTTTTCTAACTAATAAAAAATAGCATCTTTCATCCAAAGGATCTACTCATTTCTCTCAAATTTGCACATAGAGCACTGCTTATACAGCTAGAGTGCAGGACACAATGTAAAAGCAAGAACTTGTTATAAAAGAGTGAGGGAAAACGAAACTTTCATCAGACATAGTGGTAAACCCCTACTCTTACGGAAAGTACCACGATTTTTCTCAGCCTGATAGGAAATGTACAGGATCTTAGTTTTTTAAGACTTCTTGAAAAGACCATCAAACTGCATCTCAGTGATCTGCCTCACCCTTAGGACACAGCAACATGTAACAGATTTTGAGATAATCAAGCTAACAAGAAGGGGAAGTCTTGTTTCAGAAAAAGAGAAAGACAGTTTAGAGAAGAGATATACTTTGGGCTTCCTTCCTATTCATAATGTGCACTGTGGAAATTAACAGCACCCACCTCTTGTCCCCTATTATTATCTAAATCATCAAACAATGTCCTTTCTCAGCTACTTCCTCAGGAATGTTGCAATGTAATCCACTTGGGCTTGATTCATTGTTAACTTAGAATAGTCTCATTTATTTAGAAAACTGGCTAGATCAACGGGCTCAGCGGGTAGGAATCAATGGCTTGATGTCTTGTTGGCAACTGGTAACGAGTGGAGTGCCCCAGGGGTCGGTCCTGGGGCCGGTTCTGTTCAACATTTTCATTAATGATCTTGATGATGGAATAGACTGCGCGCTTAGTAAGTTCGCGGATGACACTAAGCTGGGGGGAATAGTAGATACTCTGGAGGGCAGGGACAGGATCCAGGGAGACTTGGACAAATTGGAACACTGGGCCGAAAGAAACCTCATGAGGTTCAACAAAGACAAGTGCAAAGTCCTGCACTTAGGACGGAAAAATCCCATGCATTGCTACAGGCTGGGGACCGATCGGCTAAGTAGCAGCACTGTAGAAAAGGACCTGGGAGTTATGGTGGACGGGAAGATGAGTATGAACCAACAGTGTGCTCTTGTTGCCAAAAAGGCCAATGGCATATTAGGCTGCATCAGTAGGAGTGTTGCCAGCAGGTCGAGGGATGTGATATTTCCCCTCTATTCGACACTGGTCAGGCCACATCTGGAATACTGTGTCCAGTTTTGGGCTCCCCACTACAGAAAGGATGTGGACAAATTAGAAAGAGTCCAGTGGAGGGCAACAAAAATGATTAGAGGGCTAGGGCACATAACGTATGAGGAGAGACTGAAAGAACTAGGCTTATTTAGTCTACAGAAGAGAAGACTGAGGTGAGATTTGATAGCAAACTTCAACTACTTGAAGGGGTGCTCCAAAGAGGAGGGAGCTAGGCTGTTCTCGAGGGTAACAGAGGACAGAACAAGGAGCAATGGTTTCAAATTACAGCTGGGGAGGTCGAGGTTGGATATTAGGAAAAACTTTCTCACTAGGAGGGTGGTGAAGCATTGGAATGGGCTATCTAGGGAGGTGGTAGAATCTCCATCTTTGGAGATTTTTAAGGCCCGGTTAGACAAAACCCTGGCTGGGGTGATTTAGTGGGAGTGGTCCTGCTTTTTAGCAGGGGGTTGCACTAGATGACCTCATGAGGTCCCTTCCATCCCTATTATTCTATGATTCTATGATTCTATACTCCTCTAGATCCATCCAGTCTTTAATTTCCCTTTAAGCTGTGTTTCCCTTTGTTAAAGCTGGGATATGACGTTCAGCTTCCTAAAGCAACGGCTTCTCAACAACATCATCTATACATCCATCTCCTCATATCCTCAGCCTAAAATTAAACCTACCACCACTACAGAGGCAGCCTTTGGCTACTGGGAGCCCTAGGCAAAGGCCCATTGCGGGGCCCCCTATAGGCCTGCGTGGGGGCCCCTCTGTGGCTCCAGCTCCCCACCTCCGGCTCTGCCCTGCAGCTCCAGCCCCAGGGGCCAGCTCCTCCTGCGGCTGACCGAGGCAGACATGGCTTTAAAGGTTGGCGAAGCAGGCAAGGGGGCTACTTACTGCTCGGGGCTTTAGGCGTGCATCTGCTTCACCTACCAAACCACCTGTGCAGTCAGTCAAGGCAACAGCAATGAGGATATAAGCTAACATTCCTGATGCCTGGTCTAAGTACTGGACCACTAGCTCACAGGAAGATAGACCAGGAATGTCTGGAAGGTGGAGAGTGAAAACATTTGGGTTGGTCCATTCACATAAAAGATTCATTTTGCCTTCTGTTCTGAGCCATTTTCTCCAGCATGAACAGTGAAACAAAGTTAATAAAGACAGAGAAAAGAAAAAAAAACAACAAATCTTAAATAACATCATGGTTTTATGGAAAATTACAAATGCAAAAGAGTGGACCTGATTTTCAGTGACTCTGTTTCTGCACTTGGAGTAGAAAGGGGAAGGAGGGAAAAGTGACCCCCTAGGACTCTGAGGCTGTGCAGGCCGTTGTCCAGTTTCTTGTATGAGTTAGAGCAGTCCTCAGGTTACTCTAAGTTATAGCTGGTTCCCATGGCCTTACCATGGACCCTAGGATGTAGAGAATACTTTTAATACAGTAGGCTCTGGACACATGCCTAAGCTGCCCCCATGCCAGATTCTGGACATAGAATTGGTGCAGAAACATAACATCTGTTCAACACCAGCCAGGGAAGCCACCAGTGGAAATGGGATTGCCAGGGTGCTGTTCCCACCCATTTAAATGTCCAGGTGCCAAAAGAATCCTAGCCGATGTTTTCTTTAGAAATGCTGCAGTGTAGACATTTGTGATCATGATGGGAGGGGTTCTCCCATTGCTGTTGTTCATCCCCAAGAAATAGTAGCTGGGTTGATAGACAAACTCTTTACTCTGCCTAGCACTGTCTACACTGGGGTTCAGTTCCGCTTAACTACATTGCTAAGGGGTGTATGTTTTTCACACTCTTAAGGTGTGAGCCGTAGTGTAACAACATCAGGTACAGTGAATTTTTATGGTGGGGATGGACATGGTATAAACTTCGTTCTCAGATTGAGTGAATTTTTTGGCTTGCTTCTATATCTGGAAAAGACTATTTCCCTACCACCAACTCAACAGGTGTTTTCTCCTTCAGCTAAATATTGAGACAAAACATACAACTTCCTCATTATACAATGGAGTGCAATGCAGTCATTTCCTGACAGCAGGTCTCTTTACTGTTCATCTCTGGCACGTAGAAACACTTACAAAATGAAATCTACAGTAAAAACAGTCCAAAGCAGTTTCTGAAAATGAATCACAGGGATCCAAGATGAAGACCTGGGTCCTTAGGTCTATCACCTTGCTTGCTCTCTAGAGTATGTTTTCTAGTTCTTTGGGCCTTCTGCTTTTAAACGAGAATAAAGACTAGAACTAAGGCCTGGTCTACATGTAAAATTTAGATCATCATAGCTATGTTACTCAGGGATGTTCACTCCCTTGGGAGACATAACTATGCCAACTAAACCCCTGGTGTAGAAGCAGCCAGACTGACAGACGCCACTTGGGGAAGTGGACTATCTACAGCAATGGAAACCCCTCTTTAGTTGCTGTAAAAAGTTTCTAACTACAGATCTGGAGCAGCATAGCTACAGTGCGTAGACACTGTGCTACTGTGGTGCCTGTAGTGTAGACAAACCCTAAAAAAAACCCAAGACACGAAACCCAAGAAAACAGAAGTGGGTTTGAATGCCAGAATCTTTGACAATTAAATCAGAAGCAGCACTTTAAATCTGCAGCCACATGCTGTAAAGTTCTCACAGAGCAGGTGACAAAGCACGGTACTTGGATGGGAGACCTCCAAGGAAAACCCAGGTTGATGCAAGAGCTGGCACTGGTGATTCGGTACTTAACTAACACCATCCCAGCACAGTGTAAAGAGGCAGGTACTCTGTTTTAGAGATGTAAAACTCAGGTCCACTCCTGAGCCCTTGAGGCCCTTAAATACACCATAGGATTCTTTGCAAAACATGGCATGTTAACCTCATTATCCTGACCTAATTCCAATATGGAAACATTTGAGTTCTGCCTGCCTAGATCACACCTTATTACAGTTTGACTAGATATAGTAACATTCCATTCTACCTAGCCAGAGCTATATTAGGTTTTTTAATTGCCACGCAGCGCAACTTCCACATAAAAACCAATTGCAATGGTAAATTCCCTAATGGACTTCACAGCGTTTCTGGTGCTTGTAACTTCAGAGCAGTGGTTCTCAACCACTGTGTCCGGACACGAAGGTGTGTTGTGGAAAATTTGCAGATTGGCTTGAAGCTGGCTTGGGGCGCCTGCTGCCCACCGCACTCTGCTGCCCCCGGTGGCCTACTTTGTCCATGCAACACAGGCAGCAGCCAGGGCCAGATGAGTAAAGGATCTCGGCGGCTGCAGCACAGAGTCCCAGGCTAAGGTGGGGAGCCACCACCCACCTGCTCCGCAAAAATAAACCCAGCCCCACTGAACCGGAGTGCCAGGGCATCAGCTCGCGCAGGCTGAACTCTGTAAGCACCCAAGTCCCAGAGTACAACAGCCTCCAGAGCAGTGCAGCCTCCCAAGTGCTCCCCGCCTGAGCACCACCGCTGGCTTGCATCATCCTGCTCCTGGGCTTGCCAGTCTCTGGAGTGCTACAGCCTCCAGAATTCTCCCAGCCCAAGCACCGCTGGCTGCCTGATTATAGTGTGTCATGCAGGGGGACATCATCCGTCAGGTGTGTCACGAGGAGAACCGCTGCCTTCAGAGACTCAAAACTCTGCTTGAGGTAGGGTTTTAGTTTCTGATATTTATTTATTTGTGGTTCTCTGAGTATTCATTTCCTCTTCTCCTTTACAGTAGTTCCATGTTGTGGCATACTGATCAACTGCTGTCATGTTCTACCCTAATGGTGGAGGAAGTCATCCTTGTGTGAAATGTGTACATGAGCTGAAGTTTGTATAATGCAGTGGGATCCATTTGGATGCATGCATGTGTCAATTATTGATTTAAAAATCTCACTTTTCCAACCCCAGCCCTTAACAGATGGCAGCAGCAAAAGGTGGCATGCCCCTTGCTGAAATTTCTGGCTTTGTTTCTTTTTGCATTCTTCCTTCTCTCCCCCACACGTGCCCTCTGACTCTGTCAGCCTCAATACCCATTTTGTCCTCTCTTATGCACTTTTTTCCCTTATGCATCAAATGACCTCTGCACAGCTGTTTCTCATATCTCCCTTGCCTTGTTAGTGCAGGAATTTGGTCCTAAGAATTCACTTCCATTTCTCATCTATAAGAAATGAAGGAAAAGGGAATGTGAGAAACAAAAAGAGAAGTTGTAACTCAGCCCTAATGACAGACATGGCTGACTGACCTTGGCAATCTCACAAATTCATCCTCAATCCCTCGTCCTTTATTTCCCCTTCCATTCTTTTTCTTCTGTCTGTTTGTGCCCCTAATACATTTATGCTTTTTGTAGTAGGAGTTGCATTCGTACATGTTTCTGTAGGGCATGCTTAAAAATACATTTGACGGGAAAAGTCAAGGTCACTAGTGAAGAGCAAGAAATGTAAACCATGGAGACTCTGATGTAGGACTACTTACTAAGTTCCTCTGCAGCACTAACTTTCTCTTCTTACAACACAATGCTGTGTGCACACAGGACTTCGTGAATAAGTGGTACACAGAGTTCTAAGAGGATATTTTGTCCAGTTTCTTCCCCTGTGGTTGCCTTCCCTCACACATTCTGAAAGTAAAACATCTCCTAAGGAAGACTTTTCCCATCTTCCTTCTTATTTAAAATTGTTGTTCTTTTCATAAAGGAGCGGCCATATATCCATATAAACTACATTACTGCAAACACTCCAGTGACACACCAAGCAGACTATACAGATAGACAGAGGCGGCTTTTGGGGAAGGCGAAGCAGGCACACGTCTAGGGCCCCAAGCTGTAAGGGGCCCCCTAGCCTGCCCCAAAAGCCGTGTCTTCCTTGGTTGGCAGCAGGCGGAGGAGCTGGCCCCTGTGTCTGGGGTTGGTGGGGGGGAGCTGGGGCTGGCAGTGAGCTGGGGCTGCGGGAGGGCAGGGCCGGGAATGGCGGCGGGGAGGTGGGGCTGGCAACAGGGGGCCTCCGTGAGCCTCTATGAGGCTCCACAGGCCTATCGGGGGCCCCGCAATGTACCTTCACCTAGGGCTCCCAATAGCCAAAGGCCGCCTCTGCAGATAGTATATTCCTTTGAAAGTGCATCACATCTGGAGCGCTCCACACCACCTCACGAAAATTATATAAACTTCATAATACTCGTGGGAGTGCTGTTGTTCCCATTTTACTGATGGAGAAATTGAGGCACAGGAAGGCAAAATGAATTAGCTGAGATCAAAAAGAGTCAAAGGGAGAACCATGAACTGAATCCAGGCCCCAGAATTTTCTCGGTTATTTGACTGTTAATTGCCACACCTCCTTTAGACAGACTTGCGAGAAACAGGACCATATTTCCTGAAACGTTCTACAGTTACAATTGAATAGAAGGAACCTTGTACCCTTTTGCTAACTCTCTGATGCTGGAATACCAAACAAGAATGCTAACTTAATTTACCAAGAGACAAGCTATTAAAGTCAGGAAATTGGTAGTCCTGCCTGTCTTCAATAGGAAACCTTCCTGCAAGTTAAATGTGTCAAGTAGTGTCCTTCCTGACAATGTGTAGTGGATTTTCCCTCTGTTTCCACTTGTATTTAACAAATTTTAACAGGATGAGCCGCAGCTGCATATATACGTAACTTCCTGGGGAAAAAATATTGGGCAAAACTGTCTTGCCTTTTCTCATAACACAAGGGGGGAGTCACTTGTCCCAACCCCTAGAGCAGTTCATTTCCTGTTATATGCTAAGCAAGTGGCTTGGTTCCTCTCAGAACATCACAAGATAGGACAAGGCTAAGACACAGACAGTGGGCTGTACCAGCTGTGACAGAATGGGCTTTTTACTAACAGCAGCCTTGGTTCTGCAAACTTTACTGGGTAAATATTTTCACTTTAACTTTTCTGTGGATTGCAGTTAATTCAGTGATGCTGTTAATTGTATTGATCCAGAAAATCATACCTACCAGGTGCTTATAAAAGAATATTGCTTTTTCAGCAGTTAGTAATCATGTGTTTGGACATTTTGATTTGGCCATGTGATTAGCATAGCAGTCAAGAAGGGAGAGCAGGGTAAATAAATCAGTGAAAGACAGTGATCACAAATAACCTGAGTAAAGTGCAATTGATGCATGCTTACAGGATACAGTTCTGTATTATACAATACTTTCCATGCAAAATCGTATCCTAAACATTCTTTACAGAACAGCTGCATGTAATACAGTTAAATAATAGCAGAAGCAGAGAGACATAAAGAGGTACAGACAAGGAAGATGAGAGGTTTTCAGTGGCTACCTGAAGTAAGACAAAGGATGGCTGATGAAGAGATGCAGGAAACTTTATGCTCCAGAGGACAAGTTCTTGCACTACCAGGAGGAGAGGGAAGAGAGCAAAGTGACCATTGTTAGATGAGCAAAGAGCACAACTGGAAGTGACAAGGTATGTAACAGAGACTAGAATGACTCAGCGGAGGATTTTAAAAGCAAGGAGGGCAATTTGGATCTTGAAACCAGAGGACCATTAACAAAGGCATAACTCAGTCATGCTTTTGTGCATCTGTCAGCAAACAGGTAGCTGCATTTGACACATGCTCACATCTGGACCTGGGAGACTTGACTATAATTCTAGAAAAGAGGAGGTGATTCTGGATGAGGCTTCCAGCAGAGGCAATGATGCAGGTGTTCTCATTAGGTGTCCCAAAAGACATGTGTAGAGTCTTCAGAAGGGTATTCTCATGTGTGGGGGGAGGGGAAGATTTCCTGGGCACCTAATGCTTTGTTTCTGAAGGATGGAGCAGAAGAGATGCTGTCTGGAAGCCACTACTTTGCTCTATTACCTGACTGTGAAATGAAAGGAAACCTTTCAAAACTGAGAGGCTATGTATTAAGTGGAAAATACTGCAACCAAACTGTCATATGGAAGGATCTCTGAGGTCAGGCTGGTGCAATTTTTGATGGGAGCCATTCAAGCTACATTTCCTAAAATGTCAGAAGCAGTTCCAGAGACTCCACAGATCCTCTTGAGGATCTAAAGCAGCAAAGATACAAAGCCCTATGTTGGAAACAGAAAGCATTGTGGTGCAGGCCCTGTCACCTTTCTAATGCAATATTAAGCCAACGTCCTATGAACTTGATTCACTAAAGATCTTGTGGAACCTTTCTGTAAGAGTGGGTATGTTGTTAGCCCAGACGTTCTAACGAAACTCTGAGTCTCCATCTTAGATAATTACATTCCATCTACCTAAATACCTCAAGCAGTTCACAATAGGGAAAAGTTCTTTTCTTCCTAATCCATTTGATGGTGTTGCTGTTAAAACCGCTGCTATATTTCATCCCAGAGATGTTTGCTTTTCAGAGGTGGGCTGAGCACAGCTATTAATAAGTTTCCAGGGGTTAAAGTAAGGGGGAATGCACTGGAACACAGTTCCGGGGCCCACAAATTTGAGGGGCCAGAGTTCCGGGGCCCCTAAAAATAGAAAAATCTGGTGGAACGCAGGTTCTGCCCTACCCTGGCTGCTAGCAGGTCCTATGCCCCACCATTGTTAATCACAATACTTATTGTGATATGCAGTGTTTGTTAGTTTGTGACAATAATTGCTATAGACATAAACGCCATAGAAAATTATAAATATTTTTGTGGAGCTATAACAGATGCATGTGGTACTGAGAAGTGGTTGCAAATGCCTACCTGGGCTGGGGCCTGCACATGCATGAAGGGGGCCCCGACAATATGGGAAGGGGGCCCGGAGATTAGGAGGGTTCCGGGGCCCATCAAATTATACTTTAGCCACTGGCTACAGAGGAAGGTGAAAAACCCCCAGAGCCCAGGCCAGGAATACCCCACTGGAAATAGCTGCTTAGCCAGCTCCCCAGAGGAGTTCTTTCTCCAGGTGCTTTCTCCATGTGTTCTCTCCATCAAATTATACTTTAACCACTGTAAGTTTCCTTAAAAATCTGTTGGTGAAGTCCATGAGACACTTTAGGATCCTTCTGGATATATGCTGTAGAAACATCTTATCATTTTTATGGGTTTTTCTACCACAAAATATTAAACTAACTTTGCTTCACCTATACAATTCAGTCGCTTTTCAGCATGTTTTTAATTGTATTTGATGCCCCGCAAAAAAGTCTTAAACGTAATTTGCATTTTTCTTTTAGCTTTACAGTAATTTTAATTATTTTAATTGCATACTTTCAACTTCCCATATTTAAATGTTTTTACTTTTAACTGCTGAAGAAAGTGCCAAACAAGCTGTTATAAGCACTGATGACAGATCACGTGCTGGGGATTTCCAGAAGGAAATTATAAGTTTTTGTATTCATTTCCTTACCCTTCAATAATTAATTAACAACCAATACATTTCATTTATTGTGGCACAAACAATACTAGGTGACTCCACATTTCCCAACATAATGTTATTGAAGGACTTGATTGGATTGGAACAATGCTTTTGAAGAGAGACTGCTATAGCAAGATTAAGACATAGAAGAATTTCTGTTAAAGTTCAGGCTATAAAAGCAAAGAAGACAGCACATTTTCAAAGGCAACAAATATTTAAGATTTTATTTACATTTGAATTGGAGAGGGATACAAGCTATACAGTTCAGATGCAGGCATAGGCCTAAATTCCAAGCTTCCCCCCCAAGTTCTCAGGTGTTTTGGAAAAAATGGGCTCCAGTTTGGCTCACAGAGAAATCCAGATTTGAGTTTGGATCCAAGCAATTTTCAAGCAGCTTTACAGATTGGATTTATTTAGATTTGGATTTCTAGTTCAGTCTGCTTTATAGACTCTGACTGTAAAACTCAGGCCTGGATTTCAAACCTCTCTAAAGTTTGAGAGTGTCAAAAATGTGGGGTGCCAGTCCACCCTGAATCTAAACTATGGAATAAATGTGTAGACTATTAATAATCTTAATCCTAAATAGGGCAATAAAGGTGAAGTCAATCTGGGCATAAAACTCTGGATGATGTTTCTATTTCCTATTTTAATGGCACATCCATTTGCCTATTGAGTAAGGGAAAACTAGATTTACAGCATAATAAAATAATTAGAAGGAACATCCTGAGAAATACAAGAGGCACAGCCAAACACCGAAAACTCTCATACAAACATGCTTTACAAACATGCAGAAATCAATTTAACTTGTAGATAAGTAGACAACGGTCTTACAGAACAATGAGCAGCTACTGGGGATAAAGAGAAAAAATACTAGCCAAAGACACTGAAACACACTCTAATAATGATAAATAAAAGACCTACAAAAGGTAGCATGCCTGTGCAAGGCAGTAACCATTTACACAAATTCCAGAGGGGTACCCACGTTAGTCTGATGCAGCAAAACAAACAAAGAGTCTTGTGGAACCTTAAAGACTAACAAACAATATATTTGTTAGTCTTTAAGGCTATGTCTACATTGGCAAATTAGTTCGAATTAAGGAGGCTTAATTCGAACTAACTAAAGCCATGGCTACATTAGGCTTCAGTTAGTTCGAATTAAGGACTTCCTTAATTTGAACTAATAAGTTCGAATAGGGCTTCAGAAGTAAGGCTTTAATTCGAGCTAACTAGTTCGAATTAGCCAATGTGGCTATGTTAATTCGAACTAATTTCTTAGTTTGAACTAACCGGCCATTGAAATGAATGGGGATCGCTAATTCGAACTAAGCAAGTGCCATGAATGGCACTTGCTTAGTTTGAACTAACTTTTTCTTGTTCGAATTAAGCTAATTCAAACTAACTAAAATTAGTTCGAATTAGTTAGTTCGAACTAACTAATTCAAACTAATTTTAGAAAGTGTAGACATAGCCTAAGGTGTCACAGGACTCCTCATTAGTTTTGTTTGCACAAACAGGCTTTTCCTAAAAATCCAGGTGCATTGCAATGTTACAGCCGGAAAAGGAGTTTTAACGCAGCCTTTTGAAAAAGTGAATTGAGTGATACTGAGCCACGTCCCCTTTCTTGAATCTTTAACATTGTGCAATTTCAATAAGGCTAGAGATTTAGAAAGCTCATTCCAATCAGAAGGATAGTCTGATTTTAAGAAGCTTAAGATAAAGTAAGTGAGGAGGGCTCAATAGTTTTTAAGAGAGAACCTGTTCAAAATTACACATACCATTCAAAATCCTGTTTATGGTGTCTCTGTACAAAGGTAATAGTAGAATATTTTAAAATTCATAGATGTAGAGAAATCTATATCCATGTTAAACATACCGACCCATAGAAGAGTACAAAAAACTTTAGCATTGCCTAGCATGGATATGTGACCATTGCCCAGCATGGATTAATAGCTCCAAATACTTTAGCTTTGGAGGAAAACATGAGTTCTCTCACACAACTCTAGGTCAGTTTGTAATATGATGCCTTTCATCCAAGGCTCTTAAAGACAATTACGTACCACTCTGTGAGCCCTTGCTCCCCCTAGTGAGCAATTGCCAACACAAATCTCATTAAATCAACTTCGAAAGGAGTATCTGTGTTAGTCTAGTTCAGCAAAACAAATCTAGTTCAGCAAAACAAATAAGGAGTCCTGTGGCACTTTTAAAGTCTAACAAATGTATTTATCATATGACAAAGTGGTATTTTTCTCCCACGAAAGCTCATGCGATAAATAAATTTGTTGGTCTTTAGAAGTGCCACAGGACCCCTTTATTTGTTTTCATTAAATCAACATCACTATTCGTGTGAGTAGCTGTTCACCAGTGGGAGTGAGTTGTTCACAACCTGACCCTGTGAGAATCTCAGTTCTCAGGATGTACAATGACAGTCTTGTGTTGCTTTGCACACTAATATATTGCTTATCCCCCAGGAAATATATTACACTCATACTTTATTGCACTAATGATTGCTTTTTCCCCGCCCTACCAGGAAATGCTGCTGGAGAAGGACAGGAATTGTATGACAATTTTTTCTATGGGAACTACACATTTTACTTCTTTACTGGTAAGAGAATGTGCTGCATTTTGATCAAGTTGTAAAAAATATGTGAACAGGTCACAAACCTGCCAAGATACCCTAACCTGAATTTAAGCTTTTTTTTTTTTTTGCATTTCTTTTAGAAAAACAAAATGTTTCTCAGTGTTTTTAAATTTCTTTTTACATGTATTATCACAGCTTATGTACTGTTCAAAGAAGAGGCACACATTTTACAGTCTGACTGCAAGGGAGTGTAAACAGCTCCATTCCCTACCATTGAACCCCTGGCACCAGGTGGCAGTGTTAGAGGGATCTTTGCTTCTAGTGACTTCTGTTGATCACTTCTTGGGCTCTCCAATGACCTGTTTTTGGCTACATCATCAGATTCGATGGACTAGCCCTCTAGTCAGATTACCTCTTTCCAGTTCTGTCCCTACCTGGGGTAACAAAAGAATCCATACCAACATCCAAACAAAACATCCTTCTGCCCCTCATGGAATATGCTAAAGTTCCCTGCTCTCCATCCCTATGTCTAAGGTCTGCAAAATTTCTCTTCTGCTTCTTTAATAGAGAGCTGCCTCCCAAGGCTTTTCCCTGGAGATTTCTTAGTTGATTTTCTTCATCACAGGTTTCCCCATTGCTTTGCCTCCCCTCTGTTCTCCAGGGACTTTGGCAGCTTCTCCTAGAGAGTTCCCTACTTCTTACAGGCCTTATCTCCAGGTCTCCGACAGAAGCCTAACCTACTCTTTGTGGTGTTCCGCAGCCTACCTTCACCAAAGAGAGGAAACTTCCCTCTTCTCTCTTGGGCCTCTTTTCTCACTGAGTTCTTTTCTCTATCTAGTCCTCCCTAACCACCCACTTCGCATTTGCGGAATGTGGAGTTTAGTTGAGGTTAGCTTATGCATTTCTTTTTATCATTACATCATTGTGTCCTCCCCCCTAGAAGTCTCTCCAGATACCTGACATGCCACGCATGGCATCTAGCCAGTCTGCCCCCAAACCACACCCAGACAAGCTCTGTACATGGTCATGCTTCATTCCATCCACTTCTTCACCTTTGTGTCCTGCACTGATGTCAAGTGGCAGGACCTGCCGTCACCTGAGGAGGGTGAGACACTCAGGTGGGAAAGTCTGTACTTCACTCTGGTCCATGGCCCATCATGGATATATTAGTTGAAGGTTTTTGCTTGGATCCATAAGCACAGGCATGTACCTGGGGTGATTCACAACCTCCACTGATATCTGCTCCATCTGCAGCAAGAGGGAGACCCTGGAACACATCTATGTATTATGCATCAGGTTGCAGCCCACTTTTCATCAGCCTCTTTGCAGTGTCTGTCACTGTCTCCGCCACTGTCACTGCTTGTTGCTGCTGCAATTTTCTGCCACTATCACCTAATGTCAGCACCACCACTTCTCGTTGCGATGATGTTCTGAGTTTCCACCACTTAGTCCAGTTCTCAGTGGCTTCAGATCTTTAGTGATTTCACTGGGTAGTGAAGAACCTTTCTGCTGCTGGCCTCTTCGGCACTCTCTTTTCACCACAATGCTGTCTCCAAAGTAGGTCTAAGGTTCAGCCCCCTCCGGGCATGTAACAATGAATTCAGCTCAATGATCACTGAGAAAAAAACGAGACTCTTAAATTAATCTAAGACAACAGAGTCATGTGGCACTTTTAAAGACTAACAGATAAATAAATCTGTTAGTCTTTAAAAGTGCCACAGGACTCTGTTGTCTTTCTATAATAGACTAACACGGCTACCCCTTTGGAAATTAATCTAATGCACTCTTAACATGGGGGAAGGGGAGGGAATCAAAAGGTTTTCTAGGACCTTTTAAACATATCCACACCACTGGGTACGAACACCCACCCCATGCCCTTTAACTTTTATTTGGCATTTGAATAAGGTTAAATGTTGGGTGACCTCCTGATTAGGGCATGGTAAGCACAGATCCGCTTTCTTTTACTCATATAGCAAGGATAACAACATTTCATTGTCCCTGAATTCAATACAAAAGTGAATTTTAACCCCAAACTAACAAAACAGATCACGTTGGCAATACAGGTCTCTCTGCTGATCTCTAGGGCCTAGGCAGAGCAGATGTCTTTCTTCTCCTGAGATCTTTTTCACCTGTTCAACACTAGATGTCAGGGGAGAGCTCATTCAGAGCCTGCTTACACACATGTCCCTTCCAAATATGCAAATATGTATCACACATGCAAGGGGTACAGATGGTGCACCTCAAGATGGGTAATATTAAAGTGTGACTGTTAAAACACATACCCTTAAACAACTTATTTTATTTTGTTTTCTCTATATTCCCATTCTAACACATGCTCCAACCCCAGGAATGCTGTGGTTGTGTGCAAGTTTCAAAATATCCCAGGAGAAAAACACTGTTCAGTATAACAGTTACAGCTGCTGAAGTACTCTAACAAGCAACACAAACATTAAGGATGCAGAGATCAAATTAAACACGAACATTTTCTTTTGATTTGGAAAATAAAATATTTAGACTTTAAATTTTTCCTCCATATGCTGATGAGCAGTTAAATATCTACATGTGTCTAAAACAAAACAAAAACCAAAAACCAGTTCTGAATTTTCTGATCGCCTTTGAGTCTAAAATGTTAATAGAAAATGTTAGAGGATCTGAAACAAAGAATATCCCTATACTCTTCTGTCTTCCTGTATGTGCTCTTATCCTTAACTCCAACTTTTTAAAGCTAATTTGGTTTGGGGGGTTTCTTGCGTTTTCCAAAATTAAAAATGTTCAATGTGCATAGAGCACAAAGTAGGCTGGAAGGGGTGTTCATCGGTTCTGATGTGTGACTTTAAATAGAACATAGTATCTGTGAGAGGCACCTTCATTCATTCTAAATATGTTTGTACAAGATCCAAACAGACTCATCTAAAACCATTTTGTCATTTAGATAATTACACATTCGACTACCCAACAGAATCATCCACGGATGGTTATGAATCCAGAACTCAGTTTGGAAATGTAAGTTAAATAGTTTCTTTCCTATTCCTCAAAACACAAAAAATACAATTATTATTTGCAGTAAAGGTTGTTGAAATGGGCTAGAGAGTTTTTTCAAAATGGTCAAAAAAGAGAGGGTAGTTACCTGTGTGCAGAGGGCCAGAACAAAGTCCCTCACTTAAGTCTCTCTTAAGATTGCCCTAATATTATATATATAAAATGATCTATAGATAGGGGTGTCACAGGGAAGTTGGCCCTTTAGGGCAGTCAGGCCCTCAACCTATCTATGATGAGCTCTGCTAGCAAGAATGAACCAACCCTGATTCATCTGCCTAAATTGTTGGGCAGCAGCTAATTAATTAAGGAATATATAGGCCTTATGAAGTGGGCCCAGGCAGGAGAGAACACATGGAGAAAGCACCTGGAGAAAGAACTCCTCTGGGGAGCTGGCTAAGCAGCTATTTCCAGTGGGGTATTCCTGGCCTGGGCTCTGGGGGTTTTTCACCTTACTCTGTAGCCAGTGGCTAAAGTATAATTTGATGGGCCCCGGAACCCTCCTAATCTCCGGGCCCCCTTCCCATATTGTCGGGGCCCCCTTCATGCATGTGCAGGCCCCAGCCCAGGTAGGCATTTGCAACCACTTCTCAGTACCACATGCATCGGTTATAGCTCCACAAAAATATTTATAATTTTCTATGGCGTTTATGTCTATAGCAATTATTGTCACAAACTAACACACACTGCATAACACAATAAGTGTTGTGATTAACAATGGTGGGACGTAGGACCTGCCAGCAGTCAGGGCAGGGCGGAACATGCGTTCTGCCAGATTTTTCTGTTTTTAGAGGCCCCGGAACTCTGGCCCCTCAAATTTGTGGGCCCCAGAACTGCGTTCCGGTGCGTTCCCCCTTACTTTAACCTCTGTCTGTAGCACAGGGCATGGCTCACCCACCAGTGAATTCTCTGTATCTTAAAGTCCTTAAATCATGATTTAAGGAGGTAAATAACTCAGTTAAAGGTTGGGGGTCTATTGCTGGAGTGGGTGGGTGAGGTCTTGAGGCCTGCATTTTGCAGGAGGTCAGACTAGATGATCGTACTGGTCCCTTCTGACCTTAAAGTCTATGGCTATGTCTACACTTCCTAAAATTAGTTCGAATTAGTTAGTTCGAACAAACTAATTCAAACGAACTAATTCAAACTAGAAAAAATTAGTTTGAACTAAGCAAGTGCCATTCGAATTAGTGATCTCCATTGATTTCAATGGACCAGTTAGTTCGAACTAAGAAATTAGTTCGAACTAACATGGCCACACTGGTTAATTCAAGCTAACTAGTTTGAATTAACCCTTACTTCTAATACCCTATTCGAAGTTATTAGTTCAAATTACGGAAGTCCTTAATTCGAACTAATTAAAGCCTAGTGTAGCCATGGCTTTAGTTAGTTCGAATTAAGCTTCCTTAATTCGAACTAACTTGCCAGTGTGAACATAGCCTATGAGTCTAGAGAACAGAGGCTCCTGAGAAGACGAACTGTCTCCAGAGAGCAGAAAGATGAAAGCTCCTGTGGTGAGGGCTTCTCAGGGACAGCTAGTGATGGTGCTTACAAAGAAAGAAAATCAAGGGAGAATGCTCCTAGGGTGGGAGAGGCTGGAGGGAGCTATGAATGCCAAGTCCCAGTAAAACCTGGTCCCAATAGATCAGTATTTCCCAAACTGTGGGTCATGGCCCCAAAGGGGATCACATCATCAGCTGATGAGGTCATAGCAATCCTTAGTATGTGGAGGACACTTTGCTGTTTGGGGACCCCGTAGAAAATACTTCATTAAAATGGGGTCATGATGACAAAGTCTGGGAACCCATGCAATAGATAGACTTCACTAGATAGAATCAGGAACCCCAAAGCAAAGGAATTATATGCTGCTCTGAGGAAGGGTTCTTGTGGTTTGTCCTCAATGGGGACCTTGACCCAAGTGGAGAGACCCTTCCCCACTGGATGACAAGAGGCCTGACTCCAGAAAAAGGGGTTTGGGTCAAGAGGGGCCTCACTGGTAAGGGACCTGGACATAAGTGGGGTAGATGGACAAAGGTTAATTCAGCCTTTTCCTGCTCCAGCTAGGATGCTGGGTTGGAGCCCTATTTGTGTAAATGTTCCATCTTTGGGTTAAATAAATCCAACCCCTGGAGGGACACTGTTCAAAATACATAAGCCTCGTTGGACTTATTGAAAGCTCAAGAGGGGAAACTGAGGCAGAGACCTAACTGCAGCACTGAACTATGCCACTAGGAAGTGTTTAAGAAGGTGATGATCCCCATTATAGTGGGTTTGTTTTAAAAAATACTTATCAAATTCTTGATTCAAAAATAATAAATCTGGTCAAAAAATATTCACCAAATTTTTAAACTGAAACCCATAACAAGTATTCTGTAGATATGGTTATTTTTGCAGTTAATGCAGAAGAAGCCAATGTCAAGAAAAATATTTACTGCACTTTCTAGTTCAGTTGTATAATTTAAGACTATCAAACCTCACCCAAAGCCAGGGTCACTTCTGGATATCTAACAGAGAACGGATTCAGCTTTATCTTGTCAGAACATGGATCAGGTCTGAGGTCTGCGCACATGACAGGCTGATGGTTAAGGTGTTGTTAGTCAAACCAAGTGCACTAGAGACACCCAGAAGGCTGAGAGAGTATCTTTTATTGGACCATCTAATAGAAGGTGTCCAATAAAAGGTATTACTTCACCCACCTTGTCTCTCTAATATCCTGGAACAAGGACGACTACAACTACACTGCAAAAAGTGCTAACTGCATGATTATTGAAGGTCTCTAGAGGAGGGGGATAAAAAAAAGGACACCTCACCTCTCCAAGTTTCTACTAATCTGTCGATATTCCCTCTCAATGCCACTGCTAGACACAAAGCCTTGCCACTCTTAAGGAGAATGTAAATAGACATCTCCAAAGTCGCTGAAACTCTCTCCCCAGTTATGTCCTATAGACACTACAAGGGATGAACGTTAACTCTAGCCCTGATACTACAGTATTCAGAATGATTTTCTTAACTTTACAGGGTTTCCCAGAATCTGGAGGATCATCAGTCCAAGGCCATCTTCCCTTCTTCTTTGTCCTTCTCCATCTTCTATGTTTTTTGCTACAAAAATTCACACTTCTTTTGTAGAAGGTACTGAGGTTCTGTATTATTACTTGGGTTTTGCAGGCCATCATTGTAGATTTCTTGATCCAGCAAACAGTTCACTAGTTTCCAAGACAGTAGCAAGCTGCATACACATACTATACTCCAAGTCAGTGCTTTTTTTGTTAAAAAAAAAATAGGTGCTGGTACTCGGCCAGGGACCTGGGGCCACCAGTGGTGGTGGTGGCAGGAGCCGGGGCCTCATCGCTGTGTAAAAAAGGTGCCGATACTCAGTACCCCTGAGCACCATCACAAAAAAAGCCCTGCTCCCAGAGGAAATTACTACTCATTCTGAGCATCCAAATATGTACTAGGAATTTCAAATTAAAAAGAAAGAATCTTGTCTCCGCTCCACAAACTTCCAACGTAAAAATCAGACAGGATGCTTAGTGAGAACCAAAATCAGACAAAAAAGTTGAAAGGAAGAAGGGAAAGGAGTGTAATTAGACCATGCAGTAAGTTGGTGAGACATGGAAACACTTGGGGTAGCTATTAATTTCAGTTTTGGGGATAGTTGGCTATGCTTTCCTAAGTAACATGGCAGAAGTGAGTTCTTCAAAAGGACACGAATGAGGTTGGCGTGGTGGCTTGGCAAATGAAGCTACAAAAGCTGGGAACGGGAGAAAGAAATGAAGGAGAAATTGAGGCTGATATCAACAGTGGAATGGGAAAACTAAGGGAATGCAAGGTTGGAGATTAAAGCAAGGGCAGGGACTTTGAAATTAATGTGTAGTGCAAAGGCAAGCTGGTTCATGGATATGAATTAGGGGATGAGATAATCAAAATGACAAGTGAAAGAGATGATATGGTGGCAAAGTTTTGGATGGACTGAGGAGGGACACGGTAAGCATCCAGAAAATCAGAGAAGAGAACACAAAAGGCAATGTCAAGCTTAGTAGGGTATGGACAAGTGTCTTAAGATAAAATTTTCAAAACTTCCTAAGTGAATTGTGAGCCTAATCCCCATTGACTCTTGGAACATTCACGGACAGACATCCATAGAGGGATTTGCCTCTGAGATTTCAATACAGGCATGATTCAAGGCCCTTCCAGGTACACAGTGATTATATCTAAATCTCATCCTCCAAAAGGCCCATCTTCATTAGATCCTAGGAAATGGTTTCTTACATAAAATGTTGACTTCTTTTTATCAGAGCAATTTTATTGTCCTTTACATTCCTTTACCTGTGCTCAATTCCACTAAATCTGATTTGACATTTGTTCCTAGAATTTACTAGGTTCTGAGTATAGCTATGCAAACTGTTCATAATAAAATCTAGGTTCCATTGACTTCAATGGACAATTTATACCTGCTCAAGATCTGTTCCTTATCGGTGTCTACTGTAAATTAAAAATAGATGCCAAGTTACCATAACCTGTTTATTTTTTTCCCCTTTTTTTCAGATTTGAACAGCTTTGCTTTGAACTAGAACATTCCTCAAAGAGGAAAAAGAAAGAAAAGAACACTGCCACATTTGTAAATTACTTCCCCTACAGTAATCTATTTTTGTTATCTATTTTTAAGTGCGGTTTATGTGCTGGTGAAGAAACATAAATATATAAAATAGGGGTAACTGCTGTGTTTCCTCATAAGCAGTATAAATTGCATTAATGTTGACTCACTCTTTGTATGTTCTTTATTTCTTCCTCTCACATTTTCTGATTATCACTCACTGAGTTCTATTGTAAATATGAAATATATGCCAATAAAACGAAGCATTGGCTGCTCACACTGGATCTTTTAGTGCTATTTGATGTTCTGACTCATTGGATCATAGGCAATTATACTAGCCCTTGAATCTTCTCTTGAATAGTTTCAGGTGCATCCAGAAAGGGTCTACTTTATGGACACATGAAGCAAACAAGGTATAAAGAGGGCTGTGGAGGAAGAGTACCTATCAGTCCAAATTACCATGTCTAGTTCACCTCCCCATGAATAATCACCTCCATCCCATTACATTTAAAATGCATGTTGTCTGCTGGCCCTGTTTATATGCCTATGTTCCTGATCTCTCAAGATAGAATTTCAGGTCTCTGGCTTCCTATTGGCCATAAATCCTGAAAACTCTCACTCACTAGAGTAGTCCTGAAAGTTGATATATCAGAAATAAAAGGGGCTCATACACAGGTAACAAACTGCTTAGAGACTTCTATATGAGGAAAGACTGAGAAAAATGGGTCCACTTTGGAGAAGAGAATAAGAAGGGACATGTCTGAGACGTACAAAATAAAAAAATTGTAGAGAAGGTCATTTTGGCATTCCCTCTCCCATGATATAAGATCAAGGAAACATACAATGAAACTGAAATGCAACAAATATAAAACTGAGAAAAGACAATATGTTTTTACACAATGCATAAATCATGTGTGGAACTCAGTGCTGCAAGGGCTCTGGGAGCACGGGTGAAGGAGTTCGGTGCACAGGTGGTGTTCTCCTCGATCCTCCCGGTCAAGGGTAGGGGCCCGAGCAGAGACAGATGCATCCTGGAGGTGAATGCCTGGCTGCGGAGATGGTGTTACCAGGAGGGCTTTGGCTTCCTCGACCATGGGGTGCTGTTTCAGGAAGAAGGACTGCTAGGCAGAGACGGACTCCACCTATCCAGGAAGGGAAAGAGCATATTTGGAAGCAGACTGGCTAACCTGGTAAGGAGGGCTTTAAACTAGGTCCGAAGGGGGAAGATGACCAAGACCCACAGGTAAGTGAAACTGAGGGAAACCTGGGGGAAGGGATGGATCTTGGGGGATGCTGGGGCTGTAACAGCAGGAATAAAAGAGAGGGTAGTTGGAACTGGGGGCTGGGGTCGAATAATTGTTTATTTCTTGATAAAGTCATAATACCTCAGGCGAGTGGGGAAGGAGGACACCGGGAGAAATTGCAAGAGGGAAGATGCGACAGGAGGGAGAATCGACAGGGCAAAGTAGGGCAATGGGCCCGGTATCTTAGGTGCCTGTACACAAATGCGAGGAGCCTGGGAAACAAGCAGGAAGAATTGGTAGTACTGGCACAGACAAGGAACTATGATATAATTGGAATAACAGAAACGTGGTGGGATAACTTGCATGACTGGAGCACTGCCATGGATGGATATAAATTGTTCAGGAAGGACAGGCAGGGAAAAAGGGGGGGAGGAGTAGCGTTATATGTAAAAGAGCTGTATGACTGCTCGGAGCTCCACTATGAAAGTGGAAACAAGATGGTTGAAAGCTTGTGGGTTAAGTTTAGGGGAGAATGCAACAAGTGGGATGTTGTGGTGGGTGTCTGCTACAGACCACCAGACCAGAAAGAGGAGGTGGATGAGGCGTTCTATGGACAACTAACAGAAGTTTCCAGATCGTCGCAGGCCCTGGTTCTTATGGGGGACTTCAATTATCCTGATGTCTGCTGGGAAGATAATACAGCAGTGCACAGGCGATCCAGGAAGTTTTTGGAGAGTATTGAAGACAACTTCCTAGTACAAATGCTGGAGGAACCAACTAGGGGCCTTGCACCTCTAGACCTATTGCTCACAAACAGAGAAGAATTGATTGGGGAAGTAGAAGTAAATGGCAACCTGGGCAGCAGCGACCATGAGATGGTAGAGTTCAGGATCCTGATCAATGGAAGGAAGGAAAGAAGCAGAACACACACCCTGGACTTCAGAAAAGCAGATTTTGGCTCCCTTAGGGAGCTGATGGGCAGGGTCCCATGGGAAGCTGATCTGAAGGGGAAAGGTGTCCAAGATAGCTGGCTGTATTTTAAAGAAACCCTGTTAAAGGCACAGGAAGATAACATTCCGATGTGCAGAAAGAACAGCAAATGTGGACGGCGACCAGCGTGGCTTAGCAGGGAACTCTGCGGGGAGCTGAAACATAAAAGGGAAGCTTACAAGAAGTGGAAGCTTGGACAGATGACAAGGGAGGCGTATAAAGATATTGCTCGGGACTGCAGGGATCAAATCAGAAAGGCCAAAGGACAATTGGAGTTGCAGCTAGCAAGAGATGTGAAGGATAACAGAAAGGGGTTCTATAAGTATATCAGCAACAAGAAAAGGATCAGAGGTGGTGTAGGTCCCTTACTGAATGGGGCAGGCATCCTCGTGGAGGATGATGCGGAAAAGGCTGAAGTACTCAATGCTTTTTTTACTTCAGTCTTCACAGGGCGGGCCAGCTCCCAGGCTACTACACGGGGTAACGCGGACTGGAGAGAAGAGTGGCCCTCAGTGATGGAAAGTCAGGTTAGGGAACACTTAATGAAATTGGATGTGCACAAGTCCATGGGGCCGGATGAACTGCATCCGAGGGTGCTGAGGGAGTTGGGGGAAGTGATTGCAGAGCCGCTGGCCATTATCTTTGAGAACTCGTGGCGAATGGGGGTGGTCCCGGAGGATTGGAAAAAGGCAAATATAGTACCTATCTTTAAGAAAGGGAAAAAGGAGGATCCGGGGAACTACAGACCGGTCAGCCTCACCTCAATCCCTGGGAAAATCATGGAGCAGGTCCTCAAGGAATCCATCCTGAAACACTTGGAGGAAAATAGAGTGATCAGGAACAGTCAACATGGATTCACCAAGGGCAAATCGTGCCTGACCAACCTGATTTCCTTCTATGATGAGATGACTGGATTTGTGGATGCGGGAAGAGCCGTTGATGTGATATACCTTGACTTTAGCAAGGCTTTTGATACGGTTTCCCACAGCATTCTCGTTGGCAAGTTAAGGAAGTATGGGTTGGACGAGTGGACCGTAAGGTGGATCGAAAACTGGTTAGATCAACGGGCTCAGCGGGTAGGAATCAATGGCTCGATGTCTGGTTGGCAACCGGTAACGAGTGGAGTGCCCCAGGGGTCGGTCCTGGGGCCGGTTCTATTCAACATCTTCATTAATGATCTTGATGATGGAATAGACTGCGTGCTTAGTAAGTTTGCGGATGACACCAAGTTGGGGGGAATGGTAGATACTCTGGAGGGCAGGGACAGGATCCAGAGAGACTTGGACAAATTGGAATACTGGGCTGAAAGAAACCTCATGAGGTTCAACAAAGACAAGTGCAAAGTCCTGCACTTAGGACGGAAAAATCCCATGCACTGCTACAGGCTGGGGACCGATCAGCTAAGTAGTAGCGCTGTAGAAAAGGACCTGGGAGTTATGGTGGACGGGAAGATGAATATGAGCCAACAGTGTGCCCTTGTTGCCAAAAAGGCCAATGGCATATTAGGCTGCATCGGTAGGAGTATTGCCAGCAGATCGAGGGATGTGATAATTCCCCTCTATTCGACACTGGTCAGGCCGCATCTGGAGTACTGTGTCCAGTTTTGGGCTCCCCACTACAAAAAGGATGTGGACAAATTAGAAAGAGTCCAGCGGAGGGCAACAAAAATGATTAGGGGGCTGGGGCACATGACTTATGAGGAGAGACTGAAGGAACTAGGCTTATTTAGTCTACAGAAGAGAAGACTGAGGGGAGATTTGATAGCAACCTTCAACTACTTGAAGGGTTGCTCCAAAGAGGAGGGAGCTAGGCTGTTCTCGAGGGTAACAGAGGACAGAACAAGGAGCAATGGTTTCAAATTACAGCTGGGGAGGTCAAGGTTGGATATTAGGAAAAACTTTCTCACTAGGAGGGTGGTGAAGCATTGGAATGGGCTATCTAGGGAGGTGGTAGAATCTTCATCTTTGGAGATTTTTAAGGCTCGGTTAGACAAAACTCTGGCTGGGATAATTTAGGGGGAGTGGTCCTGCTTTTTAGCAGGGGGTTGGACTAGATGACCTCGTGAGGTCCCTTCCAACCCTATGATTCTATGATTCTATAAGATCTTTCAAGAGATTCTCTCCTGTGTTGATTGGCTGTGTACTTGACCCCTTCCCATGCCTTTCCTCCACCTCAGCCTCACTCCACAACTGCCCCACATTGCCTCATTCTTCCTTCTGTCCCTCTTGTCATCTGCTCTCTTTTGAGGACGCCTCTCTTCCCTTGCTTTTCTATTTTGCTAATCCCTGACTAATTGAACACACTTACTCTAAAAAAAAAAAATCTAACATAAAGTTGGCCACAATCATATTGTCCATACTGCTTCCAAGTTATATCCTTTCCTCCAGTGTTTAATTAGTCATGAAAGTGGTGGAAGGGCTCCAGCAATATTTTCACTTCGTGTTTGTATACAACAAGACTCCATTCTTGGCTGATCTCTGGACCCTACAGTAATAAACATGGTTCATAATGGTATTACTGGGGTCAAGAACTTAGTAGGATTTTAAAAAATGGAAATTTGCTTGTATACTGAGGACTTCCACAGTAATTTTACACAGGATACTTTTTTTAAAGGATCTAAATTCTCTTTTAGCCATAAACCAGCCACTAACAGACCGGAGATAGGAAAAAATTTCCCACAGATGAAGGTTATTGCCTAATTGTCCATAACAATTTTTTGCTTCTTCCTTTGAGGTATCTGAAACCGGTTACTGTTACAGAATACAAAACAAGTTGCACTATCAGTCTGAGCTGGTATTGCAAATCCTATGCAAAAAAAGATTTGCAATATTGGATCAGTTAGTTTTATTTCTCATCAAGCAAAAATAGCCTTGGCATGGTACATAACTGGTTTATACATCTGTGCAATGCATGAAAAGAGGGTGGAAATGGAGAGCAAGCCAAAAGTGGAGATATGAGAACTTTCATTTCAACAGCAATTGTTTTTACAGGAGGGCCAGTAAAAGAGTTCCATCCTCACATCACCCTGTTAGGCCTTAAGGAATGCAAAGACAGAACAGCTAGAAAGAGGTCCTGGCTCTTGGAGAGTTGCAAGTATGGCAGACTGGCAGGAGAAGAGGTCTCAGGTTGGGGACAGAATAGTAAGAGAGGAAGGTATTGGTTGGAATGGAGGAAGAACAACAGAAGAAATGGCCACAGCGAAGCACAACTGTAGGAGAGGAGCTGGTTGTAAATATGGCTCACATCTTATTTGACTCAAGCTAGAATCAACATATTGGGCTGATCAGTCCCTTCAGAGTAGAAGGGGGAATTTTTCAGGAAAATGACATGTCTGTTTAGTCATTTCCCAGATACAATAGAGTCCTGGTTCCTTCCGAAACAGTATTACTGGAAACATTCTTGTATTGCTGTATTTCTGTTAGCTGCTAGCGCCACCTTCTGGGTTTTTAATGAATTACTGAGATGGTCTTTTCAAAAGTACCCAAAGGGGTAGCAGCATTAGTCTAGATCAGGCAAACAAACAGAGTCCTGTGGCACTTTTAAAGACTAACAGATTTTATCGCATGAGCTTTCGTGAGAGAAAATCCCACTTTGTCAGATGCTTAGAGTTCCTCATCTTCAAAGCATCTGACGAAGTGGGATTTTCTCCCACGAAAGCTCATGCGATAAATAAATTTGTAAGTCTTTAAAAGTGCCACAGGACTCCTTGTTTGTTTTTCAGAAAGCAGTTACCCTTTAAAAATAAATATCAACCTATGCCTATAATAGACGGAAAAATAAATTAAAAACGTCTGACTGTCCCATCAGCTCAACAGTTTTTATCTGTCTATCTACCTATATACCCTATAATTTTTGTGAGTGAAGAATCATCAGTCAAATATGTGCAAGAAACTTGTGTTCAAAGCACACCAGACTTCACATTAATATTATCATTATTACAGCAATGCCTAGAGACCAATCAAGAATGAAGTCCCATTGTGCTAGGCCAAGGGTGTCAAATATATGGCCCATGGGCCGGATATGGCCCACAAACCTCTTCCCTGCAGCCCATGACTGCGCTCTGTAAGACCACACTCTCTCCCTGACAAAGAAAGAGAGAGTGTGGTCCCACTGTATTGCAGAGTACAGTCTTGCATACCCAGTGCTCCATGATGCTGCGAGAATGTACTGGTGGGCTGTATCCTGGCTGAGGGCCATATGTTTGACACCTCTGATTTATGGTATGTACGGCCGACTTGAAGTACATTTAAGTCAACTCTGGCCTACCATAGCAAGTGAGTTTGACAACCCATTTAGACACTATACAGTCCCAAGACTAATAGGCTGTCATTGCCCCCAAATAACTTGCTCTCTAAATTCACAAGACAGACAGGCTATGTCTACACTTGTTAATTTAAGTCGACTTTGTTAAGTCAACTTAGCATGTCCACACTCAAATTTTAAGTCGACTTAGAGGGGACCCTACAAAATCGACCTAGAGCGTCCACACTGGATGCCTAGGTCGACTTGTAGGGGCTAGGTGGACCTGGGACAGGTCCACAGTGGCAGGGGGGGTACCCCTTGCCAAGTGCCAGGGGGCTCAGCCTTTGCCCATTGTACCTTGGTACAATGGGGCAAAGGGGGACAGGGACCCTGGCAGGGCATAGGGGCAAGGTGGGCAGGGCTCTGCCCTGCCCTTTGAGGGGGCACGCCAGGCTGTGGCTGTGCCAGCCACCCTGGCAGGGAGGGCAGTGGGGAAGCCCTGGAACCCCCTAAGTTGACTTTAGGACTACTCCACGTCCACACTGGCTAAGTCGACTTTCTAAAGTTGACTTATCCAGCAAAGTCGACTTAAAACTAGGTTTTATAAAGTCGACTTATTTTTTCCTTAAGTCGACTTAAGCAGCTGCGTAAGTCGACTTAAGGAAAGTGTAGTGAAGACACAGAGTAAATTAATTCAACTTAAGCAAGCTTAAATTGACTTAATTTGTAAGTGTAGATGCACCCACAGAGAGCAGGGGAAAGGGATGTAACAGAGACAGAAGGAAGAATAATGTCACAGTTGTAAATATAATGTTTGAGTTTTAAAGTAAATTTAATGTATGTAACCATAAATACCTATTTAATCATGGCAATGAAGTTAACGTGGTTTTTTTTTTGGGGGGGGGGGGTTAAATTATTTGCTTTCTCCAAATTGAAACAAAAGATGTATGGAAATAAGATGATTACATAAATGATTAATATATTTTAAAAAGGGGACTGGCTTGCACAGGAATACTGTCTCTTAGATCATGGTTTCAAATCTAACCTGCAACTATTGCAATTAAAAGTCATTACTATTTAGTTATATGAAATGAGTTCATGAGTCAGTCTCTGGCCAAGTCCTACTACATAAGTCACAAAAAGCCACATTTTTGGCACTAATTGGCTTCCTGATTGACAATCACATCAGAAAGTTCCAAGACTGACTGGACCATGGAGTGAATTCTTTTGTCGCTCACGCTGTTGTAGTTCCTCTTTGAGGCACAACTGGAGGATGCTATTGCAGCCTATCTGTTCTGTTGATCGATAATATAGCACTTCTGTAGTGGCTTATATTTTAACTAATGAATTATCCTATCTCTAATAGTGGATAAGTATTACAGACAGAGAGAGACAGATTAAACATGTGTGGCCTCAACCAGGCATGAGATAACAGTGTGGCCTCCACCTTTGCTGCCCCATCTTCTAGCAATCGTCTGAACATCAGATTGTGATCAAAGATTCTCCCAATAGGATAACTGTATTAGCTGACAGCAAAAGAACATGACTGATAATTTAGTAAGCTAACACTATGCAGATGTGGTCCATTGAAAACTGCTTTGGTAGAACAAACAAGGATCCTGTGGCACTTTATTAAAGACGAACAAATTTATTTATCACATGAGCTTTCGTGGGAGAAAATCCCACTTCGCCAGACCATGTGAAGATCATCTGACAAAGTGGGATTTTTCTCCCATGAAAGCTCATGCAAGAAATAAATTTGTTCATCTTTAAAAGTGCCACAGGACTCCTTGTTTGTTTTGCTGAACTAGAGTAACAGGGCTACCCCTTTGGAATGTGCTTTGATAGAGACAGAACATAAACTTCTGGTTTGCCAGTACTGTCCGTCCTGCAGTGAATTGTTGCTAAATTATTTAGAAGCAGCTTTGTCCAAATTCTTGGTTTGCATTGCCATGGCTGTGAGACCAGCATGAATTAATCAGCGGTTGTACTTTCGATGAGATCTGACATGTAGATATTAAATAAAATCTAAGCCTGCACAGAATCCTGCCCTATGTCATTTAGGTATTGTTTTAACTGTCCATGAAGACAATAGAACTGAACAGCATTTCTGCAACTAACTCACAAGATGCTAACATAGTTTCTTCAAAATAAAAAACAAAGCAAACTAATGTTTGTTGTCAATATAAAGACATATATCCCAGCGAATGGCTTTTTGTGCAGCAGATTTGAGCAATCCATGTTCCTGATGCCAGGGCTCTATCATTTTCTATGGTCTAACATAATATACCACTTGCAAGGAATAGCCTGTAAGCAGGGCTGGCCCAAACATATAGGTGAACCCGGTGGTCGCCTAGGGCCCCAGGCTTTAAGGGGCACCAAATTAGATGGAAGTGATTTTTTCTCTATTTAAAAAGAAATATTATTATATATTAATTATATATATATTGGGAGGAAATATATATATATATATTAAATAAATATGTATATATTGGGAGGAAATTAAATGCAGGGAAGTGTATGACATAAGATCAGGTCAGGCTGTAACAGCAAATCAAAATAGATGTTAGGATTCAAACACTGGGGAACAGCACATAGGCTGCATCCACACTTGTAAATTAAGTTGACTTAAGCTTGCTTAAGTCACCTTAATTTACCCTGCGTCTACACTATAGTTTCCTTAAGTAGACTTAAGCAGCTTGCTTAAGTCGACTTAAGGAAAATAAAGTTGACTTAATGAAAATTAAGTCGACTTTATTAAACCTAGATTTAATTAGACTTAAGGCTTAATTCGACTTTTTAAACTCGAATTAAGCCGGTGTAGACATGGGGTAGCCCTAAATCAACTTAGGGCTACCCCAGGACTACACCAATGCCCTCCCTGCTAGGGGGCGCACAGGGGAGCCTGGCATGCCCCCCCAAAGGGCAGGGCAGAGCCCTGTGTGATGCTGTCCGGATTTAGGGAACCATTTATGATATTATTTTCTATTAATATCTCATATATGCTATAATCCAGGACATTAATTAAGGACATAAGGAATACATCCATTGTGTCCTTAATGGCTTATCAGGTTACTCCCTGGGCCCATTGTACCTGGCAGCTTCCTTAACAGTAAGGACACAATGTTTCTAGACAGCCTATCTCGGGTGTTTCCACAGAATCACACAAGTTAAAGTATAGATATAACAACCATATTCCTAACTTCTAATACAAATACAATTCCTATACATGAACTATATAATCATTCCCAGCAAATTACTACCTTTCTATTGATACCAAACATGACATAGTTCCTACAGATTATAGCACATATGAGATATTAATAGAAAATAATATCATAAATGGTTCCCTAAATCCTGACAGCGTCACATCCTGCCCACATGCCCTGCCAGGGTCCCTGTCCCACTTGGTCCCATTGTACACAAGGGGTGCCCCCCCCCGCCACCGTGGACCTGCCCAAGGTCCCCCTAACCCCTAGAAGTCGACCTAGGCGTCCAGTGTGAACGCTCTAGGTCGACTTTGTAAGTTCCCCTGTAAGTCGGCTTTAATTTTAAGTGCAGACGCACTAAGTCGACTTAGTTAAGTCGACTTAAAATTACAAGTGTAGATATAGCCATAGAGGAAGGTGACGTCAAATCACCTGTTCTAATGAGAGAAAAATCCGTAGTCCCTGTTTAACCCCAAGGCAACTGAGTCAAATTTGCATATAAATTCGAGTTCTGCAGTTTCTTTTTGAAGCTGTGATTTGTTATTCATCTGTTTCAGCACAGCTATTAGCAAGTTGTCAACAGAGTGAGCAGAGAGATTGAAGTGTTCCCCTATGGGTTTTTTACTGTTGCAATTTCTGACATCAGATTTGTGTGCATTTATTCTTTTGCGCAGAGACTGTCCTGTTTGTCCAATATATAAGGCAGAGGGGCATTTCCGGCACATGATGGCATAAATCATATTGGTGGATGAGCAGGTGAATGAACCCTTGATGGAGTAGGTGGCTTGATTTGGTCCTGTGATGGTGTCTTTAGTGTAGATATGAGGGCAAAGTTGGCAGCGTGATCTGTTGCAGGGATATGTTCCTGCTTTAATGTTTCTTTCTGTTGTTTGATCTGTAGTTGCTGGTGAGTATCTGTTTAAGGTTGGGGGGCTGTCTGTAAGCAAGGAGAGGTCTGTCTCCCAAGGCTTGAGAGAGTGAGGGGTTGTCTTGTAGAATAGGCTGTAGATCTTTGATGATGTGTTGAAGAGGTCTGACTTGGAGATTGTAGGTGGTGACCAATGGTGTTCTGTTGCTTTTTTTTCTTGGGCTTCTCCTGTAGTAGTTGACTTCTGGGTATCCGTCTGGCTCTGTCAATCTGTCTTTTCACTTCTGTGGGTGGGTACTGTAGTTTTAAGAATGCTTGATAGATATCCTGAAGGTGTCTGTCTCTGTCTGAGGGATCAGAGCAAATGTGGTTATATCTTAGGGCTTGACTGTAGACAATGGATCGTGTGGTGTGTCTTAGATGAAAGCTTGAGGGATGTAGGTAACTATAGCGATCAGTAGGTTTGCGGTATAGGGTGGTCTTTATGTGCCCATCACTAATTTGCGCTGTAGTGTACAGAGAGTGGATCTCCTGTGTGGAGTGTTCCAGGCTAAGTTTGATTGTGGAGTGGAAACTGTTGAAATCTCTATGGAAATCTTCAAGGGCATCCTTAGCATGGGTCCAGATGATGAAGATATCATCAATATAGCCTAAGTAAAGTAGAGGTGCTTTGGGATGAGATGTGAGTAAGCGTTGTTCTAAGTCGGCCATAAAGGTGTTGGCATATTATGGGGCCATACGGGTACCCATAGCAGTGCCACTAACTTGAAGGTATAAATTATCTTCAAATATGAAATGGTTGTGGGTGAGTACAAAGTCACAAAATTCAGCCACAAGTTTTGCTGTGGCATCATTCTGGATAGTTCTTCTAATGGCTTGTAATCCACCTTCGGGTGGGATGTTGGTGTAAAGAGCCTCTACGTCCATAGTGGCCAGGATGGTATCTTCTGGAAGTTCATCTATGGATTGGATTTTTCTCAGGAAATCCGTAGTGTCTCTCAGATAGCTAGGTGTGTTGCTCCTTGTACAAACACTCTCTGTGCTCCCTTCATTACTCTAATACCAGTTTACTCTCTGCCTCTCCATATAATCTCAAACCTGTTGGTGTAAGAGTCCTCGCCTCCACATCCTCCCACTATTTCCTTGCCTCATCACATTGCCATCTCATTTAAAATCTTATCTGAAAATATCTCGTTTTTGTCTTGTCTCCTATTCCCTCATGTATCATCTGTTACCCAGATCTTTTTGAAAAAGGTACAAAGATGCTTACATAGGATAGAAAGGAACATCCTAAAAATACATGTTTTCTCTCTACATGTCCCCACTATGCCTTTTTCTATGGTTTTGCTCCACACCACCATGTGGTACGGAGGAATACAAGTCCTTAAATTGTACTAGATGCTTGATTATGTGCTTATCTGTATTAATTTCATTAAAACCTAGAAGTGTAATTTGTTATGTTCAGGTATCTGGCACACAGTGTAATGTTAAAAAGTTTTACTTTTGAAAATTACCTCACCGTGTGGTAGCTGTTTATACATCTAAAAAATAAAAATTAAAAAAATTGTTGATAAGAAAACTTAATATAATCACCACATTATTAGAAAATAAAATAGTTTGAATCACCTGAAACCGTGGTTCTCAACCCATGGCCCCAACAGCACACAGCTATGGCCCATGTGACATCATACGTTCATATGGGTAGTCAGGGCCAGATTAAGGAACTCCAGGACACTAGGTGCCCACTTCCGTGACCCCACCAGGGCCTAAGGCCCCGCCCTCCCACCACCATGGCGGCTAGCCTGGGGGGCAGGGTGGCCTGGCCCCGCTGGTGCTGGAGGGCGGGGTCCGGGGCTGAGGGGGCCCACCCGGCCAGTGCTCCGGGGGGGCCTGCAGCCCTGTGGTGCTTTGGGGGGGTGTCTGGGGCCCAGAGACCCATGGTGTGGGGTCCAGGTCCCTGCCAGCCACGGGGGGCAGGGAGGCGTTGGGCCAGAAGTCTCAGTGCTCCTACCCGGTTACCAGGTGGGGACGGGGCAGGCAGGCCTAGGATGGCTTGGCTGGGCCAGATTTTGGTGGGGCCGCAAGACCACCCGTTAGGCCAGGGCAGCTCTGCAAATAGTATATATATTTTGTGGATGTGGCCTATGTAACACAAAGAAAGCTGCATATGCAGCCCACAAGGGTAAACAGGCTGAGATCCACTGGTCTAAAACATCTATTCACAAGGCTGCCTAACCAAAATTTATTCAACAATTTTCGCTGCTCACACAATACCTGCTGACTAGTCTAAAAGATCCTGTGGTTTGCTAAAAGTACAGCCAGATTCAAAGCTCTTCTTCAATCTTGTAACACATACAATTACACTGAGCTAGAACTCTCTTGCACCACCTCCTGCCACCATCAGAAGAAGGCACCCATGCCTGCCATTCCACAGTTAACAAGGTCTACTAATGCTTAGGCCAGATAGCCTCTTGCGTTACGTCCTTTCTGTGATACTTTATTCTCGACCAGTATTTAATACCACAAGTCCAATCCACAAAGCTTCAGTTAGGAATAAAACCAAAAGAACAAACTTTTCTGTTGTGGGATCTTCGGTCTAATGCTTTATACTAACAATTTACTAACGTACTGAGGTCAACAGAGGTGATTTTTGAAATTTTAAAACTTTATGCCAGAGGTCCTCCAGCTCTAGGGTGCACCCCTCTAAGGAGGCACAAAGGACTGTTTGGTGGGGTGCAGCCGGGCTGAGGCCAGCCCTCACAGGGGGTGGAGAGGGACTGCTACCCAGCCCCCATCAGCCGGGGTCTCTGGTTCTGACCACAGGCCCCTGAACATGGCCCACTCCCGGGCGCAGCCATTGGCACTAACTCTGGCCCCACTCTCAGCCCCAGCTCGGGGAAAGAGTGGGAGGGGGGCACAGACAGGAGTAAGGGAGGATGTGAACATGGGGTAAAAAGTTTGGACCAATGATGCCACTCCTTTGAAAAGACAAACTTGTTTTTTAATGTGGAATTGTATGGCTGCACATTCCTGGAAGGAGAAAAAATAAAACCTTGCCTGGACTCCTTTCTCAAAAAACATTGTCTAATAGAAGTTTTTCTGGGTTCACCACACTATCAGTAGCTAGTTGGTGAAGCCAGCTCCTCCGGTGAATCTTGCTATCATTCAATGTTTAACAATTCTGGTTTGAAGCAGGGTTGTTTATACATATTTACATCTTTTTTGTTGCTCAGTTTATGCAATAAAAAATATCAAACATATCCTATTCTACTCTGCTCCACACACTGTTAACTAGCTAGCTACCGGAACTTGGTTCTAAAACCGGGACTAACCAAACCTTCAAGTGATAATCAGCTTTTACTTCTAAAGAGGATGTTCCTATTTCTGTTTTGGAAGACCTTTGTAACAATCTTCATGAAAGAAAGAAGCTTTTATCAAAGGCCCCTGCCTATCCTGTTTTCTAAACTCAAGCTACGTCTACACTAAGCCACTACAGTGCACAGGTACCAGGCTACAATTACGCTGCTGAAGAATTATATTGTAGATGCTTCCTGCACTAAAGAAAGGAGTTTCTCCATCAATTTAGTTAATCTGCCTCTCCAAGAAGCAGCAGCTAAGTCGCTTGATCAAAGCACCATTCCATTGACCTAGGGGTTGGCAACCTGAAAGATAAGAAGAGCCATTTTAAAAAATTCTTTCAGTAACCAAGTGTTTTGAGAGCTGCAATGGGTGGAACTCCTTGGTGGGAAGAGATGGGAGCTGGGCCAGGCTGCCTGCTGCAGGATACCCTGGTGAGGGAAAGGAAGCCTGGAACCAGGAGCAGCAGTCTTCAAACTTAGTAACTCCAGCCCCATAAGTAGAGTAGCGCTAAGTCGAAATTACGCCATTTTCATTTGACTTAGTGCAGTGTGAACGGGGAAGTTACTAGGTCGAACAGAGATACGCAAGAAAAACTACAGAGTCCTGTGGCACTTTTAAAGACTAACAGATTTATTCATCGCATGAGCTTTCATGGGAGAAAATCCCATGTCTGATGAAGTGGGATATTCTCCCACAAAAGCTCATGCGATAAATAAATCTGTTAGTCTTTAAAAGTGCCACAGGACTCTGTAGTTTTTCTACAATAGACTAACACGGCTACCCCTTTGGAAAGAGATACGCAAGGTGTTTTATGTACCTTGCACATCTCCCATCGACTGCCGCCGAAAACCGGCGGCAGTGTAGACCGGGCCTGAGAGGCCTGTATGGTCTACAGACCCTTAAACTTTGCTAGCGTGAATCCAGAACTGACCACATTTATTTGCAGCTGGGCACCATATAAAATAGGTCTATGCTTTTAGTTTCCGAGTGAATAAAGGGCAAGTTCTCAAAAGAGCATAAGTGACTTAGAAGCCTAAATTCATTTTTTCAAAAGTGACCTGGGCACTTATGAGTCCACATGCCATTGACATGCAGAGCAAATGGGAGCATTAGACTTTGGACTCCACTTCAAAGGCTAGGATAAGGAGAAGTGACTCTGCATAAGCTGCTGCAGCAGGAGACAGCAGAGGTGTACAATGGCCTCTTCATTGCAATAGGATGTTTCCATATGAATCAGAAAACCCCATGGAGATGCATACAGCCTGCCACAATAGCTCTGAGAGATACGAACTGACATATTCATCCCAATGGGTGATTTCCTCACCTCTAACTAACAATTTACCCCAGCCTCTCTTGTGGAATACTAATTTAAATGTTAAAATCAGCTCCTTATTAGCATGCTGTACCTGAGGAACCTCTTGACCAAATTACTGCAAATTTTCACCAAGGGGCATACATATTCCTGCCCCTTTAGTGACACAACAATTTATAAGACAATCTCCCTTTGATTATTAAAATCATCTTATTTGAGAGTGGAGGGACTGATATCTGTGGAATTCCTTTACCTGGTGCTCCCACTTGTCATATTAACTCTATTCTTGGCCCTAATGTAGCACAGTAACATGATGGTGGGTTGGAGGTGCAAACACAGTTACAGTTTTGCCGGGATTTCCATTTTAACCAAGATTTTTAAAAAAATCTACAAACCTTCGGTCTCTTGGGTTAGAGATGTTTGTTGTCGTTTGTGCACTAAATTTTTTTTTTTTTTTATGCAAGCAGTCTGTGGAAGAAGAATATCACAAAGTGTCCTATAAGTGTTTTTTTAAAAGGCCATGTGACTTAAAACATTCTGATGTCTGACAATATTGCTGGGGTCCTTTCCACAGCAACTGCCGCCCTCACAGTTGAAATTGATCAGTATGAACCTTTGTTTAGTGTAGATTGGATGAATTGTTGTACATAGTTGAAATTTGTTTTCTGCGTTTATTTTTCCTGAAAAACGGTGTAATTGTTTTGACTGAGACAACAGGGTCCTGGCACCATATTAGTCAATGTGAACTTTATGACAGAACTTAGAACGGAGCTCTTCATTTGAATGCACTTCCTTGATGCCCTGCAAACCCTTTGATCGTGCTGGCCTCAATGAGAATCACAGCTACTTGGTTTTATCAAGGCAATCCTATTGTTTAGGAAATGAGGGAGGAGAATACTTACTGGAGTCTTTCGTTTTATTTTCTTATACAATTCTTCTTGAAGTAAACTCTGAATACGCATGTGAATTTTAGAGAACTTTGAAATATTGGCTATGTACACACATGTATGTATTGGCTATGTACACACTATGTATTTGAGAACCTGTCAGAGATTGTTTAGATAATGCTTGGTCCTTCCTTGAGTGCAGGGGACTGGATTAAAAGACCTCCTCTGGTTCGTTTTCATCCTATGATTTGTATGCTGCTGGAGATCACTTAAAAAATGAAGTGGGCAATTACACAGGAAGTATGTTGTGTTACAAATTGTTGCAATGAACCAAAAAACAGCCTCTTTCTTCTATCCATAGTGGTTAATGTCCAACAGAATTATGTACTGAAGTTGTTACTCCGGTTTTCTTTGAGGAGGACTGAGAGGTCACATATAGAATGATAGATATGTGGAAAGTATCCCACCCACAGGTGACATGATGTTTTTGTCTTTTATCATTTTCATGAATTCCATTGACAGCGTAGTGCTTGTCTAGTTTCACCCACACAGCTGTTATTGGGACTTTTGATGCACTGAAGAGATACACCGCATGATGTGATAACCATGTATGTGGCCCATGTATCTTGGAAGAAGTGTTGTGGAGAGTATTGATCATCTTAACAGTGAAGATAAATCTCCCTGTTTTGCATCTATTCCTCTCTTAGGGGCTAGTGCCAGTTTGAGTTGGTGTGTCTTGGTCTGCAAGGGCCTTGCTTTTAAAGATGAGCTTGGCAAAGTTGGAGGGTTGTTTGAAGGCCGGAAGAGAGAGTTCAGGAAAGATTTCTTTAAGGATGTAGTCCCTATCAGGTATGGGTTGTAATTGTTTAATGATGTTCCATATGGGTTCCAGTTCTCTAACTTGTCATCTTGGCTAAAGACACATTGTAGATACAACTTCTACCCTGAATATTAAAAATACTGCTTCCCAAAGGTGCAGCATATGCAGACTAGAGCTGAAATCAATCCTGAGTGGATATCAGTCTACAGAACCATAAGACTAGAAGGGATCTCGAGAGGTCATCTAGTTCAGTCCCCTGAATTTATGGCAGGACCAAGCATTACTGTAGCTGATAGACCATCCCTGACAGGTGTTTATCTAACCTGATCTTAAAAAATCTCCAATGAAGGAGATTCCACAACCTCCCTTAGGCAATTTATTCCAGTGCTTAACTCCTCTGACAGTTAGGAAGTCATTCCTAGTGGTGTCCAACCTAAACTGCCTTTGCTTCAATTTAAGCCCATTGCTTATCTTATCCTCAGAGGTTAAGGAGAACAATTTTTCTCACTACTCCTTGTAACCTTTTATTTTATGTTACCAGGTCTCCTTTCAGTCTTCTCTTCTCCAGACTCTAGGGTGGAGGATCACAGCCACAGCTTCAGTTCCAAATATGTGCAAAAATATCTTAAGAACTAGAAAATGTTTGATATCATGCAATTTTGGGTGGTGTCTTCCTTTCAAGAATTCCTTGCTCAAACTACCTCAAATTTGGAGCACTAACCCTATACTAGATCTCCACGAGGCACAGCAGTTTCCAAGACATCCATGTAAGCATGTGCATTTTGGGGCACTTAGAAATACTGGCTGTTAAACAGTAAGCTACTCTCAACCTTAATTACAGCTATGCTGCCTCTCCACTATAGCAAACAACAAATATCTTTGTAGTTTGCTCCTAGAACAAATATGAGAGATGATTATTTTTATTGCATTAGCAAGTGACTTTTTCTTCTCTTGAGAGTGATAAAAAGAGTACTTTCTAACCCATAAGTGTTGCAGAAGTAGCAGAATATTCACTATTTTTGCCATAACATTTATTAACCCCCTTCCAGAGAATCTGATAAACCAGAAGCGAGTTACAATTCTGCACACTAAAAGCACATACTGCTTATCAAATAGGAAATATTTTCCCACCAAGCTTATATAAGGTACAACATAACTGATGACATTTTCACTTTTTTGTATTAACATAGAATTCTTTAAATGTCCTAGTATATGCATGCCTAAATCGTTACTTGTAAGGCCACTGGAATCAACAGGTAAAAATGTACATTGTTTGTTTGAGCTAAATCCTAGAATATGCTGTGCACTTGTAGCCTGATCCATCAAAACACTCAAGCATGTGTTTAAAATTAAATATGCAAGTAGTCCCTCTTAAATCAGTGACTTGTCGGGATTTATCTTTCCCTCCCATACTGTAAGTTTTTTCCATTCTCTGGCATCTGACAAAGTGGGACTTCGCCCATGAAAGCTCATGTGAAAAATAAAATTTGTTAGTCGTTAGAAGTGCCACAGGACTCCTTGCTTGTTTTGCTGAAATAGACTAACACAGCGACCCCCTTGGAACTTGTGAGCATAGTTATACACTTGCTTCAGTGTTCCACGGGACTGTGGTAGTGAGCTCAGCAACTTACAGAATTAAAGACTCAATAAAAGGGGACTAGAAAGTTTAAATGTTTAAAATGGTAGAACAAATTAGCCTAATTCAAATTTTCATGTACATTTATTTATCCTAAAAAGGGAAGAAACATTTTAATTTAAGTACTTTAGCAACAGCAACTGAATATAAGGCTTGTTATATATCTATTTTCTTCACATCATATCCTGCATACTTTTAAAGTCGCCTATATATGACTGTGGTGTATTGCGTAGTGACTAGAGCCAGGGAGCTAGCCATAAAGGCTCCTGGATTCTGTTCCCAGTCTTACTACTGATACATAGGCCTGAGAAGTTGGTGTATTTGTCTCCTTATTTACCTATCTGTAAAAGGTGTCTAACAATACCTATCTCTTAGATACATATGTTAACCTTTTTAAAAGATACTTTGAGGTCCTTATGTTGCCTATCTGTAAGACAGCATCAGAAGTCAAGGCCTTGCAGGTCTACTGCCCAAGAGAAGGAAAATCAGTGATGTGGATTGAGGGTATATTGTTAGAGAAACTTGTTTTACTTTACACTATGTACACCAGTCCTTGAAATGGTCAAACAGCATGCAGGCAATCCCCTTTTAGGAATTTCAGCCCAAGCCCCAATAACCAGTTCCAAGGAAGCAACTCCACCTCAAGAATTAAACCTAGTTAGAGAGACTAAGGCCTTGTACACACTACAAAGTTATTGCGCGATAAAGCCCTTTATCGCGCAATAAGAAGCAGAGCGTACACACTGTACTTGCAGTTTTTGCGCGTTAAGACCCGTCTTGTTGCGCAAGATGTAAACCACCAAAACGAGCGTGGTATCTCTTAACGCGGAATAGCTATTGCGCGACAGCCCGTGTGTGTACGCTTCTCGCGCAATGTGAACATTCCGGAAATGGCCCACAATTCCAATCCCGTCCCTTCTGCACCCCCGTCAGTACTCTATTGCCGTGACGTCATTTTTCCCGACCTCCCTTTCTGCCCCGCGAATTTTTGAATTCCACACTCTCCCTTCTGGCTTGCTTTTCGGTGTTGCTGCCTCTGTGTGCTCCGTTCGCAATGTCTTCGCGGCGCAGCAAACGATCTCCGGCTTGGACGACAGCAGAGGTGATGGACTTGATAGGAATCTGGGGAGAGTCCGCCGTGCAGTCACAGTTACGTGGCAGCCGGCGGAATTTCGACATTTTCGGCCAAATATCTCAGTCCATGAATGAGAAGGGCTACGAGAGAGACACTCTGCAATGCCGGGCCAAGGTCAAGGAGCTGAGGATAACCTTCCACAGAGCCAGAGAGGCTAACCGGCGCTCTGGCTCCGCGCCAACAACATGCCGCTATTACAAGGAGTTGGAGGCGATCCTGGGAGGGGATCCCACAACCACCCCGACCTTGACCGTTGACACCTCTGCGACATCGTCAGAAAATGACAAGGGAGCTGAAGGCGAGGATGCTGTCCTGGACGAGGATGCAGAGGGGGAAGAGGACGAGGACGGTGACGACGGAGCCACTGAAATGGGGAGCCAGGAGTTATTCGCCACCCCTCCAGAGACCAGCTCCACGGATTCCTTAGGCACGCCTTCCCAGGAATCAGCCGATGGCAGCTCCGGTAAGTTGGCCTTGCGGTGCTTTCTATTCTATCAGCTAAAGCTTAGCGGGTACAGGAAGAAAACGCGTTCTGTCCTCCTTTTTTCTGTCTTCTTTTGTGCGCGTAACAGAGGTGGCGTGGGGGCACTGTCATTACATGAAAACCGCGTCAATGAATGCCTCGATTGACAAGTACTCGTCCCCTCTTAAGTCACTGAAAGCGCTCTCCAAATATTTCCAAATTCTTCTTTTAAAATTGGATGGTAGAGCGAGCCGTCGCCCTCCCCCATTCATGGAGAATTTCCCTCTCATGCTCGCTAGCACCGCCGCGGGAAGCATTGCAGCGCACAGTCCTGCAGCGTAAGGTCCCGGCTTGAAGTCAGCCACATGCAGAAGATGCATTCTCGCTTGCATAGGCACTCTAAGCAGTGTCATATCAGCTTCTGTTCCAGCCATCTCTGACACAAGGTCTGAACAAGCAGTGTCAATAGTCGACTGTCCCGTGGAGCAACTCACAGCAACCCATCCCTCGCTTTGGACAATGGTCATAACCCCCCCCCCCCCGGTATGTACTCGCTGTAGTAGGCGAGGAATGTGTAGGGAGAACATCTTTCGTTGCACCAGACCAAGGTTTGAACAATAGCGGCATTTACAATGTTTCATATGTACGCAGGAACGACCTTCGATGGACAATGTTCAGCTGCTGTGGACCGTCTGAGAAAGATAAGGCGGAGGCCTCGAAGGAGCAAGGAAGAGATCTTCAAAGAGCTCATGGATTCCCAGGAGGCATCCGCTAGGGAGACAAGGCAGTGGAGGAGGCAGTGCAGGCAGGACAGGAGAGAAAGCAGCGCAAGGAGGGAGAGGCAGAAGGATGCACTAATGGACATCCTTCACGAGCAGACAAACCTCCTGAAGACCATGGTTGGTCTGCTCCAGGCTCGCGCCCCCCTCCCCCCACAGCCTCCTCTGCCTTTCCCTCCACCCACACAACATTCACCTCCAAAACAATACATAGAGCACCATGGACACCCATGGTATAATGTTACATCTACCCCTCCCCCAACTTATGTCGTGGAGTCCCGCACCTACACCCATCTTTAGACACCCCCCCTCCTTCTGTGTTATCATTTCTGATTTGTTAATAAAGTACAGAGATTGTTTAATGAATCAAGACTTTCTTTATTTTTATTTACAGTATGATAATAATTGAATTTCAGTAAAGAAAGAATAAAAAAATAATAGGACTGTATTTCCCTTAACCTTTGTACCTAAGAATAGTATATGTGTACCATGAAGTACAGAAAGGGCGACGCTGTCCTTCAATCCCCATCAAAAAAATGGTTTTTCAACGCCTCCCTGATGCGCACCGCCCTTAACTGTGCACCCCGGATACCCCTGGTGTCCGGTTGCTGGAAGGCATGTTCCAGACGTTCTGCCTCCCTTGTCCATGAGTTCATAAATCTCTCCCCCCTGTTTTCACAGATATTGTGAAGGACACAACACGCGGAAATAACAACTGGTATGTTGTCCTCATGCAGGTCAAGCCTGCCATACAGCGATCTCCAGCGGGCTTTTAAGCGGCCAAAGGCACACTCCACAACCATTCTGCACCTGCTCAGCCTGTAATTAAAACGCTCCTTTGCAGGATCCAACTTCCCGGTAAAAGGCTTCATAAGCCATGGCATCAGTGGGTAGGTGGGGTCCCCAAGGATAACTACGGGCATCTCAACACCCTCCACTGTTAGTTTCTCGTCGGGAAAAAAGGTGCCCGCCTGTAGCCTTCTGAACAGTCCAGAGTTTCTGAAGATGCGTGCATCGTGCACCTTTCCAGACCAACCCGCATTTATGTCCGTAAACCGACCACGATGGTCCACCAGTGCCTAAAGAACCATGGAAAAGTATCCCTTCAGGTTAATGTACTCGCTGGCGAGATGGTCGGGCGCGAGAATAGGGATGTGGGTCCCATCTATTGCACCCCCACAGTTCGGGAAGCCCAAGTCCTGAAATCCCTCGATGATCTCCCTCACATTCCCCAGGGTCACCGTCCTCCTTAACAAGAGACGGTTGATGGCTCTGCACACTTGTGACAGTGCTACTCCAACGGTCGACCGTCCGACACCGAACTGGTTTGCGACAGAGCGGTAGCAGTCCGGAGTCGCCAGTTTCCAGAGGGCAATAGCCACACGCTTCTCCACTGTGATGGCTGTTCTCATCCACGTGTCCTTGCGATGCAGGGCAGGGGCAAGCTCACGGCACAGTTCCATAAATGTGGCTTTGTGCATTCTGAAGTTCTGTAGCCACTGCTCATCATCCCACAGCTGGAGAACGATTCGGTCCCACCAGTCTGTGCTTGTCTGCCGGGACCAAACACGGCGGTTCAGGCTGTGCAGCTGGTCTGCAAAACTGATCAGAATATCAGTTCTGCTCTCATGGCTGTCATTCTCCGAAGTGGAGTCATCCGAGTCCTGCTCTGAGTCAGAGCCAAAGGCGTACTGCAACAGAATCTGGGCTGTGTTCACAATGCTGAAGGCAGCATTCAAGATCACAGCTGAATCCATGGCGATTATTAAAAGGCAGTGACGGAAAGACGGTTGCTCCAGTTTGAAATTAGCGCCCGTTGCTATTGGCGACTGCTGGGTAGCGTCGGTAGCGCAATGCACCACGGGAAATGATATCGGGGACTGTGGGATAGGTACCCAGAGTGCACTTTGTTTTGCTGGAGGACTGAGAGGAGGGGGGGGGTGGTTGTTTGATCCGTTACAGCATGCCGAGTGTGTACGCGGTATCGCGCAACAACAACCACGGAACATTTAACGCGCAATAGGGTAAGTGCGCGATAGCGATGCTAGTGTGTACATGGCCTAAGACAGAGAGCAAAACTCCCCTGCTGCCAGCCATAGCTCTCCCAAAGGAACACCATCACAAAATTAACAACAATGCAGCATTTCTTCAAAGACTGAACAGTGTCTTTAAGTAAAAGAACTTGTAAGCCTGTGTGTAACTCTGCCACCTGGTGTCTACCACTATGACACTTAGAGTAAAAGTGCTACAGAGTCTTGTGGCACTTTTAAAGACTAACAGATTTATTAATCGCATGAGCTTTCGTGGGAGAAAATCCCACTTCGTCAGACGCTTTGAAGATAGGAAAGTTACAGAGTGGGAGGAAATAAAATGCAGGGGAGTGTATAACATAGCATCAGGTCAGGCTGTGTGCTATGTCAGACACTCCCCTGCATTTTATTTCCTCCCACTCTGTAACTTTCCTATCTTCAAAGCGTCTGACGAAGTGGGATTTTCTCCCACGAAAACTCATGCGATTAATAAATCTGTTAGTCTTTAAAAGTGCCACAAGACTCTGTTGTCTTTCTACAATAGACTAACACGGCTACCCCTTTGGAATTTGAGTAAAAGTGCTGTAGAGGACGTCACATGCTTGTAGTCAAAAACTAAAACATCGCTTTTAGCTCTTCTATGTCTGAGAAATCTCCAGGCTTGACTGCATTTAAATGCTGCAGAGGCACGGTGGCTCTGATGCAACTGTAGTGCTTCAGTGAAGAAACTACCTGTGCCAGGACTCCAGCCCCCAGAGAAGCCCTCTTGTTGACGTAGTGCTGTCTACACCAAGAGCTAGGTCAATATGACTGTATTGCTCAAGGCTATGGATTTTCCGTATCTCTGAGTGACGTAGTTATACCTATATATGTTACTAGTGTAGATCAAAACTCAGTCATAATGAGACATACAGGTCTTGACACTATAAATCCACAAATGAAATCTTGCCTCCATTGAAGGCAATGGCAAAAATATCCATTGACTTTAGTGGGGCGGGCATTTCACCCCCATTGCTCATTTCCTTGCCCCATGAGCTTTGGCCAAGTTAATTTCACACAAACAAAATCTCAGTGAACAAACATTCATGTTCTTAGTAAACTATTATAATGTCCTGTTTTGGACTATTAACATCACCCCCATGCAGACCTGTAACCAAGGTGACATACTGGACTCTTGCCTTTTCTCTAGACCCTTATATCATGATATTTTCTTTTCCTCAGTACTATTTCTAACACCCAGTTTTCTCTCTACATCCACACTGCTAAAATGCTTTTCCAAGCCCTTACCGTCTCTTCTGCTTAGCTCCTATAACCCCCACATCACTGGTCTTCTTGACAAGCCCACTCAAATTACTGCTGCTCAGTTAATACTTCCCCCCTCTTGCATCTAATACAGATTCTTCTACATTTACAGCCTCTCACAATTAAGGTTGTCCCTACTAATCTGCTCTTGTATCCTTTTACATCTTCCCTTCACGTCATCAGCAATGGCTGCCTATTTTTCTAACAAGAAACGTTGTGGATTTTTACCAGGCACTCCTTTTTTCTGGAGCACTCACCCCAAATTGCTCTATAAACTCACAATTTTCATCCTCCTTCAGGTACCTCAAGATCCATTTAAGTATTTGGGCAGTACGGATTTCTGGCTTTTGTTTTCATATAGTTAGATCTTTTCATTTAATTTTAGAAATCTGACTCAAAATTGACCTTATAGGTGTGCATATTGCCATTATTTGTGTTGTAGTAGCATCCAAAACTCCCCATCAGTAACAGGACCTTGTATTCAAATTCCAAAGGGGTAGCCGTGTTAGTCTATTGTAGAAAGACAACAGAGTCTTGTGGCACTTTTAAAGACTAACAGATTTATTAATCGCATGAGCTTTCGTGGCAATGGAGCATGAGGAAGATTTGAGTACATCTAGCAGAATCCAATTTTTTGCAGAGCTTCTAGGCTGAAATATGTCATTAGCCAGATTTTTTATTTATTTATTTTGAAGGGCTGATACAATAGAAGCAACCAAATCCAGATGGTGGACCTGCGTATTTGTGGCATTGTTACACCAAGATCCACTGAGATCTGGATTTGTATTTAAACAAAATTGTATTTACAGTTATTCTGTATTTAGGCAGTGAAACCTAGGTACTTACGTTCCAAAGGGAAAACAAACAGTCCTGTGGCACTTTTAAAGACTAACAGATTTATTTATTGCAAGAGCTGTTGTGGGAGAAAATCCCACTTCTTCAAACCCTGAAAGACAGAGAACTACAGATGAACGGCAGAAAAATAAATGCAATGAACAGTAAGTCCCACCAGACTCCAGTGCCACTAGACTCATTTGTTTATTGAACTAGACTGACCCAGCTACTCCTTTGGGACTTCTCATAACTTATTCTATTTAAACTACAGTTTGCAATGTAGAGTCCTAACCCCCTCCCTGCCCGCTACACAAATGTGCAGACTTAGGTACAGGAATGCATTAGTCCGGATTTGGACAACACAAAAAGGAGAGCTAACTGGTGTCCATTTAGCCAATAGAGTTTGTGCACTAGGGCCAGAAACCAGTTTGCACCCAAGCTTAGATATTCAATGCAGCTTTATCTTGCAAGTTTCCCGAGTATCACTCCGTGCCACCATGCTGCAACGAGCATTGAGGACCCACACCCTTACGTCAGTTAATTTCTGCAATCTGCATGTCCGCCCTAGGCAGGACCCCGCCCAGCAGGGAAGCCCTTCCAGTTGCCCTGCAGACCACATGGGCTTCCCGCGCGACAAGCTCACAAAGAAGAGAAAAGCCGGCGCCGCGTGGGGCAGGGCGGGGCTCGAAAGAGACGCGTTTTGACGGGCGTCAGGCAGCGCCAATCCCGTCCCCCCAGCGCGCAGCCCTTCTGAGCCAATGGGTGGCGGGGCGGCGACGCTTCCGCGTAGGCGGGGCGTCCGGGAGGGGGCCCTGTGCGCCGTGTCATGGAGGCTCAGTGCGCGAGCGGCCATTGAGGAGGCAGGAGCTGCGTGTGTCTTACCAGGGGAGGGAGTGAGGCGCCGCGGCGAGGAGTTCGAGCCCCAACTCCGCGCTCCCGCCCGCCTCCATTTGCAGCGGCGTCGGCTCGTCCCTCCCTCGCGGCGCGGCGGGGGCATCAGGGAGGGGGGAGATGGAGATGAAGAAGCGCATCACGCTGGAGTTGAGGAATCGGGCCCCGGAGAAGGTGAGGAGGAGGCGCGTGCTTCCCCCCAGCGCCGAACAGCTGATGCATCGCGCTGGGTGTGGGGCAGCCGCCGCCACGTGGGGCCGGGTTCTCCGCGCTCCGAGGCCGCCGCGCTTTCTACCCCCTCTCTTCCCCACCACCCCCGCTTTCCCCTGGGGGAGGCAGCTTGTGCCGCCGCGATGTGTCCCCGCAGCCTTCGCCTGGGGCCGGGCGGCCCAGCTGGGCGAGTGGCGGGGCAGCCACTGCGTGGGACGGGCCCCTTCTGCCCTGGCGATGGGGCGAGTCCGTGGGGTGACCCGAGAGCTCGCGTGTTCCCCCCCAATAGCCGGGGTCACCCCCATTTGGAGGACCCCTGCTTAGCTCATGCCAGGTTCAGTGTTGATCAAAGGGTGTCTTCCCCCCCCCCGGTGTGGCGTCCAGGCTGGCTTTGCAGGAGAACTTCTCTCTTCTCCTGTCCCCGCCTTTCCATGCTAACTTAACTCTCTGTGTATGGGAAATCTGGGTCACCCACCATGCTTCCACCGCCGTGGTTTGTGGGGTGGATTTGTTTGGGGGTTGTTTTTTTTAGGATTCCGCAAGCTAGAGCTGCTTTTCGGGGCAGAGGAATACGGGGCAGTCCTTAACTTTTATGATCCCTCTTCTGGTGGCCATCCGCTGGCGTGGTTTGCCTTATTTATTTTTAACTTCTCGTACGTGGATGTTGTAAACAGGTCATAGTTGCACCGAATCCATTTTAGAACTAGCTGGGTCCATGGTTTTGATTTCCTGCCGCTTCTTTTCCAGCCATCTGAGAGAGGCAGGCGATTTTTATAAAACCTCTTTGTAAAATGCCCCCCGCCTTCTCTGCTGATATTTGCAGCTGGTTTATTCGAGCTAGATCATTTTTGCTCTCCTTTTTCTTACCCTGCCCCCCTTTCCCTGAGTTTTCAGTTCTGCCCAGAGAGTGCATGATGGGGTTATGGCACCCTCCTCTCTTTTCCTTGAAATCATACTGCTTATAACCGGCCTTCCTAATGGCTAAAGGCAGATAAGGCGATTGCTTTTGGGTCTTGTTCAGTCATCAGAGAGAAGATAGGCTTCTCCTTTGTACCTCCTCCCACCAAGCAGTAAGGTTTGATGTTGCGAGGTCATCTACAACAGGGTTGGCTTCTCTATGCCCGCCATGCGGCTAGTCAGGTTGTAGCTAGCTGCTCTAGTCCTGCGCTAACTCCGTGATGGGAGGTGTACAGTCAGTCACAGGCAGGGCTGCAGAGAATGACAAACCCTGCTGCTCTAACTTAACTTCAAAACAAAAGTCCAGTGGCAATGGAACGGGTTTATTGTGGAACTTTTTGTTTCTTTATTAGGGAAATAGGATGAAAGTCCCGAAGTGCGATGTGCAACGAGCCTGTAAAATGTTTTTCATAATGTTTTGTTTCCTCCTCCAGCAGAGACAAACAATTTTGGTTATAGTGAACCTCTGCTTCAACTGGGGAGCCCAGGGTGTCTGCTGACATTATTCGGCTATATGTGGACAATAAAGTTCCTATAAATTGCCTGATGTGACTTTAAAAAACAAGTGTAGTTAACAGAAGTTTGTTTCAAGTGATCACACTGATGATATACTTTGTTCTCTGTGTTAGGAAGGATTCTGGTTCATTCTACTTTATTGGGGGCAGAGGGAGGTGGTTCAATTAATCCCCTATAATAATTTCATTGACTGCTGTGCCAGTTGGCTTGAGAGCAGACTGATCAACCTGCAGCCTTCGCTTCCCTGCTGTTGAATTCAGCTAAGAAATGACTTGTAGCTCTAGCTCTAGCAGATGTTTTTTGCATTTAGGTCAGTAAGAATGCTATTGACCAGTATGTCTAGGTGTCCCCAACAGTAAAGTCCAGATATGTTGATATCAGAAACCAGTGTTACTTAGCACCAGGCTGAGAGATGGTAAGTTTAATGAACAGTACATATTTCGATGATCATTTTCTGTACCAGATATTTTAAAAGCCTAAATATGCATTTAGATGAGCATAAACATTTAACCTAAGAGACTGGAGTAGCCTCAACAGAATAGTTAGGAGGGGTTTATAAAAGATTTACTTGTTTGTTTTAGAAAAAAAAAATCTTATACAAACTTTATTTAAAACAATGTTGAGGCTCCAACTCAAACTGAGAAAAAGTAAAGCCAAAGCCAAGGCACTCCTGTCTCTTCTCTTGTAGTGATGTGAAATATGACCTACATTTTACATTTCTTGTTTATCTGTTAATTCACCAAAATAACCAAGGAGTTATTAATCAGCAAATGATGTTCTTTGGAGTCACCCTTATTTCAAAGCTGAACATACTAATATTGGACTGGATCTTTTTCTTTTTGCAACTAGGATGTTTAAAATGTGAGGAGTTTTGTGAAAAAAGGTAGTGCCTCTAAGGTATACAAAACAGTAAATGGTATAAAGACAGTAAAATAGGTGATCCTATATATGCCTTTTCTCATAATACAAGACATTCTGTGAAATAAAGTAGCACATTTAAAACATATAGAAATACTTTAACATAATCCACAATTAACCCATGGAACTCACTGCCGCAAGGTATTGAGGCAAAGTACTTTAGTAGGATTTGCAAAAGGATTAGTTCTTTTGAATATCCACAGTTAAATTGGTAGAATTAAAAAAAAAATGGGGATATTTAACCCTCAGACTTCTGGGTATAAACTGTCCACTTAATTGATAGGTTAAAGGAAGAAACTGCCATCATTGGCATATTATTCCTTAATTGTCTAGTGTGCATGGGGTTCTTTGCACCTTCCTCTGATGCATCTGGCACTGCCCTTTCTCTGAAACACAATTGATTTGATGGTCCACTGATTTGATCTGGTTTGGCAATTCCTATGTTTCTATTCATATAAAGGCCTACAGACATCATTGTGGTTGTTATCCAAAATCATGTGTTTCTGACTGTTAACAAGCTAACAAATCACCTTTTACATATTTTCCTTTTTATGACTATACCTCAAACTCTGCTGCTGCAAGAATAGATACACTGGATTTTTTTAATAGGTTGACATGGTTGATTGGGATGTCTGAAGGCCTCTAACTTCAGTTTTTGTCTAAATTAAAAATAAAACATCTTAATTGTTTAACTCGTTAAGCTGCTGGTTTAGATCAAATGCAGGGTGGTTAATGGTTTTCAGTAAACTGAAAAGTGACTTGAATTCTCTTTGAAGGTGACAGAGTTGGTGCTTGATAACTGTCGATCCAGCAATGGTGAAATTGAAGGCCTGAATGAGTCATTTAAAGAACTTGAGTTCCTCAGTATGGCCAATGTAGAGCTGACATCACTGGCCAGACTACCCACCTTAAGTAAGCTCCGAAAGGTATGTACCTCTTGTCTACAACAGTCGGCTAGCTCTCTTTTGCTGGTGTTGCACAGCTCTTTATGGAAAATCCATTAGTTCACACAGCTTCTTGTACATTTGCGGTATTCACAATCACATTTGTGTCACACTGAAATGTCTTACTAAAACGTGTTTGCAGGGCTGTAAAATGAGGACAGCCTAAACGTTTCAAGATTTAACAGTGGTATGGGTATTTTAAAATTATATTCAACTTATTCTTGTCCAAAAATTCTTGGAACAATATTCAACACTAGAAATGTGGGTCTGTATATCCTTCTGATGTTAGTAGCATTTTCACTGCTTTTAATCAATGATTTGTTAACAAAATACACCCATGATTGATTACTTGGTGGTTACCTGTTCTCTTCAATTCCTCTGAAGCACCTGGCATTGGTCAATGTTGCAAAATAGAATACTGGCTTAGAGTAGATGGACCATTAGTCTGACACATTATGGCCATTCTTATGGTTTTATAATATTTAAACAAAGTCATTAATTTACGTACTCGATCATGTACATCACTAATTTAAAGATGAGATTTCAAAAACTCTGAATTTAATTGCCTCTAATTAGAAATTAACCTTCTTAATTAACCAGAGTTTCACTCACTATGCCTAAATGGAATCTGTATAGGGGTTTAATGTCAGATTTCACTTCCTGCTTAAAGCCTAAGGCTTCAATCTTGAAAACACTTAAGCACATGATAAACTAACTGTGCTAAGCATGTGAACAGTCCTATTGTAGTCAATGGGAATACTCAGGCTTAAAGTGAAAGACATACTTAAGTGTTTGCAGGATCCACGTATAAAACTTTACAATGTGCCTGTTCCAAATAATTCATTAAAGTACTGTGGAAATCGTAATATACATTCGGTATAGGTTCCTTTATATAAATAGTGAGGCTTTTATGGGCTATATAGGAAGTCAAGTAGTCTTATGATGCATTTACTATTATAATAAAATACAGGTTCTTAATTTCAGTAGCAATAAAACCAACCATCTAATTATCCAATTTTTGTGTATAATAGTTGGAATTGAGCGACAACATCATTTCAGGAGGCCTGGAAGTCCTGGCAGAAAAATGTCCGAATCTCACATACCTAAATCTAAGTGGCAACAAAATCAAAGATCTTAGCACTGTGGAAGCCCTTGTAAGTATAAAATGAGGTGATTTTTTTTATAAGAATTGTAAGCCATTGTTAAATCTCCAAATTAAAAAAAAAAAACTAATACCACAGTGAAAAAAGGAGAGCATAATATTATAATTAAACACAACAGTATCGGTTCTAAGTGGCTGACAGTAAGAAGGCATTACAAGTACAATGAATAAATACCATAAATGGAGTTCAAACTAATGTAACACAGATCAATAAAATACAAAATAGTAATAATGTGCGTGTTATTACTATATATAGATTCAACAAAACTGAAAGGCATCCAGAGAGCAAAATATTGTTTACTTTTTCCATATATTGGTTTTTTTGCCAGTTCAAGTAACTCTTGCATGTTTTGTCTTTCTGGATTTGTCAATATCCAACTCGGCTGTATAAATTCATCATCCCATAGCACAGTCAAGACAATACGTGAAAATTATTATAGGTACCTATCCTGTGTTATTAGGGGCATGGACAAGATCAGAGGTTGTCAAACTGTGGTCTGTAGTCCATGCAGAGCTGGCTAGCAACATGTTGCTGAACTACTAAATGCACTGAATGAAACTAAAAATATAATAATTACTTGATTAATAGCTTTTCTATATAAGCAATCGTAGTTGCCATGAGAATTTTAAGTGACTATGAAGTATACATGAGACTATCTTTTAAGAGGTGTTCTCTAGTATGGAGAAATTTTAGGAGTCACCTGTACTACAATTTTTTTTACCTTATCTGTACACTCTCTTAGTGTGCACCTTGACTTGATGCACACCAACTGGTGTTAGGGACTCCTGTTGCACACTAAATGTTCTGTAGTGCGGTTTGATATAATGACCCTGTAACTGCAGGATCTAAACATCGCTTGGGTATCTTTTTAAGAAAGGAAAAAACAAAACAAAGTGAGGGATGGGATACAGCTTTCTTCCTTCCAAGCTTATAGGAGAAATAGCTTGATTAGCTCCTGGGGATTTGCTTGTGTGAATAATTTGTGAGAAACAGAGGGTAAGCTAAGTTGAAGTCTTGTGGTCATTCTCATTTCTTAAGATGTTAGTTTCTACACTCTAGATCCAGTCGGTCCAGTTGCTGTCTGGGTTCTGCCCTCACAAGGCACTTCCCATTGCCTAATAGTTTCATTCTTCTGGTGGAACATAGCTGTTATGAAAGGTCATGGATGCAGAGGGACAGTTGATAGCTCAGTGACCTTATGGGGGCTTCTTTAATTATCAGAATAGAGACTTTGTACTGAATTCTGCATATAAAGGAGAGTCAGTGCGAAGAGTGGAGGACCAAGGTGGTGAGTACAAAATAAATTGTGTAGCTGAGTACAGTCTGTTACATTTAGGCTATGACTTGCAACTTGATAAATGACAACACAGTAGTTGTGTGTTAACTGGAAGAAAAAAATGAGGATTCTTAATTCTTCATTTTCAGCAAAATCTTAAAAACTTGAAGAGTCTCGACTTGTTCAACTGTGAGATTACAAACCTGGAGGATTACAGAGAAAGTGTTTTTGAGCTGCTTCACCAAATCACATACCTAGATGGATTTGATCAGGAAGATAACGAGGCACCTGATTCAGAAGAGGAGGAAGATGAGGGTAATTTTTCTAGATGTGGCATAGCTAGTAACTAAAAATATACCGGTACTTTGTTATCAGTATTTAAAATTGGCACTAGTGTTAATTCTAGAACTGCAGTAGCACAATTATCACAATATACACTTTTTGCAATGTAGAGCTGTAATATTCACTCAGTACTCAAATGATGTTTATGGTGAGTTATACAGTAATAGGAGCAACTGCATGCAGAATGGTGAGCAATTCTTTTTAAATGAGAGACTTGCACTTGAGTAAAGATATAATTACACTAAAAGTAATAGTAAGACAACCAGTGGCAACCCATTTTGTAAATGAAAGCTTTTTTTAGGGAGGGTTTCCTCATTTCTTATCTGATCTATGGGGAAATCATCATTCTATTTCAGTTGTCATATCACAAGTTCAAGTTAACAGACAGAAGGTCTATAGCAGAGGTGTCAAACATGTGGCCCACAAACTTCTGTCCGGCCCATGACGGCATTCCATGGGACCACACTCTCCCTAACAGAGAGAGAGAGAGTGTGGTCTCTTATACCAGTGCTCTGCAGTGCTGCGAGAGTGTCAGGTCTCGCGATATCATGGAGCGTGGGTATGCGAGACTGCACTCCTCAAGACCATGCTCTCTCCCTAACAGAGGGGTATCGTGGAGTGCAGTTTTGCATACACAGCACTCTGCAATGCTGCAAGAGTGCCCTAGTATTTTGATTTATGGTATGTACGGCCCATTTGGAGTACGTTTAAGTCAAATATGGCCCATGATAGCAAATGAGTTTGACACACCTGGTCTATAGCAAAGGGAGTCCCCTTCTCATCTCACATCAGTTTACCTTATTTCTTTAATAGGAATACCATCTTCTTCACTGCTGTTGGGGGCTAATTCATTAATGTTTGTTTGTAAATGGTTCTGAAATTAGAGAGAATGCTCTGTGGAAGTGCAAAATTACTACAATTTCTGCATTGGTTTCATTGTAAGGATGGAAGGAAGCAAGTCTTTCTTTAAATATTGTTAGCTTTACTGGTTAGTCAGTACAGTTATGAAAGACATCTACAACATTTGTTTCACATAGTGCTGTCCATGAGTGTCTCAGTGCTTCTATTGTGGTTTATTGTCCTGTGACTTTCAATTATGTCTCTGTCCTTACACTTAAATCTGAGTTGTATTCTTTAAGAGAATTACACCAGAGAGAAGCTAAGTGTGTCAAATGCTCCATTTTGAAACTGTAAACAACAGAAAAGTAAACTTAACAGACCCTGCAAATCTCTTAATGGGAAATTTAGTACATTCAAAAAAATAGTTTCAGATACTAAACCTTTTCCCTAAATTCCCCCACCAGTCTTTGCAGTTCACCCTTATATTTACCTTTATCTTTCAAATGTCTGCCCTGTATCAAAAACAGTATAAAAACTGTCAGAGTGGCTCTGTGCTGCTGCAGAGGTACAAAATAAAATGAGATCTCTTCTCTCATCTTTGTTGTTTTAATGGTGCTAATAGGAGATAAACTTCAGTCAAGAGTGTTGGGTTAAGCTGGCTGTCCTTTTAAATTTTAGGCCTTGATCTACAAATGACTCCACAAAGCAGAAACTGCTCAATCCCCTTTTCCTCTGACTTCACTGAGACTCCCTACAGGCTTAAGGGTCTGCACGTGCACGAGATCAGGGACTTGCCCTATCAACTTGTTCAGTGATGTGTTTATATATTTCTAGTCTACATATATTTTAAATAGTCTCTTTTCTTCAGGATGCTGTCCATTTTTTAAAACTTCTGGAGAAGACCTCATAATTGATTTTTCTTTGATTTTTGCGGGGATGCATGTAAGATGAGCTTATGAACAATCCATCAGTTTTACGCAAGGATATATTGGGGGTATTTCCTGTCTTTCAGAAGGAGATGATGATGATGATGAAGATGAGGATGAAGCTGGTCCACCAGGAGAATATGAAGAAGATGAGGATGAAGATGATGGAGGTTCAGATTTGGGGGAGGGTGAAGAAGAAGAGGAAGTGGGCCTTTCATATTTGATGAAAGAGGAGATTCAGGTAAATTTTATATTTCTTCACATACTTAATCCAGGAGGTTTTAATTTCACAAACTCTGTTTCTAGGATTTATGATTTTCATGAGGTAATGTGGCTAAACATAGATGCATTACATTTATTTGTAGAAACTGATCCTTACAAAGCTAGTATGTAAAGCAACAGAATATTTTACATTCTCCAGAGTACTTAGTTTAGTATAAGTATTGCCTATAAACTAAATATCTCTTTGAATTCCGCTTCAGAATACGACTCTCTTTATTTTTCTAAATTTTCATCTCACCACCTCTGCATTATCTGTAAGCTAGACAAAAGAAGATTCCCCCAGAATGCTGAAATTGTACATTACCATGAACTAAACTGTCATCTTTTTTCGGGGTAAAGTAGATAAATAATTTTAGACAAAGTGAAGAAAATATTCTTTTTCCTGAGTAGGAAATCTAGAGTAGCAACTATACAATATACACAATACTACTTTATCACAGTAACATTGAAAATTACACAAGGAAGGGAAAAATTAAGTTTTTGTAGTTACTACTACTTTAGGGGTCTTTTATCCCTTTGGATCACCCATAGTTCCTCTCAGAACTTCTGATTTATTTTTTTTATGTCAAGTATGCAACACCTTAATTCAAGGACGTCAGAGACATTTACAAACATTCATTAACACAAACTTACTGAGAAAGGCAGATAAGTATCTACCTTTTAAATGTGTGAACTGAGCCCAGTACAAAGTGAGATGGACTTAATCCTGGTGACATGAATCAGTTGCAGTTAGAATTAAAACACAGGAGTCTTGACTCTTAGGCCTAGTCTACACTGGGGGGCACGCAGAATGTGTATCTCCTGCTGACCTAGTTATTCCTACACCACGCTGTCTTCACTCGGCTGCGTCAACTTGAAGCACCGTCCAATTGATGCAGCCTTACTTCACTTGGAGGGGTGGAGTTATTCAGTTGACCGGAGAGCGCTTCCAGGACCAGTTGAGCAGATCTGCACTGCCCACTCAATTGATCACCCTGTGTCGATCCGTGAGGGTCGACATAGTTTTTTCAGTGTAGATAAGGACCTAGTTTTTCTCTTTAACTACTTGATACTTATAATTCCTCCATACACAAAACATGGGGTATTTATTTTTATTTCTTTATAACAGCAGTTCTCACACTCTTAAGACCTTCTGTACCACATTTAGATCCAAAAGTATTTGGGATACCAAGTTCATAACTTTTCAGTATAGCTATAACAGATTCTTATTTTAATACTATTCTTCAAACCATCCTGCATTTTATTTGACAGCTCTGGGTGTGGCACCAGTAGAACATACTCCACCGTTTGAGAACCACTGCTCTTTAATCACTTCATTTTACTTTCTATGCTATGTATATTCTAACAGAATACATGTAACTGTTTGTCAGAGCTCTGAGATCTTGAGAGAGGTGATGGCTAAAAGACCCTACATGAAATCAGAACTAAATTTGATTTGAGAAGTTGAGTGAGAACCTTTGGGAAATTCTTCTGAGAATGGACAAACAAGGGTTTGGAAGGAGAACATAAATTCTTCAGTGTTTGAGTAGCTTCTCTGTACAGCTGCTGTTGGGATACAAGGAATTACAGCATGCATAAAAAGGGCTTTAGAGGAGTTGGAAACCATGGTAGCACAACAGAGGTAGATAGTGAGGATGCTTTTTATTTGCTACTGATAAGGTGGCCTATATTGAGCATGCAATTCAGGAAGTCCAAGTCTCTTAGATTTTTATCATATTTGGAAAGTGCAAATGATGGCTAGAAACAGCAAAATTATACTGTTTAAATCAAACCTTGAAATAAGAAGCCTAATTCAAATTTTCCCTTATAAATTCAGAAAGAACTTGTCTTAAATTCTTTTTGTGTTAATGACAAAATTATAGATGAAATTTTAATTGTAATGCCTTCAGATTTTTACCAGATGATGTAATAAATGAATATGTATAACATCTAATGTAGCAGTTACTGTTTTAGCAAATAAGGCTCTAGTTTGTCATCAGTTCTGGCTGTACTGCAGAGCTTTGCAGCGACAAATTGGTCCAACGTAAGCCAGTTTGCCAACTGCAAGCCTGAAAGAGCCACTTACTTCACATTGTTTAGAAACAATTGACATTTACTGCATTTTTTTTTCTTTGACATTAGTTGCAAAAAGTTAGAGCTGTTCCTAGTTCATCTACTCTTGCTGCCATCAGATCTCCACATTTTCACAATCCTTTATTTCTGTGATCTTTTGATAATAGATTATTTGTTGTACTGTCTTGCTCTTCTGTGTCATTTTCTAAAGACTGATAAGTAACAGGAAAAAAACTCAGACTATAGGCCAAGTTCTGGTTTCTATATCTGCCACCGACTTACGTGCAACATAAGAGAAGAATTTGGCCTCCTTTCTTCGTACAACTGTCTTGTAATAAACTGCAAGTAAATACAGAATGTGATCACTAAGCAAAATAAGTGCTTTCCCCAAGTTTTCTATGAAGTATAGGCTGCTTAAGCTAACCCTAAATATACTGCAGTTTTTAAAAATCTAATTAAATATTGGATATTGTAAAGGATGAAGAAGATGATGACGACTATGTTGAAGAAAGAGGTGATGAGGAGGAAGAAGGTAAGTTTCACTAATGGTGAAAACAGAGTTTCACAACCCATCTGAATTACTTCATTCTTTCAACTTCTATAATTTAGCAAGACAACAGAGTCCTATGGCACTTTTAAAGACTAACAGATTTATTTATCGCACGAGCTTTCATGGGAGAAAATCCAGGGCTCTGCAATCTGCAACTCCAGAGCTGCATGTGGCTCTTTGGCTGCCCCCTTGTGGCTCTGGGCCCCCTGCTGCCATTGGAGGACCATGTGGAGACCCACTCCTGGCTCCTCCCACCAGGAGGCTATGTGCATTGCAGCTCTCAAAACACTTGGTTATTGAAGGAATTTTTTTAAATGTATCTTATCTTTTGGGTTGCCGACCCCTGGTCTAGATAGTCTATTTGAAGGTATGGAAACACAGAGAAAGAGGATATCTTGATTTGGGCTTATGAAAGATTTAAAAATTAGGCATTTAGCTGAGCAGCCTTGCATTATTGTATATCCTATCTCTTCTCCTTCAACTAACATTCCTTAACTCTTAAATTTTGAGGAAAAGTGATCAAAAACAATTTTCTAAGCATTTTTATAGAAATTTTTTAGTGTCCTGAAGTGAATAAGGGAAAAGTTGCCGAGTGGAAGAATTACAGAAATCTAACTTCCTAATGTGGGGATGTTGCATGAACTTTGAAAGCTTCATTTAGCACAAATTTAAAAGATCTTCATTAATCAGAAGTGTCTGAATTCTCTGGTCAGGGCCTACATTCTTGGGAGCCTCTCCATCCCCCCATAATGGCAACTTCATAAAATATTTTAGAGATGTCATTTAAGGAAAAGCAAAACCCAGTGTCCTATTTAGAGGCTGTATGCTTAAACTCTCTAGTTGGATTTTTTTTTTCCCCCCCATCTAGTCTTTTTTTTTTTAGTAGTTCCTTAAAAAGTTTAAATTAAATGCCATACATTACTGTCTTATGTAGTTTCTATAAAAATAAATAGAGGCTTGGCAATAGATGTCTAAGAGAAAAGAGTTCTGTATGACTACATCTTGAGACCTAAGAATTTGAGAATATTAACAAGCCAAGTGATAAGCTGCCTGGTAATTAACAGAGATAAAAGAAATTCATTCTACTTGGAGAATATACTGGTACTAAGTGCATGCTGGTACTGAGGAGTAGTGGCTTGTCATACTGGTAGAAGGAATGATCTTAAGACCTGTTTCTTGAGATTATTAAGATTCTCTTTGAATGATATGAATGGGATATCTCTGGATATTCATGCATCCAGTAAGTATGAAAAAAATCCAAGAAGATAATTTGGGTCAGCCTTAAACTTAATAGGAAAAGGTTGCAAACAAGCTGCCAGTCAAAAGACAAATAGACAAAAGTGGTGGCAAAAAGGAAATGTTATAAGAGATCATTGGGTTGCACCTTTCCCTCCCTATAGGGTGTCTGTGGGCAGGGGCCAGCCATGTTATGTTTTATAAAATGCCTAACATGTTTTTGGAGGCTGGATTAATACTTGTTCAGTTGTTAGTAATAGGAGTTCATTGCTATCACTGATAATGTAGTAAATATCTACGTGGGTGAGTTATTTATATGGGTCTGCTTGTTTTCTGTAAGGACTGGCCAGATTTAGAGTGTGTTACAGGGTGAAAAGTTTTTGAGATCCTGTGTAGCCTTTGAAGCTAATTTTTATATTGACTGTATAGTAGCAGACAAACTGTAAAATTCCTGATTGCATTGGTAAACTTTTGTTCTACATACTTGGTTTAACTGAATATTTGTGATTTGAATTTTAAAATTATGAGTATTAAATCATACAGTGTTGCTGTAGCCACATCATTCCCAGCATATTAGAGAAAGGTGGATGCGGTAATAACTATTAGTGGATCAACTTTTGAGAGCTGGTGAGAGAGACAAGCTTTCCAGCATAGCAGAGCTCTTCCTGAAGTCTGGGAAACATACTCTGTTTGTTTGTATAGTATAAGTAGTTAATGCATATTTCAAAGGACCATTCAAAGTGTTAACAGGCCACTTCCATAGAATCATAGAATTGGAAGGGACCTCATCTAGTCCAACCCCCTGCTAAAAGCAGGACCACTCCCACTAAATCATCCCAGCCAGAGTATTGTCCAACTGCACCTTAAATATCTCCAAAGACGGAGATTCCATCACCTCCCTAGGTAACCCATTCCAATGCGTCACCACCCTCCTAGTGAGAAAGTGTTTCCTAATATCCAACCTTGACCTTCCCAGTTGCAACTTGAAACCATTGCTTCTTGTTCTGTCCTCTCTTACTACTGAGAATAGCCTAACTCCCTCCTCTTTGGAGCACCCCTTCAAGTAGTTGAAGGCTGCTATCAAATCTCCCCTCAGTCTTCTCTTCTGCAGACTAAATAAGCCTAGTTCCTTCAGTCTCTCCTCTTACGTCATGTGTCCCAGCCCCTTAATCATTTTCGTTGCCCTCTGCTGGACTCTTGCTAATTTTCCACATCCTTTCTGTAATGGGGAGCCCAAGACTGGACACGGTATTCCAGATGCGGCCTGACCAGTGCCGAATAGAGGGGAATAATTACATCCCTCGATCTGCTGGCTACATCAGTAGGAGCATTGCCCAATATGCCATTGGCCTTTTTGACAACAAGGGCACACTGTTGGCTCATATTCATCTTCCCGTCCACCATAACCCCCAGGTCCTTTTCTACAGTGCTGCTGTTTAGCCGATCAGTCCCCAGCCTGTAGCAGTACATGGGATTTTTCCGTCCCAAGTGCAGGACTTTGCACTTGTCTTTGTTGAACCTCATAAGATTTCTTTTGGCCCAGTGTTCCAATTTGTCTAGGCCTCCCTGAATCCCGTCCCTGCCCTCCAGTGTGTCTACCATTCCCCCCAGCTTGGTGTCATCCATGAACTTACTGAGCATGCAGTAACTTTACCTTGAATGGTCCCTTGAAATGTGAATTAACTACTTATACTAAACAATCTGTTCCACCTTGTATTCAGTTGACACTACACTTCCCAGACGTGAGGAAGAGCTCTATGTATGCTTGAAAGCTTGTCTCCCTCTCCAGTGGAAGTTGGCTCAATAAGACACTACCTCACCTGTCCAATATTCAACTGATAATACTATTTTTTTCAGTCTGTCAAAACTAACACATGTATTTTCCAAAATAGTAAAGCAATCAGTGAGGATGTTTAAATGGCCAGAAAATGATTGCCTTAGAATATCAAATTTTTAAAATTGCATTTCATGATTTGGCCACAAGAGTGCATAGTAGGCCAATTCGATTAATTATTGCCACACTTTCTGTATGAAACTGTTGAAAATTAAGAAAGGTAGGTTAGTAAAACCAAAATCAGTTTAAATGCACCCTTTTTCCATTTTAAATTTCTATACAAGCTGGTTAACTGAATATATAATTTATAGTGCAGACATGAAAGGATTCAGATTTACGACAGATTGAAGAATAACTTGTCCAATATGAAATGTAGTATGTTCAGTTTTAGTGTTCATTTTAATAGGCTCACCTGAGTTACTCAGAATAAATAAGATGTTAGTTTCAAAGAGATCATCAACAACACAAACAAGTATAGTAATGCATGCATTCAAGAAATAAGATAATTTGTAGTAGTCTACTGGTTTTATTTTATTTTTTAAAAAGGAGTCTAGTGGCACTTCTAAAGGCTAACAAATTTATTTATTCCATGAGCTCATGCAGTAAATAAATTGGTTAGTCTTTAAAAGTGCCATTAGACTCCTTGTTAGTTTTGCTGAACTAGACTAACACGGCTACCCCTCTGGAACTTACTAGTTTCATAGTTCAGTACACATCTTGGTACATTGTTATTTTAAATTCAGTGTAATCAAATATATGCAAACTTCTTTTCCTCAGCAGAGGGTATCCAAGGGGAGAAGAGGAAACGAGACCCTGAAGATGAGGGCGAGGAAGAGGATGATTAAGTCACTGTAGAAACAAATAGGACCAGACTCTTTAAGTTACAGAATACGCAATAGTGATCATGCAGATCTGTAAGTCCCCATGTACCATAGATGTCCTTACAGAAGACAACATGTTAACTTTTTATAGGAAAAGTGTGGTTTTACTATTTTTTTCCCTTTTTATCATTCCAAATAAGATGTAATAGCCTGGTAGTGAACATACGTAGAAAACAACTTTCAACCCTATAATCACTGAACCCATTGTCAAGTTTTCCCCTAGAATTTTATTTGGACTTCTTTTGTTATATACAAGCTTGCTGTGTTTGTCATTATTAGTCCACAATTAAAAAAAGACAGACTTTTACATGGGTTTAGTATGGTGAATTTAATTCAAGATTTTAAAGCTATATATAAACTGAAATCAAAGATGCTGTAATGTGATAAAGTCAACACTCTATTTCAAATGAAAAGTTGGTTATATCCAATTGAGCTGACCACAGATCTGTCTTGGAATCAACTTGATTATTTTCACTTTAAAAAAAAAAAAAAAAAAGCGATCAGTGAATGATTTAGAGAAGAGAAAAAAAGCTGATTGATGCCCTCTTTAGGCATCAAAGACCTGAGGAAGATGCATTCAAGGCTTATTTTTCCCTGTTAATTCGGAATATCAACTGTGTCTTTGGAAGACTTGCTGGATATGTTTGAGGATGTATATTGTTAGCTGTGGTGCTTTAATTGAAGTGATGGAGAGGTTAAACAGGTATTTCACATAAACTAAAACGAAGTTTTTTAAGAGTCCCTTTTCCTCTAAGGCCTTATCTACACTAGCATTTATGCTGGCAAAACTTTTGTCGCCCCGAAAAAACACACACCTCCCGGGTGACATAAATTTTACCAGCATAAGTGTGTGTGTAGCCGCGCTATGTTGACGGGAGAGGGCTTTCCTGCTAAAATAATAAAACCATCTAAACAAGTGATGGTAGCTATCTTGGTAGGAGAGCATCTCTGGCCAACATAGCATTGTCCACAGACGCACTTATGCCTGCACAATCCATCATTTGTGAGGATGACTTTTTCCACATCCCTGAGCAACAAACAAAATTTTTGCTAGCATAAGTGTTAGTGTAGACAGGGCTTTACTTGCTCACCTTTCTTTCACTTGACTCTTGTTTTATTGTCATTTTATTAGTCCCCCAACTATCATAGTCTTTGAGGTGAAACAGGACCTGAATTTCTAATATAAAAATAAACAGGTATTGCCATACTACATACTTCTTAATTTACAAAATATATTAGCCTTTAAGGCCTTTATAAACCATAGAAAAGAAAAAAACAAGTGTAAACTCAATTTTCCCTTCATCCCAGGTCACTTTTTAAAATTTTTTGTATCTGGTTGCAGCTTAACTTTGTACCTTGGAAAACTGCAGGAACTTGTTCTGCATCATGTAGTTGGTTGCAGGTGCAGAAGGCATGCAAACCAGTCTTTTCTCTGGCAAACTGTTACTTGTGACCAACAGATGATGTTAAATTCTGCCCTGATGGACTTACACTTCCCATATGAGCCAGTGCAAACTAGAAATTGAGACACCCAGCACTCCTCTTTCACAGTGCATAATTTGGATTTCAAACAAGGCATCTCAATGCAACACTAACTTAGTTTCAAATAGATACTCAACCAAATATCACACACAGCTTTATTCAAGAGACTCTATTTTTTTATTATATATCTTTCTTGGCTGACAATAACTGCGTTTAAACTGGGGGAAGATACCAGGCGTATTTCCTGGACTTGTATAGTGGAGTCACCCATATATCAGAGTTACCTGTAAATATTTAATAAGGCATTTTACACACTGGCAGACATTAAGGCTGCATCTACACTATGAGTTAAGGATGTGATTTTCAGCTAGTATACCCATACTTGCACTAGCTCTCATTGAGTTACCATGAGTTTTAAATAGTATTTAGCTGCAGTAGCATGGGAAGCAGCAGTAGAGTGTAACGGTGCAGCATATGTACCTCTGGGGTTCATGTGGGTTTAAACTCAGCACTACTAAACTGTACTGTTGTTGCCCATGCTACTGTGGCTAAACTACAGAGAATCACACTCTTAGCTTGTATAGACACAGCCTAAATGTGGCATATGATTCTTGAATCAAGTTAAGACAAACCGCATGGCCAAGGAGGTCCACAAAGCCCAATTTCTTTGTCCTCCCCACCTCCCTAAATAGAGCCTTAAATCATAGTTCGTGTGGTTGTAAAAACATAGCCAACTTTTAAAGGCATTTGATTGGCATGTATGAGGCAGTTGGCAAAAGATTTGGAAATAAATTGGTTAAAAATTATTATGAATATTTGTAAAGTACTTAGTGAAACAATATTTGCAACCACAATATAAGTTCCCATGTTTATTATATGAGTATGAAATTAATTAGAAAACTTAGTTTAAGTGCACATCCCTTTTGTCATGGAGGCTCTGTGTTCAAAGCAGTTGCTTTGTATTCATCTTTACTAATCTCAAAGTTTTTTCCTGTATGTTTGTCCTAGAATGTTAACTTTTTTTAGTCTCAGCAAATGATAAAACCTTCCTATTTACAATATATGTACTTAAAAATGTCTCAATATGAAGGTTATACTTGATTGTTCTTGTACTGAGGCATATATAAACTGTACTTAAAAACAGTTAAACTTAAATTATTTTAAGAAATTTTTGATGGAAATAACTAACATTACCAACAGTCTTGTTTCAATCAACAAGTCTGCCTTAAAACATCTAATGCTACAAAGGTATAACTAGTTAATTGTCATTGGAGTGGTTAGCAGATCCTTCCATAAAACATGCAGGCTTACATTTTTTTAAAAAAACTTCACAATGTAATGCATCAGCTGCTGCTTACTGAAATCTGAGCCTCATATACAACTCTGACTTTCTAAGTATCTTTGTCCTTTTTCCACAGTGTTAACCTTTTAAATACAGTTCCATATTTGCCAGACAGCTTGACATGTAACCAAGATATAGTACAGCTTTTTTTCTTTTTTGGTAAGGTAACACATAGAGCCTCCAGATAACTTTTGAAATTTTTTTGCTTGGTGGGTGGTCTTTTTCATGCAAATATGTAAGGGTGGGTTTTATATTTTGTAGAGGTTTTTGTCCTATTTTATGCTCTTTGTATGGCAGTATGTATATAGTGTGTTCAGTTCCTTATCAAACCCTTTCCTTAAAAACTTTGAAGTAATTGATTTTGTGCAACTGTGTTTTGAATAAAGCCATGACAGTGTTAAATAAAACAAAACAAAAAACCCTGCAGCACTCTTCTGATATTTTTTATTTGTAACAATGTTTCTTCCCCATGTGCTGTAAATTTTAAATTAAAGTTTTTCGAACTGAATTATTTGAAATAAATTGAAAATTTATTATTGTATTGGATTAATGTTCTAGCATATAGCTTCCACTCTGTAGCTGCAGTTTTGGTTTGAATTAGTGTGGAATAAGCAACATTTGCTATTTCCCAGTACTGTTCTGAGTTAATGGAGACTTACTGTATTTTTTATATCACCAGCTACTGTCCTTGTGAAGTTCTTATAACTGTAATAGCACTTCCCTCGAATTCTAAAATATGTTAACGGTGTTGTTCATATGTCAGTTGGGTTGTTGAGGGGCGGGGTAGAGAAAACAATTCAGCTTTGTCTAATATAATCATTCCTAACTATTATATAATGCTTTTCACAACAGTATTTTGAATGCTGTATTTCGGGTATCAAGTATCTAAAATCGAAAAAGGATGATTCCCAGAAGGTAGTAGAGTGACATGCTGTTTTCAAAGTTGAGGTTTTGTGAACTTAACGGGTTCTGATATTTATTTGCACTTCAGTAGCTTGTGCAGATCTGGGTCCTTTTTGCTGTATACTATACAGTCATTGGCCCAAAGACCTTACACTCTGAATAACCTACCACCCAGCTTCGTCTTGTCTTCCAGGAAAAAGGCTAAGTAAACAACTTTCTGTAGAAGTGTATTTTCCTGAGCTTAGCCCTCTAATTTACTAAGAATTCTAGTTCTTGAATTTTGTAGCTGCAACTTCCCTGCACTGAGTATGAGAGAATTTTGACACCTGTATATGAACCTAAAATGACTTCAAAGGAATTGAAATGCTTTCCCAGATAAACGCATTTAATGCAGAAATTAACGTGCAAGTGCTAGCATGGCCTACGTTCTGTGAACTGATGCAATTCAACTACAGTAAATAGAAAAATCCTGTGATGTAAAATTGATAGCAGGATGACACTCAAAAGCTTGGACCTTGCTTTTTTTTTTTTTAAAGTGTTTAGGTAGATACTTCTTGGAACCAAACTAGCCTTTATTCTTCTGAGGTAGCTACATTGAGGCTGCTTTCAGGTAAAATTTTAGAAAGCCACTCCCTCTACTCTGCAAAGAGCTAGACAACTCTTTGGGATCGGTCCAGGGTCCTTGGCAAAAATCTCCTGTGTGTTCTTGAATAAGCTAAATAAACAAGGAGTCTGGTGGCACTTTTAAAGACTAATACATTTATCACAAATGTATTTGTTAGTCTTTAAAAGTGCCACCAGACTCCTTGTTTGTTCTGCTGGACTAGACTAAAACAGCTCCCCCCTTGGAACTTGAATAAGCTAATTATTTACCTGGTTTCTGTCTTAGATGACAGGTCTTTTCACAGCACTTCCAGTGCTTCAGAATGAAAGGCATTAAAAGTAGCCTCACAAAATCTGATGCGCCTGTTTTCCCAATGGATTGTTATTTGGGGGCTGGGAACATGGGGTGAATAACAAGGAGTTCTGTGGCACTTTTAAAGACTAACAAATGTGTTGGTCTTTAAAAAGGTGCCACAGAACTTATCTGCTGTTTTGCTGAAATAGACTAACACGGCTATCTGTCTGGAAATCAGTCACCTTTGCCATTATGAAAGTAGTAATTTTGTTATAATGGCAAAGGGAAAATGTTGGGCGGGAACTGGTACACTTTCTTGGCCTCAAGGCTGCACAAATGTAAATCATGGCATGCCAGTACACGGAAAGGAAACCTTAAATTGTACTGCACAGTACTCTCCACTTAAATTTAAAAAAAAGTGACGCTTGGGGGCATTTCTATTAAGGGGACTAGGTGTGTTCTGAACATTTTGAGTGCTATGTTTTATTGGCTAGTATCTTGTCATGACCTGTCCTAGAGGCACCTTTCTCCCCACGAAACCTAATGAGCCTTTCAAAATAAATGACCAGCTTTTGTCTGCCCTGCTGATTAGTTGAGCGCTGCTGCTTGGGCCCCTTTATAGAAAGTGGGCTGATTCCTGAGCCACGTCAGTACCCCCAAGGATGCAAAATCTGGTGCTTCACTGAGCAGGGTTCAGACGTGCCTTTAGGAAGGTTTGCACTGTTGCTTTGTGTCCTCCATTTTGCTTTTGGCTCCGACCATGACATTAGCCACGCAACATGGCACTCAGCTTCTCAATTCCTGCACACGGATCTCGGGCATGTGTTCCCTCACACTTTCCTCCTATTCCCTCCCCTGTTCGGCTTTTCTTTATGCCCTGTATTTTGCTCTCCTACGTTCCTGCCCTTCCCCCTCCCTCCTTTTGCCATACTTCATGGGGCAGTGCTGTGTGTCTGTCCCCTCCCCCCAGGCTCAGTGCACACAACTAGGACACGCAGCAGCCGCTCCTGGGAGACGCCTGTGCGAGTAACTTCTGGGGGCGGACACGCACTGCGCATGTGCGCCACAGCCGGGCCCCCAGCCGAACGGCCTGGGAGCGAGTGGGCGCGCGCGCCGCTGATTGGCCCTCGAGCGCGGGAAAGCCGTTATCCACACGGGTTTTCCCCAGTGGAACGGCAGGGGCCGGGCAGCCACCCGCCGCCGCTGAGTGGCTGAAATTTGCCGCAGTTTCCCCCTCCCCCCTCCTACAGGCTGATCCCGCTCTGTGCGCAGCTGGCGGGCGCGCGGGGATTAAGCTTTGAAGGGGCGCGAGCGAATGCTGCGTCCAACGGTCGCTCTGCTGCCTCTCTCCCCCGCGCCCCTTTGGCCCCCCACTATATGGCTCAATGATTTCTTGTTGGAGAGGGAGGAGGGGTGCAACAATTCCCGCCCAGTGCCGTAAAGTCCACCTTTGAACCATCGTTTGTTACATAACCTCCAGAAAATAAATTCATTCCCGTCAGTTTGCTATTTTAACACACACACACCCCCCCAGCAACACCCACCCAAATTCGTGAATGTTCTCAGATTTCGACTGAAAAAAAAATGTGATCTAGAAAATGTGAAAAAATTGTAATCTAGAGCTTTAAAATGGTTTTAAATAATCATTTCCCTCATAGATTTAAAACTTCTGATTTGCCAGTTGCTAGTTGCAACAGCTAAACAAAAATAAGGCAATTTCTGTCAAGTGTGCAGTTTACAAAATATCTTCTGCATCCCCCCAAATTCTCTCGGAACGTGTTTTTATTTTTTGCTGTCTCACTGGGAGATTTGGAGGCCAGTGTGTGCACACACATATTCACACACACACCCTCTTTCTGTTGGACTCAGAATGTCACAATCTCCGCAGGCACACTTGGGTACTATTGCATTAATCTTCCCCGAGACAGGCACCCTATTCTGGTGTCTCTTACTTGCTAGCTGTTTTAATCTCACCCCAGGTAATATTTCACTCACAGGGATATATTTTAATCTGTATATAAATAACTGCTGAATCTGAGTCCCACACACTCAAAAGTTCATGAGATTGTGTTGAAAATCATGATTTTTTAAAAAAGAAAATAAAAATCTAAGCGTTTAAAAACAAATTGTCTTCTAGTGTAGCTTTTAGTTGTCACATTTTCAATCTTCTCTCTGCAATGAATGCTAGGAACAAACTTTTTAAATATAGAAGCTGAGAGTCTCATGTAATCACATGAATTCAGGAGCTGGGGCTTTAAAAAAAGCACCAAATATCATGAGACTTGCAATAGAATTGTGAGATCTGGCAAAAGTACTGACTATGTCCCTACAAGCAAGATGGGTAAGATGTTTTTGCTTGGCAGCAACCAGTTTGGGGAAGAAATGGTTAAAAGCAAAAGGGTTGTATGGCCACATGAATAAACCTTAGTGTTCAAACGATCACGTTAGGCCACGAAATAATAATGAAATCAGTTTACAAATAGATTTAAGAAAACTAATACAGTTTTGGTTCCTTTTATTTGTCTTCTGGTTTCTGAGCATTTTGGAGGGCACTTGGCTCATATTTTCAATTTTTTTCTCTAGCCATCAAGGCTAGAAACTTTAAATGAAAGCTGAGATTCTTCCCGAATCACATGCCTCCAGGAAACAGGCCTTTAAAAATATTATCAGAGTTGGCAGCACTATAAATCCACCTGTGAACTGGGGACCCTGGAGGCTGAATAAAAACAGGGTCATACGTGATTAGAAGAGCAGAAGGCAATCCCATACTGTTGTTGGCGCCTAATCTGACTCCCTTTAATGATAGACTCTCATTGATTTAAATAAGAGTTTAATTAGGCCCTTGGAGATAAGTAGCTCCGCAAAGAATTTGCCTTCCATTTGGTCCTGCCTGCTGTTGGAAGTTGTTAGGATTGCTACCCTTGATCCTTCTGTGGGACATGAGGGAGAGGGGAACTGAATGATGACTTGCCTCTTGTCAATAGAAGGTTTCCATCTGCTTCCAGACTGCTGCCAACCAGGGAAAAGGGGAATAAGTGAGTTCTGCTGCTGAAAGAAGAGGGGAAGAAGTTGGGCAAGTCTGTAATCCTGGCAGGGCCCCCAGCAATTGGTTGGAATTAAGTTCCTGCACATGAACAAAACATCTGTCAAAGTACATATGTCATGTGATTGCAATTTATCATATGGCTAACAGCAGATTCAATGTTCCATTTTTATTAAAATACACAAAATATAAGTACATTCATGAGAATGGCTCCAGTTAGCTAGTAGATCAGACTAAAATGGCCAGGTAGAGAGGTGTGAGAGTTTTGCAGTTCACATGAATCCAATAGCCTACTTATTCACAAGAATGGATCAGTCTGGCACATCAGAGAGAGATGATACCATATATGTTGCAAGCATTGCTTCATGATCTGCATTTGTTACTCAGTGGGTAGTCACCTGTGATGCTACTGTGCTTTAGCCTTAATTTTGTAGGGCTGATGATTTTGCCTGGACAAAGACAAACATTAAACCATGGTATATGTTAAGCTTTAGTCCTGGACTTCCCATCTTGACCATGTCCCTTTTAAAAAAAATAACTGAGATGAGGAAACCCTATCCTCATGCCTCTAAACTCACCTGCCAAAAATGAGGGAAGATCCAAAAATAAACTTAATGAATGCCAGGACAAACCAAAAGAAAACCACATATTATAAAAAAGCTGGAAGCTTCTGGCACTAGGGAAAGGGATCCTAGCCCAGAAAATGAAATGGATTCAGATTACATATTTATTTTTGTGCGGGAGAGAAGAGGTACTTTTGCCATCTTTATATGGTGGCTTTAAAACAATATACAAGATGTGTTCTAGCATTTATTCATGCTTCTTTCAACAGTTAAGATAAATTCAGATTAAAAATTTACATTTATGCATTGCTGAGAGGTGGGTAGCAAAATTAAAATTACTTGAATTCCACTACTGCTCACATGCAGAATAGGAGAGTGAGTAGGAGAGAGCCTGTCTCCTGCCATTTAGAGATTAGTATTCTAATTTTTCTGCAGCACACAGATCATATGAGACTGGAATGTGGGTGGGACAGATATGGTAGAATAAGAGGCAAAGAACATTTTGAATGAGATGGGAGTAAAAGTATTTAGAAACTGAACTGGAGGGGGGAAAATGGTAAGTGAGTACATTTGAACACAGTACAATAAAAAGGAAGAGGATGGGAAGCAAAATCATATTAAACATATCCAATGCATAAGGGGAGACAACTGAGTGAAATGCAGTGAGGGGTGAGAATATAACACAGAAAGCAAGAACTGAGCTGGGAAAGAAGGAAAACGGGAAGGTGAGGAGAATGGTAGACAACGCATAGTAAAAGGGAGTAGCCAAAAAGAAGGCACAAGAAAGTGACAATACTGAGATGAAAAGAAAGGAATAGAAAAGGGTAACAAATATGGGGAGGATCACAGGGAAGAGGTAGTTCAGGAGAGAGAGAGGGAAGGAAAAAGTAAGACTGTACTGAGCACTCAATGAAAAATAATTAGTTTGAATATAGAGTGAGTGTTGTGAATACTTTAGGCACAGTTCTGACCTCAGTTTTCCAAGTGCATCTCCCATTACATGCATTCTCTTCTGTTCTCCCTGTGTGTTTGCTACATTCCTGCAAGCAGGAAAGACTGACTTCTTTCTACTCTTTGAAGAAAGAAACTCTAGCTAAATAAACAAGTAGGTGAAATCCACCTTTGAAAATGGTGCTTTCTTCTGGATAAAAGAGGAACAAAATTAGTTTTGAAAATTTTCTCCTAAAAAGAACAGGGTTAAAACATCAAAAGACACATGAACGTATTTAAACCAACCTAAATGAGAGCAAATTACACAATTGGGAAATTGATCAAATTAAAGGAAGAACCCATGTTTTTGAAAATTAATTTTATAGCATTAAGTATAGAATTCAATTTAATAAAAATGGAGATTGGATTCAAAATCTACAATAGCTGAGTAATTGTATATTCTAAGTAACAAAGGATGGAAAATGTTTAAGCATCAAAAACCAAGTATTTGGAAAGAGTTAAGTAAGATTTCTTATGAATGTCCCTCTAAACTTTGGAACTTTTCCTTTTCTCTCAGGTCTCAAGATTCCATACCAGGTAAAATCCTTTTTTTATTATTTAGAAGGATATACTAAAACATAGTTGTATTCAGAGAAGTGACTATTAAAAACTGGTACCTTCTTACTCTAAATTTCTGCTTTCTATGGCACTTTTAATTTTTATCTCTTTATTTAATATACACAAACACATTTTCAATACTGTTAGCACTGCAAAGCAATACAGTTTTAGTTGAAAGAGCTGTATTCATTTTCAACAGAATCATAAGTTAAATTCCACATTTAGGATCTTTTGTACTAGTAAAGATGTAAGGAGGCAGTAATAATACAGTTGGATTTTCAGGTCACAGTACGGAATTGAAAAAATTCATTTTGACATAAGCATTGAGCATGCTGTGACTGCACATACTTGAGGGAGGGTTACATATGGGACACCACAATGTGATTTTAGAGTCCATTTTTTTTACTATAATAGTATTTTATAGATTTATTTATCACATGAGCTTTTGTGGGAGAAAATCCCACTTCATCCGATGCTTGAAGATGGAGAAGTCTGACAAAGCATCTGACTAAGTGGGATTTTCTCCCTCTAAAGCTCATGCAGTAAATAAATTTGTTAGTCTTTAAAAGTGCCACTAAACTCCTTGTTTGTTTTGCTGAACTAGACTAACACTGCTACTCCTTTGGAACTTGTCAGTATTTTTAAGGTATATTCTCCCTATGTAATGAAAATGAGTAAAAAAATCATTAACCAAATTTCATGCTCTAGATGAACTCTGTTTTCCTCCAAGTGTCTTTTTTATTGGCATCTTCAATTTAAAAAAAAAATTAAAAACAAAAGTTTGCTCCTAGATAGAAACCAGTGCTTTCAACTGTTCTCTTACTTTAAACATCTATAAACTGTGTTGTATATAACTACTTAGCAGAGCTGATTTAGGGGTTGGCAACCTTTGCCAACCCCAATGGCGGCCCCTCCTCCCCAACCCTCAGTGGGTGCCGGCAACACTCTTTTAAAAAAAAAAAAAAGCAAAAATAGCATCTGCTGCCTAAGAATTCAGTGATGGCCGTGGCTCGAGTGCCCCCCCCCGCCACCACAAGAAGCCATCCAGAGTGGCTTCTTTTGGCAGCAGAGGTGGGTCCCCAGGCATGCCTCTAAGAGAAGCTGCCCAGAGTGGCTTTTTTGGTGGCGGCTGCAGGGGTTGGGGGTCCCCAGGCACACCACCCAGAGTAGCCCCCCAAAGTGGCTTTTGGCAGCAGGACTGGCAATTTTGGTGGTGCTGCTGAGGGTGCTGCATGCCACTTTGAATTGGCTTGCATGCCACTCCTGGCACGCATGCTGGGAGTTGCTGATCCCTAGTGCTTTGGAAAGAAACTCAAAGGTTTAGGCAAGCTTATGTGTGGACTAAGTTCTGTGGTGCACGTTGTGAGCAAGAATGATGGAAAGCTTTCCTCATTTTTCAAATTCTACTGTAACTGATGGAGTTCCAAATTATGATGGATGAATTTAACCTAGCATCTAGATAGTATACTAAAGCACTTTAAACTTTTATTATAGCACTTCAATTAAGTTAACGGATAGGTTCACTCACATTTAATAATAATGACCATATATTTATGTTACAACTTTTACATATTATAAATGTAAAATACTTATAAAATCACAATATCACGTGTAAGTCAGTGACAACATCTTTCATCAGAAAGAACCCAAGATACTTGAAAAATGGAGACTGTCATACACATGGTATTCAGGAATTAGTTCACCTTCGGTTGAAATGCATTTGTACAGTACAGTGTTGTAAAACCAAGCATTGGGTTGAGCACTACCTCTAAAGAAAAAATACCAGATATTTCTACACTACCAGTACCAGTTCCTGAAAGTTCCTTTGGTTTCTCACATCCAAATTCTTACTTAGTCCATCCCTGTTGTTACTATGTTTCTGTCAGCTCTCACAATTACTACTGAATTTAGACATTTGATAGTTGTATTTATCTTTTATTTTGAATGAAATAGATTCACTACTGGTTTTGGAAGTGTAAACACAGTATTTCCTGAACATTTATGTTTTTAAAGGTCAGATTAACACAGATTGACAGCTTTAAAACTGGTTCAATGAAGTCAGGAAGATCTAAACCTGATATTATCATAATGCCAAAGGAATCAGGTAAAAGTAGTTCATATTATTCTTGTCTGAGGCTATCATTGAGAGTATTTGAAGACGAAAATTGGTAGGAATGTCTAAATTTATGTGTCTGTTTATTTTATCTGCATAAGCATTCATGCTTGTCATTATGGTACCTGAGGACATAAAGATAATACTGTACTGTGTTAGCTTTTTGGTTTTGTTTATTCTTTTAATGTTTGCTTGGAACGTTGATGCTTCTTATTAAAGGGAGGTAAATAACACAAACTAGCTCCAAACATAGTTCTATTTGAGTTTTGGCTTCTTTTGTTCTTAGTATCAACTATTTGTTCCATGGTGATTCTAAAATATGGCTAAGAACCCATTTAGGCTTCTTAATTATATTAATATTACAAAACTCTGTTTTGGTGAGTTCCTTCAGGACTCCCAAAAACTAGATTGGCACAATATTTATGTATTTAAAATGCTTTAAAGATTAGCCTGACAACCTTCTGTAGGACTACACAGATACCTCGAGATATTATGGCCTTTGTGGGAACCCAGCACAAATTAGAGCAGTCTCATTCATGCTAAGGGTCTAGTAGTCTGGCACAGAACAGCCCCACTGTACCTTAAGAGGGCAATATTGTTGAGAAATGGAACTCTAGTTTGGAAACATTATTACACACTTGTTGTTAATACAGTAATCTCAATGTGAATGTAAGCACTGTTACTCAAGTGAAAAACTGCAAAGAAAATTTGTCCCCTGCTAACACTGCCTCATTTTGGGCAAATTGCACCTACTTATGATAGACTCCTTATGTTCTGTCTCTCTTACACTTTGGCAATACTTGTATAGCTTGTCAGGCGAATAAAGTACTGCTGAATTGAAATAAAATGAATTGATTTTGATTGCCTGTGTGTACAATTGAACATTACAAACACTGAAGGAGAAGTACAAAAATAAACCTGATAGGAGGAGATGGAATTACAAGGGAAGATGCCAAGAGCAGCCATGGGGTATGAAGGTGGGGTTCAGGAAGCTCTTCTGTGATTTCATACCCTTTAGTCTGCAGCTAATCCTGACTTCAGCTTTTATCTAATACAGTATAAGTTGGCTTCATTGCTGTAAAATGCCTTTTCTATCAGTAGTAATCAAAATGCCTTCTTTACCTTATTGTAAAATACATTCTTTGTCAAATGTGTTCATAGTCAATACCTTGGCATAAATGGAAGAACTGTAGTTATGGAATAAGCTGTGCTTTATTGTGTAAATATTAAATTAAATATATATCTTATATTGATTACTTTTACATTTCTAATAATACAAGAAGGGCACAAAGAAATGTTATAATCAATGTGCACTTTAAAAATATTTTAAAATGCTTCTAATTTTATTACACCTGTAAAAGCTTTCACAAAATATTAAATATTAGATCTTATTAAAAAGCACTGATGGTTTGGTAAGTAATATTTTGTCTTATAGAGATGATTAAATAAATCCACACTTTAACTATATTTTTCAAGACGTTTTTTACTGTGAAGTCATGACTAGCACCTCCATAATATATATAAAATGAGGTTAAGATTTATAAGGCTATGTCTACACTGAAAAATTTAGGTCGACTTTACCAAGTCAACTTTACTAAGTCGACTTAGAGAGTCCACACAGGACTCTTACGTCGACTTAAACCTGGCCTTACTAAGTCAATTTAGAGAGTCTATACTAGACTCTCTAAGTTGACTAGTTAGGTCCAGGGGGAGGCAAGGCTCCAGGGGGAGGCAAGGCTTCTCCTCGGGAGCTCCCTTCTGGCCCAGACTGCTTGGCTCCCCGGCAGCTGGAGCACGGTCCCAGCCAGAAAGGATCTGCAAGGTTCCGTTCTGGCCGGGACCGCTGAGGTCCCGGCAAAAAGGAGCCCCGCGCTCCTTTCTAGCTGGGACCGCTCATGTCCCAGGCAGAAAGGAGCTATGCGCTCCCTTCTCCCCTGGGACCACTGGGGTCCCAGCCAGAAGGGAGCCCGGCAGTCCCTTCTCCGTGGGACATGAGCGGTCCCAAGGAGAAGGGAGCCGGACGAGCTGCTAGCGACTTGTCCTGGGGAGAGCCCATCCTGCGTGGGACAGGCTCTCCCCAGGACAATCCGCTAGCAGCTTCCTGGAGAGACGGGAGCAGGGGCTCCCTTTTTCCCCTGCCCTAAGTCAACTGAGTCGACTTAGGGCGTTCACACTGCTTAAGTGGACTTAAGAAGTCGACTGAAGCATTAAAGTTGACTTAAAAGCTTAAGTTGACTTAGGGAAACTCCAGTGTGGGCGCAGAGTAAATTAAGTCGACTTAAGCCTGCTTAAGTCAACCTAATTTACTAGTGGAGATGCACCCTAACTGACTATGCATGGTTCTGAACCCCTTTGTAACGTCTGGGCAGACTCCTCCTTTTATTCAGACTATTTTAAAACATAAAATATTTGGATGTGTTCTAAACAAATATACTTTATCAAATAATTTCCAAAAATGAATGTATGTTCAAGTTATTACTTGTTTGTTTGATAAGTTTAGTGCATCCCTAAGATAGGGTTTTCCGTACTGTCTCTGTGCAAAAGAATAAATGGACACAAATCAGACATCAAGAAAGGTAACATTCAAAAATCAGTAGGGGAACATTTCAATCTACTCAGACATTCTGTAAAAAACATTCTAGTTACAGTATTTCAGCAACAAAAAAAGAAAACCTTCAAAAGCAAATTGGAACATGAATTTGCAGAATTGGAATTCATATGCAAACTACAAGTTCCAAAGGGGTACCCATGTTAGCCCTAGTCCAGGGATCGGCAACCCCCAGCTTGTGTGCCAGACTTGGCATGCAGGCTGAACCTGAGCAGCATGCGGCGCCATTCAGGCTCCCTCTGCTGGCCCCACCCCCCAGCACCACAAGAGATGCGTGCAACAGCTCCAGGCCCCTGCTTGCTGCGCTTGCCCACTGGGGCACAGGCCTGCAGGGAAAAGAAGTGGCGGCGCATGCGGTTCCTGTCCCCTGCTGGTCCCACCTCCAGCTGGGGAGTGTGGCCAGTAGGGGACAGGAGCCTCATGCATGAAGGCGGGGGCCAGTAGGGAGGAGTCTTTGGCGCCACCCCCGGCACCTGCTGATGGTGCAGTGGGTGGTGCTGGCACGATGGCCAGCAAAGGTTGCTGACCCCTGGCTAGTCTATAATTGCAGAGCTTTTTGGTGGCAGTCAACGGGAGGGACACAAGGTATGTAAAACACCTTGCGTATCTCCCAATGATTTCCTAACTACCTTTTATACACTGAGCTAAGCTGACCAGAAATGGCGTCCGGTCGGCGTAGCTCTACTCCAGTTATGGAGCTGGAGTTACAGTTTCAGTTACATGTTTGATAGAGCGTGTCATAACCACTCAATCGAACATGGAAGAGCTCACTGACGGCAGCGAATCTGTCGTCGTCAGTATAGACATAGCCTTAGTCTAGTTCTGCAAAACAAACAAGGAGTCTAGTGGCACTTTAAAAGACGCATGCAATAAATAAATTTTTTAGTCTTTAAAAGTGCCACTAGACTCATTGTTTGATATGTAAACTGCTTATCTTCACACTGGGTTTGAATAGAACTCTTGAATGGCTGGGTCATTACAAAAGGTGATTTCCACTCTATCACCCTTCTCAGCTCTCAGTTACAACTCTGGCTTTCCCTCTTACACACTGTTTGAATCAAAACAAAGCTTGTTTACTCTGCTGAGATAGGCTAGCAATCTCTGGAGGTTTTAGACTCATAGGTATGTCTACATTAGCAATTTAGGATGATTTAAGGACCTTTAAGTCGACCTAAATTACTCCATGTCCACACTGGGCTTTCATTAAATTGACTTAAGAAATTCCTTAAGTCGACTTAATGAAAGCTTAAGTCAACTTAATAACTATCCCTCCTTAGGTCGACATAAGCCTTAAGTCGACTTCTTAAGTCAACTTAAGGATGGTGTGGACGGGGAGTATCCCTTAAGTTGACTTTATTAAGTCGACTTAATATCAGTGTGGATACCTAAGTCCAATATTAAGTTGAATTAATAAAGTCAACTTAAAAGGAGCCACTTTGTTAAGCCGACTTAATGAGATCATCTTTAAGTCGACTTAAAGTTGACCTTATTAAGTTGACTTAACAAAGTCAACTTAACTTTTTCTAGTGTCAACATACCATAGACTCTGAGGTCAGAAGGGAACAATATGATCATCTAGTCTGACCTCCTGCACAATGCAGGCCACAAAACTTCACCCACCCACTCCTGCAATAAGCCTCTAACCAATGACTGAGTTATTAAAGTCCTCAAATCATGATTTAAAGATTTTAAGATACAGAGAAACCACCAGCAAGTGGGCCATTCTCAATGCCACAGAGGAAGGTGAAAAATCCCCAGAGCCCTAGCCAATCTGCCCTGGAGGAAAATTCCTTCTCAACCCCATATATGGCGATCAGTTAAACCCTGAACACCTGGGCAAATCTCACCAGCCAGTCACCGAAGAAAGAATTCTCTGTAATAACTCAGAACCCACCTCATCTACCCTCTCTTCTTAGGCCACTGGCATATCCACCACCGGTAGCCAAAGATCAGTCAATTACCAAACTAGGCCATCCCCTCATACCATCCCCTCCATATATTTATCTAGCTCAGTTTTGAAGGCAGTTATGCTTTTTGCCCCCACAGCTCCCCTTAGAAGGCTGTTCCAGAACTTTACTCCTCTGGTGGTTAGACACCTGCATCTAATTTCAAGCCTAAATTTCCTGATGTACAGTTTGTAACCATTTGGTCTTGTGTCCACATTGGTGCTGTACTCAAATAATTCCTCTCAGTCCCTGGTATTTATCCCTCTGATGTATTTATAGAGAGCAATCATATTTCCCCTAACCTTCTTTTGGTTAGGCTAAACAAGCCAAGCTCCTTAAGTCTCCTCTCATAAGGCAGGTTTTCCATTCTGCAGATCATCCTTGTAGCCTTTCTATGCACCTGTTCCAGTTTGAATTAATCTTTTTTAAACATGGGGGACCAGAACTGCATGCATATTCCAAATGAGGTCTCACCAGCACCTTGTATAACGGCACTAACACCTCCCTATCTCTACTCAATATACCTCTTCATCCTAGGACTGCATTAACTTTTTTCATGGCCACATCGCATTGACAGCTCATAGTCATCCTATGATCAACAAGTACTCCCTGGTACTTCACCTCCTCCATCCTTTCCAAATGATGTATCTCCAATTTATAGAAAAAATTCTTGTATTTGCCCCTAAATGCATGACCTTGCACTTCCCACTATTACATTTCATCCTATTCCTAATACTTCCATTGACAAGGTCATCCAGATCTTTCTGTATGATATCCCAATCCTTCTCTGTATTGACAACATCTTCCAAACTGGTGTAATCCGCACACTTAATTAGCCAAGGTCAGCCTGTGCCTGTGCCAAGGTCAGTAACAAAAAGGTTAAATAAGATCAGTCCTAAGATCTATCCCTGAGTAACTCCACTAGTAATTTCCCTCCAGCTTGACAGTTCACCCTTCAACATGACCTGCTGTAGCCCCCCCCTTTAACCAGTTCCTTATCCTCCTTAGATTCATATTAATCCCCATCTTTTGTAACTTTAATAATTCCCTATGTGGAACTGTATCAAATGCCTTGCTGAAATCTAAGTAAATTAGGTCTACTGTATTCCTCTTATCCAAAAAATCTCTTATCCTCTCAAAAAACGAGATCAGGTTGGTCTGGCATGATCTGCCTTGCATCTGACGAAGTGGTTTGGAGCCCACGAAAGCTTATGCCCGAAGAAATTTGTTAGTCTTTAAGGGGCCACAGGACTTTCTTTGCTTTTAATCCTTGTAGGCTTTGTGCTTCCTCCTAATCACCTGTCCAAGATGCTTACTCATCCAACTTGGTCTACAACTCTTGCCTGTGAATATTTTCCCCTTCCTCAGAATGAAGGTTTCAGATAGTTCCTGCAACTTTGACTTGAAGCGATTCCAAGCCTCTTCCACCTTTGCATTCATGAGCTCCTCAGTCAAGTCCACTTCCCTAACTAATTCCCTTAATTTTCAATTTAAGTTTTAATTTACATTGTGACCCACCCTTCTCTGTATGTATTTATTTGCAGCTAACATGCCACGTTTTTCATTTCATGCATCTGACGAAGTAGGATTACACCCACAGAAGCTTATCCAATACATAATTTTGTTCGTCTTTAAAAATGCTACAGAACTTCTTTGTTTTGGTTTTATTTCAGTAGAGGAATTATTGACATCACATATGCATCACAGCAATGAAGAAGTTAATGAAATGATGTCAAAGATTCTGGGAGATTTGGAACCAGTGGAAGTAACATCTAGCAAACAGTTAGCTTTGAAGGTAAGAATGTAAAGTTAGATACAATTACTAAATACAAGGTAAAGACTGATCATTCCACTATTTGGACTGATTTCCCAAGTGACATAAGCTAAACCAAAAGAGAGACATTCTAATATCAGAATAAGAATGTCCCCATAGGGGTTTATACTAGTATATCTATATTGATTTAAATTCACACCTTTTAGATTATACAAAAAATATTTTCCCATATAGACCAGCCTAACTGGGAAAACTTGTCTATTTTATACTAAAAGAATTTGCCATGTAGATGAATCCTAACAAAAAGTTAATAAAGCCCAAGGGTGCATTAATTTTTTCACACTCCTATTTTCCATTCCAGGAAACATGTCTTTAATAGGAGATTTGGGCCACCCGCCATTGTTGTTCACTTAGAATTTTGTTTCAAAAAAATAAACCAGTACATTTTCTTAAATCTTTTCTTTTTTTGGTATCACCATTTACAGGATTTGCATACAGAGAATGCACTATTAAAATATCTGCACATAAATCCAAAGTTTCAAAGACAGTAGAGACCCCTATGTTTGGAAATTAAATGACCAGTCAACTTTTGTGCTGCTCTACTTTGTGTTGCAAAGTTATAAAAACAATGCAAGTGTTACTTAGACCTATTAACAGAAAAAATGCAACTAAACCCCATAAATTTGTGACACATTAATCACATCACCTATAAGTGATGAATATTTTACATTTATATTGGTTGCAAAATAAATCTATAAAAATAATAAATATACAGTAGTACTTCTGTAAATAACCTATTAATTAAATTATTTAAATTTATTTTAGTAATAACAACCCTGCCCCCCAAATGTGGTATGAAAACATTTCTATTATAGAGTTAGAGTTACTTATTCTAATACTACAAGATAACTTAAGGGCCTGACCTTGCTGGAATCAGTATAAATTTCTTATTAATGGCCACCTACTTGTTATAGCTGAACAAGTATAAACCTCAAATGTAGGTCAGGAAAACTCCTATGTGTACCAATGGAGCTTCCCCTCAGTTTTAGGCAGAGGTATGCTCCTCTGATGCAAACCATAACTTTCCTTGTCTAGATCAGGGTTTACAATACATCAATGCAGCTGCACTGGTAGCTGACTAATGGTTGTCAGAACCAAGATAAATTCTCAGTCAAGACACAGCCTGATTCTCCACTTCCTTGATGAAGTGGGATTTTCTCCCACGAAAGCTCATGCGATAAATAAATTTTAGTCTTTAAAAGTGCCACAGGACTCCTTGTTTTTTTTCATTTCCTTGTAGTCATTTAGAGCAGTGGTTTTCAAACTTTTTTCCTTGGGACTCAGTTGAAAAAAATAATTTATGTCCACAACCCAATAGTTACATTTTTGAGCAATGCTTTCCAGTCTTTCGGTACCTGAAGGGCTGTGACTCATTGCTGGGTCCTGACCCGTGGTTTGAAAACCACTGATTTAGAATGAGCAAAGTGAATGAAAGTAAGGTGTAAAATCCTGCCACTCTGATTTGGATAATGTTTTAAACATAGTTTGTACTACATCAGCATCAATGTGAAGAATCAGTATTTATATATTACATTCGGTCTGTAGCCTTTAGACTGACTATATGATTAAGATAGGCCTCCTCCCCTCATATATTTATATCAACATTATATGTTTTCTTAAAGCATTTGAACAAAAAACCCAAAACACTTCAGAAAACCAGGCAAGAGTGTGTACATATGGGAATTTAACAAAAACAAAACAAAAAACCATAAATAACCTGTGATACTCATTAATACAAGCTATCATTGAGACTAAGAGTTTAGTAGGATTTAAAAAAAGGCTTACGGACAACTTATATGAATAATGAGAACAGTTACGTTAGTTAAGCTTTTTTTTTTAATATGGTTATAAACCTTCATGCTTTAGAATATAAACCACTCCCTAATTGATGGGTATCAGGAAGTAGCTTCTCCTGTTATTCCTAACCTCCAATTATTCCAAACTGTTCATTGTGGGATTTTTGTCCATTTCTCTGAAGCATCTGGTAACAGCCACTATCGAAGACAGGACACTGGACTAGATAGAACATTCGGTATGACAATTTCTAGGTATCTTACAGCTGTAGATAGTGTAGTTCGTGATCCGCAGCCAGTGGCAGGTATATAAAAATATAAAATTACACATGCACGCACTATGGAGCATACTAATAATTTATTATATATTTTCCTTTATTAGAGTCTTCATGAGATCAACGCTCAGAAAAAGCAAAATACTGATGTAGACTATGGTGTTTCACAGAAAAAGATGAGATTGGCTCCTGAAAAAAAGAGAAAGCCTTTGAAAAAAAGGAGGAAAAGATTTGTTTTAGTAAGGCCAATATCAAAGGCCACAAGAAATGGCAGCTGGATTTCTAGAAAATACAACAGAACACAAATATGTATGATAGAAAATGAACAGACCATTAACGGCAAAATGCAGGAACAAGTTAGGAATATAAAATTTAGAAATCAGAAAGAAACTCCTAAATGTGTCAAAGGAAAAGCAAAAAACATACAAATATTAAAATATACTAAAGACACTAAGAACAGAAAGGCTAACTGGAGAAAAAAGAACTCAACACATGATGCCAAGAAGGAGAAAATGTTAATACTGAAAGAAAGAAGAAAAAGAGAAATATACATACAGAAACGAGTAAATGTTTTTAAAAATCCAGTAGATCACTATAACTTATCCAACTATTTGTCAGTTTATTTTACACGAGGGACTGTTCAGAGTAAATTATCAAAAAGATTAAAGAGAAACCTACTTGGCTGTAGAAGAAATACAAGAGAAACATCTTTGAATAATTTCTTGCAAAGATTTGGTGATTTTCTTAAACACCTGCCAAGACACAGAACACTTGGTAATGAAAAAGTTACAGGAATTGATATTAGTATCAAAATAAAAAAATCCCCAAATAACACTCATTTTCCCATAAGAACACAAAAACCAAACCTCAACATTCTAATATTATCAAAAAGTACTGCTCAGCCTCCAGTAATAATGTCCTTTACAAAAGATATGGGAAGACCTGAAAAGAAAAGAAAGATGTCACACATGAACTCTTGGAAAACTCATTCTGTGACTCTTCATAAGATAAAGCATAATTTTGAGCATAAATTCAGATTCAATACATTGAAAACAAATGATCAACATAGCATTTTAAAGACCAAAGGTAACAAAGAAATAGTAAAGCAGATAAAGAAAATAGAAAAGGGGATGGCAGAAAGACCAACAGAGTCAAAATTTCAGCTTTCGTTAGGAGGTATAAAAAATGAACAGATGAAAAAAATCACAGTTTCTAAAAGTCACCATACATTAGTAAATGTAGGATTGATTACTACAAAATCCCCAATTCATAGCAAATTTGGGAGTACTATAATGTCAACTCATTTTAAGAGACAGAAGACAAGTAACTGGCACAGAGAGGAAGCAAATATTGCTAGCCTAGTTAATCATTCTAAACTGCCAGAAACAGTAAAACACATATCAAACAACCATAAGAATAGATTAAAACAAATGCAACTTAGTCACATGCATGAACTGCTAAGAGAACTAAAGATATTCATTAGGATTTTACTACAGCAAATGCAGAAGGAGCCACAGGAAAATGTTAAACATTTGAGCAAAACTTCGGAAATCCGCTCAAAAACTCCTTAATGTACATTGTTTTAAAAAAAATCAGAAATAAAAAAAAATGGTTGTATTTTGAAATACACAATGGTTGTATTCTTTATGTCCTTAATGGCTCATCAGGATACTCCCTGGGACCATTCTACCTGGAAAATTCCTAAACATTAAGGAGACAATGGTTGTTCACACCCTCCCGTCTAAGGCATTTGTCCAGAATGACACAAGTTAAAGGATGGATATAACATCAAATTCTTAACTTCTAATCGAAATAGAATTCCTAGACATAAACTATATAATCATTCCCAGCAAATTACTACCTTTCTATTGATACCAAACATGACATAGTTCCTATGGATTATAGCATTTATGAGAGATCCATAGAAAATAATATCATAAATGCTTCCCTAAATCCAGACAGTGTCACACCGTGTCCACATGCCCTGTCCTTTGGGGGCATGCCAGGCTCCCTCTGTGCCCCCCCTCTGGCAGGGAGGGCATTGGTGTATTCCTGGGGTAGCCCTAAGTCGACTTAGGGCTACCCCAGGGCTACACTGGCTTAATTTGACTTTAAAAAGTCGAATTAAGCCTTAGGTCGAGTAGAAAGGTGGTTTAATAACGTCGACTTAATTTTTATTAAGTCGACTTTATTTTCCTTAAGTCGACTTAAGCAAAGTGTAGTGTAGACGCAGGGCACATTAAGTCAATTTAAGCCAAGCTTAAGTCGACTTAATTTACCAGTGTAGACACAGCCTTACAGACATAATCAGAAAGTGGTTTCCTCATGGACCTTCCATGCCCAGAGCGCATAAGAGGCTTTATATGGTGTGATCTAATTGTCAAGGGGTATGAGTGAGATGTCCATGCATGTGTGCTCACTCATGTGTTCATCATCATGCCTTCCACTCATAGCCCCCTCTGCAGATTATTCCCATGTTGACTAGAAATAGCCTGTTGGAAGAAAGTGTGTCTGGAGTGGATGTTGGCCGGAATACACATTTACATTAAAGGGCAATAAGTAAAATAATTACTCTTAATATTAGCATAAGTTAAATAATTAATACTATATTAAGTCAAAGTACACACTCATGCACAGTGTTAATTTTTTAAATCAAGAGGGTCAGCTGGTGGTAAGTGGATGAGCTACTTTAAAAAATGATGGGTCAGGTGCTGAATATTCATTCAAATTTTCTTCCAAAGACAGTATTGAATGGAATTCAATTTTAAAAAAGCATCTTACGAATATATTATTCATACAAATAAACATTGCACAACTAATTGAGGCCTTGTTTTCCAGGAGCAGCTTACTAGTCTTTGTTGAAAACACAATCAGATATAATACAGCTTTTTAACACGAATCTATCAGGCCAGTCTGCTTTGTAAAGATCTGTGCTGGAATCCCTGTCTTTTGGTTCTTTCCCATTGTTAATTCCTTTTTAAAAAATTCTGCTTTAGAGAATAAAATTATAACATATATAACAAAAATGTAACTTGTCTTAGGCTAGTTTCAGACTTACGTCTTTCATAGGTAGCTAATTAGAAATAATTGCATCTTTTTAGTGCCTATGTCATACGCTCTAAGGGATACTGTGTTACTTACATTAACTGTGTTAAAGGATAGGGTCAAACCATGATGTGGCTCTGAGGTAGTAATCTTCATGAAGATCCTCTTATAGGGGTTTTGCTATTATCTGAATGCAGGTGGTGGAGAGGCTAAGGGCTCAATGCACAACTCTAAGAGCTCCCAGAGAATATGTGATAGGCCCTGGTCATCCATTCAGAAGCCCAATGCTTCTGAGCTCAGACCCTCAGCAGCTCTCCTCATTGGATGGCTTTATTGGGGTCTCTCTATTACAGACCTACCCTGGTCAGAGTTTCCTCTTGAAACTCCAGTGGACTTTCACTAGGTGCAGAAAGGTACAACCTTTGGGTATGTCTACATTGGCAATTTACGTCAACTTAAGTAACCTTAAGTCGACCTAAATTACTCCCCGTCCACACTGGGCTTTCATTAAGTCGACTTAAGGACTTAATGAAAGCTTAGGTCGACTTAGTAAGAACCACCGGTTAGGTCGACATAGCTCTTAAGTCGACTCCTTAGGTCAACTTAAACACAGTGTGGATATGGATTAACCCTTAAATCAACTTTATTAAGTCAACTTAAGGGCAGTTGGGTTGATTTACTAAGTCCCTGTTCAGTGTAACCACTTTGTTAAATTGACTTAATAAGGTCGACTTTAATTTGACCTTATTAAGTCGACTTAACAAAAATGACCTATCTTTTTCTAGTGTAGACATAGCCTTTGTGTCCTGCTCCTGGCCTGTCTACCCAGTCCTGTATTTTCTTTAGCAGTGTTAGAAGGGTTATTCCGTATTTTATCTGTAAATATTTTTATATTTCCCTTGTTTATTTGTGTACTTTTTATCTTGTGTGTTCCTTGTAAAAATGATTGTTTATATCATATATTGTATTTTCTACTGTGCATTTATATATAAATAAATGTCTTTCATTATCTTTTAGAAAATATTTTTGTTGTACTGGTCACAGAAGCTGAGCATCTACTATTTATAAAACACATTTGTAAAGTTTCTCTGTTTTAGTACTGTTAACAAGAAAATAGAGTAGGCAAATGAAAAAAAATGTAACTATGGGCAATATCTTGCCATTGATTTTGATGCAAAACCCATCACTAAGTTGAGGGAGAGTTCTGCATGCAAGAGGATGGGCAGGATGGTGTAATAATACATATTTTTGTTATTCAGAATGATTTACAAACATAAATCTTCAGAATGCATAGGTCAATAAACTTTGTAAACCTCATTTTACAGAAAGGAAATATAGACTGCCCAAGTGGATGAGAAGATTTACAAAAAGTTACAGTAGAAGAAATTGTCAAGGCAGGGATTAGAAATCAGAAATTTCTGCCACCTCTCCCCAATCATTAAATCATACCTCTTTGACATCTGATATTTTTGACTATCTTGCTTAATAGTGTGAATTGTTATTAAAGGCCTGATCCTATATTTTTTCATATAGGAAAAAGTCTCATTTAAATCAAATTCAGTTTTCCTTCTGCCAGGAGTGCAAGATTGGACTCTAATACTGTTACTGTGATCACACTACATAATGTTAACCAAAAGTCAAATGCCAACAAAATTTATTGTTTTTTTCTAAAGGAGTTTTTAAGTGCTGTGAAGTCAGTTCCTGATATCAAGGCTCCAGTTATATGATAGTAATTTCAATTAGTACTTTCAATTATTAGTACTTTCAATTATTTTTAATTGCATATTATGAAGAGCCCTATTCTGTATAACCAGGTATTTGGCAGAGTGACTGCCACCTTCCCTTTGTGCCTCTAAAAAGAGCAACAGCTTGTGAAAGTCCTAGCTATTTGCTATTTGGTGAGTAAGAGATTTAGAGATTACAAAAATACAGAATAAAGAGGAGATTTTCAAAGGGGCAATTAAGCACCAACTTCCACTGAAAGTTAATAGAAGCTGGGTAGTTAACTCCTGTTTGGGCTTCGAAAATCATCACCTAACTGTTAAAATAACTTATCTTTACAATATTCTAAGTCTTCTAATCAAAGCTTAGGCCAGATTTCCCCAGTGTGGAAAATCCATGGAAGAGAGCCAAGAAAGAAGGAAAAGTCAGTGATTTTTCCCTTGTAGAACCATTTTACATGGTTGCTTTACTGGGACTTCCTCTCCCTGTTTGTGCAGCTTCTGTTAAAGTCATGCTGCCATTGTGTGGCCCCCCCACATTCTGGTCACTAGCAGCCAACTGTACTACCTCCCACCCACCTAAATTTCCTCACAGAAATCCTGGGCTATGTCTACTCTGGCAATTTAAGTCGACTTAAGGAGGCTTAAGTTGACTTAAATTAAGCCACGTCCACACTAGGCTTTCATTGAGTCAACTTAATGAAAGCTTAAGTCAACTTAGTTACTACTACTCCTTAAGTCGACTTAAGAACAGTGTGGACGTGGAATAACTGAGAAGTTGGCTTTATTAAGTCGACGTAAGGTGCTTAAGTCGACTTAACAAAGTGTACTAAGTCGACTTAAAGTCAACTTAACAAAGTCAACTTAACATTTGTAGTGTAGACATAGACCTGGTGCCCAGAGGAAGGGATAGTGCTGTGGAGAGTACCTGGCTTCTGCCTGCTGTACCATCCTCTGACCTATCAAGAGCTGCATAGGTACAGCCACACCTGGGAAGAGCATGGTGTAGAAGATGAAACCACATTCCTTTTGCATAATAAAGGTGAAATCAACACACAGGAGGTCCACTTCCTGTGCTGATCCACATAGGGTGATCCAGACCTTCTTTTTTGAAAATCTGCAGTCAAGCTATTATGAATATTAATTTTAATTCCTAACTCAAGATGTGATTTTCATCTCTTTGTACACCTAGTGATCTCACTGAAGTCAACATAGGGTTGAAGCCTTACATCATCTGTCCTGAAACATTTCAAGTTTTTAGTGTTACAGATAAATTGATGTATTTGTGGCTTTCTTTCTTTGAAGCATGTGCTCCTTAAGATTAACAATGTTTTATTTTATTATATAATGAGGATATTTCTATCTCTATTAAGGTATTTTCCCAGAGATGATAAGATGTGTTGTTAATGAAATCTCCTTTATTAACGTGTTACATGAATTACTAGGGGAGATTTTCCATGAAAGAGAGAGGTTCTCTGTTATTTCCAGACATCTAGAGTTACTCCTCATTTTGAGTTACAGGTCTGAACAGACTGGTTGTAGCTAATTGAACAGGATTGGAGGGAGGGGAAACATTAATGAACCTGTGTTCTAAATTTCTTCATAGCTCTAGGCTTAAATTTTTGCATAATCTCTATATTAAAGCGAAACATTTCAGTACAAAGAAAATTCCAAGAATATCATACTGAAAAACAGAAACATTTCCTGGTACAGTGTGAGGTAGCATGAAGAGAATAGTAATGTAAAAACATTTTCCCCTTCCACAATATCCAAGATAATCATTTTTATTTAAACAACAGAGTTCTGTGGCACTTTTAAAGACTAACAGACTAAAAGTGCCACAGGACTCTGTTGTTTTTCTACAATAGACTAACATGGCTACCCCTTTGGCATTTTTATTTAGAAATTCTTTCAGGGTTTCACTTATAGTCCAGATCTTTCAAAGTATCCTAGTCACAACTTTTTGCTAATTCCATAAAAAGCATTTTTGTCATCTTGCATAACTGAATTTTCTATTAGAGAAAAAATTTTAGTTTCACTAAAAACAAAATATTGGTTTCATGTGCAAAGTCCAGGTCAACATTCTATGTTATGGAAAGAAGGAATGAGACATGTTAAAAGGATCCCAACCTGTAGAAGAGGTTTGGGGAAAGCAGTGTGTTCACTGCATGTTCCTCTTGATCTCAGAGATGACAGTGCCCTAGCTTCTTGGGGTAGGGATCTGTGGCTTTATTGGAGGACAAAAAAGGGGAGGGACTAGAATCAGGGACCTTAAAACTTTTAAGTCAATGGAACATAAGCATATGCTTAAAGTTGAACACTTATTTTAAATGCTTTGCTAAATAGAGATGGATTTAAGCATATATTTAAAACCCAGAACATGCTTAAGTGCTTTGCTGAATCAGGCCCTAACTGTCAGAAATGCACTCAATAGCTAGGAGTTATGTGTATAAAGTATCACAGACCAAGGAGCAAATATGTTCCACAATGACTATACTCAGTGGTTAAAGTATAATTTGATGGGCCCTGGAACCCGCCCATTCTCCAGGCCCCTTCCTGTATTGTCTGGGCCCCCTTCATGCATGTGCAGGCCCCAGCCCAGGTAGGCATTTGCAGCCACTTCTCAGTACCACATGCATCGGTTATCGCTCCATAAAAATATTTATAATTTTATATGGTGTTTAAGTTTATAGCAAACACTGAATAACACAATAAGTATTGTAATTAACAACGGTGGGGCGTAGGACCTGCCAACAGCCAGGTCAGGGTGGAACATGCGTTCCACTGGATTTTTCTATTTTTAGGGGCCCCGGAATTCTGGCCCCTCAAATTTGTGGGCCCCGGAACTGCGTTCCGGTGCATTCCCCCTTACTTTAACCCCTGACTATACTTACTCTTTTAGACACACAGCAATGTTGTATATTGGGAGGGCAGCGCTGAAATTTTATTTCATTCTGAATGCTTTATTGAGACAAATAAGGTTCCTATCTAGAACTGATGTCCAGAAATTCAAATCCCTTTGTAAGTGGCTGTATTCTCACAAAGAGTCTGAGTACTATGGAGGAATCCTTTTTATCTTGATCTTGAGTGACCCCATCTGGCTGAAATGCCAAATGGCATTGGCAGGCATGTTATAAGACCCACTTTTGCACTTCAGCTAGGACAGGTCATTGCAATGTGGAGCTTTTGATGGTACTTAGCTTTTTGAAGCAAGACCTATCTTTTTTCATGTGTATGTGTGTGTGCAGTGCCTAGCATAATACCGTCCCCTCCTTCCCCCGCAAATACTACTGAGGCCTCTAGATGCTACCATGATACCAATATTAAATTCTAATAAATAAGTAAATGGAGTGTCTTTGAGTTTACAATTCCAATGAAAGCCCTCAACAGTATGTGTATATATCTTTAATTATAATAATTTATGGGGGTGTTTTTTTAAAATTACAAAGGTTTGATTCTCATTTACAGTAACCCTCTTTGTGCATAAAGAACAAGCACTAGAGGGCACCATCTGCACAAAAGTCTAACCAATAAGTATCTTTAGTATCTTTCACAGAAGAAGAGATCGCAAATTTACCATACTTAAGCTATTTTCTTTTTGTAAAGAATCCAAAATGATTCATTAAAGTGACTTCTTTTGGAAGGCTCTGCAGTCTCTAGCCCAATTTGTTTAATTAATCTCAGCATTCGAAGGGTAATAAAGCAGCAAAGCAAATAGCATCTGCTTCTGTTTGTAATGATATTTGAAGAGCTCAAGGCAGGCTAAGGAGTGATAGGTTTTCACATGGTGAAATTCACATAATTGCTACAGTACATTTTCATTTTCAAGTGAACAAACCCTGCAAGATGCAGTGCAGTTATAGCCATGTTGGTCCCAGGATATTAGGCTATGTCTACACTACAAAAAGTTAGGTTAATGTTAAGTCGACTTAATAAGGTCGACTTTAAGTCGACTTAAAATCAACCTTATTAAGTCAACTTAACAAAGTGCTGTCCATGGACGTGGACTAAATCCACTTTGTTAAGTCTACCTAACTGCCTTTAGGTTGACTGAACAAAGTGGACTTAAACGTCCACACTGGCCTTAGGTCGACCTAAAGAAGGGTTAGGTTGAACTAAGCAGGCTTAAGTCGACCTTATGGGCGGTTCTTATTAAGTCAATTTAAGCTTTCATTAAGTCGACATAAGGAATTTCTTAAGTCGACTTAATGAAAGCCTAGTGTGGACACGGCTTTGTTTAAGTCAACTTAAGCCTCCTTAAGTCGACTGAAACTGCCAGTGTAGACATAGCCTTAGAGAGGCAAGGTGGGTGAGGTAATATATTTTATTGGAGCAACTTCTGTTCATGTTATTCCCAGCAAACTCTATCCTTAAAAAGTTCATTATTCATGAACAACATAGAGTTAACAATTTCTCTTCAGTGAATCAGTGGGTAGGAAAAGGACACATTCTGCAAACATTCTATCCTGCCCTTTCGCTTGAGGATTATATGATGTCGGGGAGGAAGGAGGAGAAGAGGTAGAGGGCTTCTTTCTTGCTAAATTAATATTTGAGAATGTGTAAGGTAGTTGTGATAGATTTCCAATGCTCAGACCTAATTTTTGTTAGAGCTAGTTCCTAAGGGGTACAAATGATTCTCAAACAGCAAACATCTGAAGTGATCAAGTTCTGATTTCTTTAGTTTAAAAGAACATCATGTCTTTCCCTATATTGTTAGATGCAGCAAATCTATCTATCTATCTATCTATCTATCTATCTATCTGAGACAGATAAATGGCACTTGGTCCAGCTTCCTCTTTTTTCACCAGCTGAGAGGTTAGCTACTTTAGGGAACAAGTGAAGCAGTGTGCAATGCCTGAAAGACCTCATTCACATAACAGCCTGGAGGCTCTTGTACTATACTGTCTGGTATGTAATAGCTTTGTGAAACCAGTACTCCAAATTTATTTTTTTTAAAAAGTTTGCTTCTCTTCTTAAATTCACTCTTCCAAATGAGACACAAGATGTCCAGAATATTTCATTCTCATTTTTTTATGTTGGGTCTGACATATTGTAGAGGCCACTGATGCTATATTTTGGCAGTATATTCTTGGGAGTCTGGTAAATCCACAGGACTATACTAGAGTTTGCCTCCTGGGCTGAAGATTAGGTGCCATACCTGCAGCAATAGGAGGGGTAGAGGAAAGAATCTGTAATAAACAGTGTTAATCTTTTCCAAGTATGCTTGAAATATAGTGGGTTGACCATGTTAGATATGATTTAGCCTCAAGACTTCTGAGCTGAAATATAAAAAAAGATTACAGTATACTGTATTTGTTACATTGCTTATCCAATTGAACTAGCCTTGAGAAGGGGCAAAAGCATCTGCAGGCACTGCAAAGATAATTCTCCATGTTCTTTTTGTTTCATGACATCTTCTTTGCAGCACCTTACTTGCATATATTGTGTTAGTTGCATAGGTACAGTTTTCTCAACTGTATTAAAAATATGCACCACAGGGTCACCGAGCATGCTTTGATATTAACGTAAAGAACAAGGTAGGACAATGCAGTGGCTTCTATCATCCAAGAAGTGCACTAATGGCCCAAGTAGTACGTGTGTTACATCATCTCCAATCGCGTTGCATCATAACAAAATAAAAAAAACTTGGGGAGAAATAAACTCTATTAGTTGTCAGAACTTGGCCGTCAGATAGAGATAGTAAAAGCACTGAAAGAAGCCTGTGGCACTGTATCCCAATGGTCACTAGTTCCAAAGGGGTCGCTGTGTTAGTCTTGTTCAGCAAAACAAACAAGGAGTCTAGTGGCACTTTTAAAGACTAACACATTTATTTATTGCATGAGCTTTCGTGGGAGAAAATCCCACTTCGTCAGATGCTAGAAGATGGAGAAGTACGGACCATTATCTTCTAGTGTCTGACGAAGTGGGATTTTCTGCCACAAAAGCTCATGCAATAAACAAATGTATTAGTCTTTAAAAGTGCCACTAAACTCCTTGTTTGTTCCACTGGTCACTGTGTGCCATATGTTCCCCTCAGTGCTCCATCCACAGAGGAGGTAAGTTTATTACTGTCTCCAGTTACAGAATCTGGCTCTTTAACTCATGTTGAAAAGTGTCAAGCTTTCAGTTCTGTAGATCCCTAGTTTAACTCCTAGAGTGTCAGCCATGATAACCGCTGTCATGCTACCACCTGCAAGTATGAGAATTTAAAGTTGTATAGTATGCAGAAAAACAGATAGCTGAGTAAGATCAACCATAATCCACCCGGCACTGATTATCTAACTGACCTTCAGAAGAAGTCATTTCTCTCCACACATCAATGTATCATGCATATATGGATCTTAACTCTTACATTTCAAATAGGTATAATCTAATTTCTCCTGGAAAGGTCTGCATGCTTCAGCAGGGTGATCTTTATACCAGAATATCCCTCAGGTTCACACTGTCAAACAAAACAGAAAATTTTACATATGATAGCAAAGAATTCAGGGGTACAAAGGAGTTAAGTTTTCCTTTCACTCACTCAATCTGGGGAAAAAGCAGGATTTGCAAAGTTAGATTGCAAACAATGTATCACATTGGTATGAAAAGACTGTAACTTCTTGTTTAGCTAATTGCCTGAAAACTAGATTCATCTCCAGCTCTAAACACTAGCATTTCTACAGAATGTGGCTTCCTATCACAATCTTGTTTTATTTTGTTTAAATTGTCATTGCTGGGAATGTGAATGTTAATTACATTATTTTTGTTTACCAAAGAAAGCAATGACGCATATAACATCATTTCCTTTGATATTATACATATTTTCTTGTGACAAGCTGAGAGCAGGTGGCTTGCTTTACTTAAAAGCTTTTCAAATATATTGTTATGAACAGAAAGAACATTTTGATGGATTTGTAATGGTGTCTTTTATTTTAAAAACATTTTGAATATTTTCAACTGATAACCAACCCTCCCCAAACAAAACAAAAAAACCCTAACAAAAAAGCCCTAAGACCCTGTACCAAAATAACTTAATTTTTAATAGTGAACAGGTAATGCAATATTTTCCCACTGTTATTTTATGCACTTTCTAATGCATGAAACCAAAGAAAAACCAAGGACTTACTTGAATAGATGATAAACATCAGCAAGATTAAGTGACTCAGTGACATATGTCGTCATGGCTGTAAATTAAAGGAGAGTTGGCCTAATTTTCTTTCGCCTTGCACCTTGTGCAGTCAATTGCATCTTTGCAAAGTAAATGTAAACACTATGGGTATGTCTACACTAGCAATTTAGGTCGACTTAAGGACCCTTAAGTCGACCTAAATTACTCCCTGTCTACACCAGACTTTCATTACGTCAACTTAAGACATTCCTTAAGTCGACTTAATGAAAGCTTTAGTTAACTTAATAAGAACCGCCCATTAGGTCGACTTAAGCCTTAAGTCGACTCCTTAAATCGATTTAAGAATGGTGTGGACAGGGAGTAACCCTTAAGTCGACTTTATTAAGTTGACTTAAGGGTGGTTAGGTCAATTTAACAAAGTGGACTAAGTCGTCGTAGTCCACTTTGTTAAGTCAACTTAATAAGGTTGACTTAAAGCCAACCTTATTAAGTTGACTTAACAAAGTGGACCTAACTTTTTCTAGTGTAGACATAGCCTATCAGATCAGAATGGTAGCATTTTACTCCACTTTGAACAATGTGAATGATTTCTCAAGGTGCAAAACCTTGGAAAATAAGGCCTCATATTTTTATTTAATGACAATTATCGCTGTAGTATCTGCACACTTAGCATTCATAATGTGATTTATTTGTTCAAAGGATTGATTAGGTATTGACTAGCTAATTCTCACACCACACCTGTATTTTAGTTATGATGTTATACCTGTGTTTTACAGATGGGTAATAGAATCAGAGAGATGAAGATTTTTGCCCAAAGCAAGTTGGAAGTAAAGCTGAGGTAGGATTTAACAGTTCCTGATGCCTAACCACATGTTCTTCCGAACACTCTATGATGCTTCTGGTCATATATTTATCCTGTTGACTTCCCGGCAGTAGAAAATCATCTTAATACTGCTTTTTGATTTTTTAAAAAAAGTACTGGATTTACATTTACATTTATAGAGTCAGATCCTCCAGTGCACCCAGACTGCTTTGTGCTGATCCAGTAGCACAAAACAGTCTTAATCTTAGCAGATCTAGTCACTGGAGGATTCTATCCATCTAGGAGTCCTTACAGGTGTGGTGTACAGCAATCACAGGAGCTCTTCTCTCCCCCACCTTTCCTGGCCTTCTGGTGCAGGGGAGAATAGATGGAGAATTGGAGCTGCAGCCATGCCATGCCATGTCTTTGTCCTGGTAATTCCTGGATGCTGCTGCAGCCTTTAGGAGTCATAGACAGACTGTGTAAATTAGAGCAGCCCCTCAGGTACAGCATAGCTGTAGCTCAGGCTATGGACTATGGCATGCATGCTAAGATAAGATAATCAAATCTGACATGTTAGGGGCACGAACTGATCTCCACTGGTTTCTGGGTGGGATTTTCACCCATGCAGAGTATCATATAATTGACGGGATGCATTATTTTCCTTCTCAGTCTGGACTCTGGGGCATCAGGCAATGGCCATCGCTAAAGGCAGGGCGATAGAAGAGACTGGCCAATGATCTGATTTAGTATTGCACATCCAATGTTCCTAGGAAATGAAAGATAGCTCTGGGGAAAGCAAAGCTTTTTGCTCACAGAATTACTCATCACTGCAGGTTCACAGCAACTCTTTTAATAGATTTCTTTTTTGGTTGGTTAAGTCAAGATCCAATAACACTAGTGATTAAAATGGAGGAGGAGAGGTTTACAGGAGACCTACTCCAAAGCCAAAGCACTCATCTCATTTATCTCCCCTTTAAGCCCCATGTGCAACAGTCAGCATTTTTCTACATGTGCAAATGGGTATAAATGAAGGTTGAATTGAGTCATGTGACATTTTTAAATGAGTGGAGAATAAAATGGCCAAAGAAAAATGAGAGAAGACTTGGGTGGTACAAATCACAACCTTATACAAACACAGTTGGGCAATGAGTTAGTTGTGAAATTCCTACAGGGTAAAAAGAGTCACATGAACAACCCGGGGTTGTGGAGTAAATAGCATGTCATGAATATACTTAGCAAATTAGTATAACAGCCCATAGAGGATATTAAAGAATGAAGAATGAATTCCCTGCCTGAGTAATTACTGGATATTTATAGCAAAAAGGGAACCTCTAATTTAGAGTAGGGATTTCCCTAGCTTCCTGATTTCTACCACTAGCTTTGGGGGGCATAATGCTATATGGGTTGAAAAGATGCTTGTGTTTTCAGATCCTCTGCTTTTTAAAAAACATGGGAAAAGTGTATAAGAGAAAGCTTCCTCCACCTCCTTGTGGTAGGTATGTGAAGAGAAATGTCATCTCTGACTGTGCATTTGCAGAGAGATTGTATGGAACACATTTTGCCATCAAAAACATTGAAAACAATGAACGAATATGAGGAGAAATCCATGTAAAGGAAATGTCTTCTGATAAAACGGATGCATTGCCCTTGTGTCTGGACTCTCTCCCAGACTGGTCTGTCAAATGACTACCGGATTTCCACTATCTTTCCAGTATAAACACAGCCGACTCTGATTTGTTTAACAAGCACAAGTATTATATAACAGAAGACAGAAAATGGTCAAGAAATAAACCATGGCTAAACACAACCAATGCATACTCATTCCAACCACCCAGAAATGAAATGATATTTATGTCTTTTGGGTAGTTTGGCAGAATTCAATTTTTATTTATTTATTTTATTTTTGTTTAGCTTTTTGATGGTTTATTTTTAAGCATTTTTATCTACTTAAATTTTCACAGTTGTGCAGCATTGTGGGGTTTAAGCTTTTAAAAATTTTTAATGACACATATTTTCACAGTTGCAAGAAATGATGGCGGGAGAGGTCAAGCAACCCAGGGTACTGGGTTCGAAAAAAGTGTCACAGGATTTTTATTGACCACAAGAAGACAGTATGTTAATTTTATGTCTGCATCAGTACCACAACAGCATCCCTTAATGCTACTATGGGATCTTGGTTCATTATTGGCTCCTGTGCAAAAATGTCACTTACTAAATTATCAGTCAGTCTATCAAACTAGCTGTGGTCTTTGAGGACAAACACCATTTCCTACAGTACTTAAGAGTTCCTTGGTAGTCTCCCATCCCAACAGTAAAGTGGGCCAACCAATCTTAGCTCATAAAGTCTAATGAGTTCACAGATTGAGATGGTATTGCTACAGGCCATGGGTAATTTGGCTTCCTTTGTCATGTTATCACCACTGAATTTACCTGATTCTGAGACAATCCTGAACCCCAGCACTGTGGCAAATCAAGCGTTTGCTTTGTGATATGCAAGTATATGCACCTTTGATCCCAAAGTACTTTACAGGCATAAGGCCTGATTTTCTCTAGCCCGTCTCCTTGTGCAGTTATTTACAATACTGATTCATAGATTACTGAATCAGGTTGGCAATATTTTACACCCAATTTGTACTGGTGTGAATGACATTGGCTATGTCTACACCTGCAAGTTAGGTTGACTTAAGGAGGCTTAAGTCAACCTAACTTAGTCCCCGTCCACACCAGGCTTTCATTAAGTCGACTTAAGAAATTCCTAAAGTCGACTTAATGAAATCTTAAGTTGACTTAGTTAGAACTGCTGGGTAGATCGACCTAACCCTCCTTTGGTTGACCTAACCCGTCTTTAGGTCGACCTAAGCATAGTGTGGACGCTTAAGTCCACTTTGTTAAGTCGACCGAAGGGCAGTTAGGTCGACTTAACAAAGTGGACGTAGCCCACGTCCATGGACACCACTTTGTTAAGTCAACCTAACTTTTTGTAGTGTAGACATAGCCTAAGGCGCTATGTAGAATCAGGCCCATAAAAAAATATTGCACAAGATACAATATATATAAAGATCATTTCACCCATTTCCAAAATGCTTCATTCTGTGGAGTGAGTTGCTATTTTAACAGCGAACAGCACGTTTTCATCAAATCCAAAGTGTTTGTTAACAAAGGGGATTGCAAACTGAATACGGCCAACTGAGTCAGAAAAGGCTAGGTTCACTTAAACGGGAGAAGTCCCTCACAGCCAGTCCCTTTCTACCCCTATTTGCCAACCATTTCCCTCTCCTTAATTAGTCTTATGTAGCGGCTCTCATGTTTGTTGGGGAAGTGAGTGAGGGAGGTTGGTTGCAGGGAAGGAGATTTATCAGCTTCATGGTTATGTGATCAGCCATAGTCCATGTTTCCCATAGTTTGAGATTCACAAACATATTAAACATTGAATCCCAGGTTCTGTTCAAACACAGTGAGTTTGAGGTTTGATGCAAATGTTTTGCGCAACACTACTGAATCCCAACTATTCTTTGCCCTTTGTCAATCTTTCTTTAAAAATGCACACACTAGAGCTCAACATATCCTTCTCAGTCCAACCTGTCTCTTGGAGCAGCAGTGTGTTAGCTGTATCCACACCTCAAATTAACGTATTACTGTAATTGCAGGTAGGTACACCCACACTAGTTTTAACCTAGTCAGTGTGGATAACATTAGCAATGAAAATATGAGCATGGACCCCACTGCAAGCCAGCAACCTAAGTATGTAGCCAAGGTTCCCTGCAGGGTTGAACTAGGACACCTGATCCACGCTGAAAACCATGCTCCTATGTCTTAATTGCTATTATTTCCTGTGCTAGCTCGATTAAAGCTAGTGTTGGCATGTCTTCCCACACTACAAATATACCTTAAATTGCTACACAGACATACCCCCAAATGAGTTAAGAATTAATGAATAGGTGTTTGCACATATGTGCATTTCTTTTCACCAGAAAGCATAAAATATAGTCAAATGCTGTTAATCTGAAGCAAAGAGTGAAGTCTCTTTTCAAATCAAATTAAAATCTGGTTCGCACTTTTGGGTACTAGTCAGATATACGGAGGAACTAAACTCAGATTAACTAGACCCAACTGTATCCACTTAAACAATTTATGGTCCCTTTGGTCAACAGGCCACCAGATTTAAAATGAAAGAAACTCTATCTTGTGTGGTATTTCTGCAAAGTGATTTAATTTTGTTATGTTTTACATTTGCAAACATCTGCATTCTTTATACAGTGGAGCCCTCTTCTGCAGCACGTGAGCATAGTTCTTTAGTATGGTGATGCTCCAATCATATTAGAACATGAATTCAATTTTGCCTGAGTAAATAGGACCAAACTGTCGTATACTAATGGTTTAGACACAGCTAAAGCACAGTTCCAAAACTATTCCCTTGAATTAGATGAGGAAAGTTTTAATTTTTTTATCAGAAAAACAATCCTTTAACACATAGTTTAGGGGAAACCCATAGAAATCAAAGACTGGAAGGGACTCTGATAGGTCATAAAGTCCAGTGCCCTGCACTGAGGCAGAACTAAATAATATCTAGCCCATGTCTGACAGCTGTTCTTAAAAACCTCCAATGACAGAGATTCCACAAACTCCCTAGATAATTTGTTCCAGTACTCAACTATCCTTATAGCTAAATTTTTTTCATAGTGTCAAACCTAAATCTCTTTTGCAGCCATATAAGCTCATTACTTCTTGTCCTATCCTCAGTGGTTAAGGAGAACAATTTATCACCTTCCTCTTTGTAACAACCTTTTATATTGTAGAACTGAAACAATATTCCAGTTGAGGCCTTATCATTGTTGAATGGAAAATTATTTCTCATGTTTTGCTTACAACACTTCTGCTAATACAATCCAGTAAAGTATTCGCTTTTTTTTTGCGAAGGTTGCACTGTTGACTCATATTTAGTTTGTCATCCTCAATGAACATGAGATCTTTTTTCCAATACTCCTTCCTAGGCAGTCATTTCCCATTTTATATTTGTGCACTTGATTCCTAAGTGTAGTACTTTGCATTTGTCCTTATTGGATTTCATCTTATTTAGTACAAACCATTTCTCCAGTTTGTCACAATCATTTTGAATTCTAATCCTGCTCTATCCATAGATAGATAGAAACCACTGGTGAGTGTAGGGTATAGATCCTGTGCTATGCCTCATGTACAATGGTTCTGAGCATTACTCCAATAGCTAAAGCAGCTTGGCTGTTTAGCTCAAGCTGTGAGAGATCATGCTGGTTTTTTTTTTCACTCCAGAGGTCACTAAGGCTATGTCTACACTTGTAATTTTAAGTCGACTTAGCATGTCCACACTTAAATTTAAAGTCAACTTAGGGGGGAACTTACAAAGTCGACCTAGAGCATCCATACTGGACACCTAGGTCGACTTCTAGGGGCTAAGGGGACCTTGGGCAGGTCCACGGTGCCAGGGGGGGCACCCCATGCCCAGTGCCAGGGGGCTCAGCATTTGCCCCATTGTACAGGATGCAATGGGGCAAAGGGGGACAGGGATCCTGGCAGGGAATAGGGGCAGGCTGGGCAGGGCTCTGCCCTGCCCTTTGAGGGGGCATGCCAGGCTCCCCCTGTGTCCCCCCCCCCGCCAGAACCCCAGCACCGATAGGTCCCTGGGCTGGAGCTCAGTGGAGTGGGAGGGCCTAAGCCCCCCTACCCGGGCACAGCCCCCATGAGGATTCCATACTGTCCTGACCTGCCCTGCACCCAAGGGCCAGTGAGCCAACTCTGAGGTCGTTAGGCCATACTGCCCTGAACCAAAGTGTGGTGCATCGGGTTGTGAGGTCGCGGGGTCACCCTTCCCTGCTTGTGTCCCATACGTTCCCCTGCTAGGGAGCACGGGAGGAGGCATAGGCCGCGACAATCACTTTGAGAAAACATGAGTGGAATTAACACTTCACAATCACACAGACTGTCTCTGAACTCTCAAGTTATTGGAACTTGTTTTCTCCATGATGACTCATCTCAAAGAGCATTGAAATTCATGGCTGTGCAAAGTGAAACCTAGGCACAAGTAATGTAGGATAGCAAACCCTTACATCTGTGAGCCAGAATTAAAAAAGGAAAGGGAAGTGAAGGTGGGGGAAGGGGGGATAGAAATTACCCAATCTGATGTAAGATAATATCACTGCTTTCCTAAACCTCAGTGTTCCTTTGAGCATGTAGGAGGGTTGTTCCTTCCCAGGCAATCTAATCAGTCTCTTCAGAAACTACTATCCAGGACTGTCTGTACTCAAGCTATTTTATCCTTTTCATCTCCAGAAATATATTTTCAATTTTCTTTCAAAATCTAATGTGCTCTATCAGCCTTTAGGCTGGCAAGTGTTCCTGTAGTCTATAGGGCTATGTCTACACTGGCAAGTTAGTTCAAATTAAGGAGGCTTAATTCGAACTAACTAAAGTCATGTCTACACTAGGCTTTAATTAGTTCGAATTAAGGGTTTCCTTAATTCGAACTAATAAGTTTGAATAGCCTATTCAAACTAAGGGTTAATTCGAACTAGTTAGTTTGAATTAACCAATGTGGCCATGTTAGTTCGAACTAATTGCTTAGTTTGAACTAACCGGCCCATTGAAATCAATGTAAATCGCTAATTCGAACTAAGCAAGTGCCATGAATGGCACTTGCTTAGTTCGAACTAATTTTTTCTAGTTCGAATTAAGTTAATTCAAACTAACTAAAATTAGTTTGAATTAGTTAGTTTGAATTAACTAATTCAAACTAATTTTAGTAAGTGTAGACAAAACCTAGGAGTACGCAAGTACATTACGTATGACTGTGCCTGTTCAGGACAGCAAACATTCTTAAAAGATTTTCAGTAGCTTGTCGGACCCATGCTCCATCAGGCACAGTGTGTGGCAAAGAGGAAGGAGCATTTTTCGTGAGGTGTCCTTCAGTCTGGCATTTGCTTTTCTCCTCGGCAAACCAGAGCCCAGATTTAATTAACCTTCCAAACATATTGCAATGTCCATCTGTTTTTCCAGGCTTTGGGGTGACATATATTTACAATTAGTGTTGCCAATTCTCATTTTTCTGTTGAGCGTATTAGGCTAATTGGCATTTTTCCTAAAGACCCAATACCTGGAGTCCTGTGAATGCATGAGAATCTCGGTTTTCATTTTAAAAAATTGTAAATATGCAACCCTCATCGTTGTGCAGAAAAAGCATGAATATATGACCCTAATATAGCCTAATGGCTCAAAAACCAGAAACGAAAAAGAACACGAAATGCATACTTACTTTAAAATAATCTCTTGATTTCTAAGTCAATCTCATGATTTTTCAGACTGTGACTCATGATTTTTGAACATTTGAAGTTGCCATTATAGGTAGAGTCAGTAGAGTGAACAGGGAATATAACTGAAGATTTGGATTGGACTTCTTTGTTTTGTTGTGTTGTTTATTTATTAATAGTTAAACCCCAGGAAAAGAGTGTTTTGACCCTATTCATGATTTGCAGATTGTCTTGTAGTGCAAGTGTGTAAGTCACCTGTTCACAGTATTGAAAACTGTAGTCTTTGCAGATTATTGTGTGTTTCCATGATTTTACATACCTTAGATATTAGATTTTACATACCTAAGAACTTCATCAAAATCGGGATTCACTATACCACAAGAACAACTTTTCCTAACATATCTCAACACTGCCATTTGCATCTGAACCCTGGAAATGCAGAAGACAAAAATGAAAAACACAGTTGTGTAAACTTCAACTCTCACAGGATTAGAATGGTGGACAAAGATCTGTGGGCGTTTTAACCCGCTTAAACTTGTTTGTGCCATCAGTTCTAACCAACGGGTATTCTGGATGCATTTAAAATCAGGGCCAACAATACTGGATATTGTGCCAGGAGTGTTTCAGAACATTTGAAGAGGGTACTCCTAGAAGAGGAGTGAAAATCTGGGGTGTGAGTCAATGGGCCTTAAAATAGCAACTGATTATTAGGTGAAATTAAACAGGAAAGTGAAAGGTCAAAAAATAGTGAGTGGAAAGTAATATGAGTATTTCTGCAGACAGCACAAGCCTTACAACTCATATGTGCTTCTCAGTGTCCATTTTGATGCAAGCTGAATAGACTTTCATTATGAGTAAACGCAGTCAGGTGTTCTCACAATAAGATCCCACGCTTGAAGTCATGCCGTAACCACTTCCTTTGGCCACAATAAATTCACAATATGTATTTTTTTTCTGGGCAAGGACATTAAAAAATAAAGCCATCTCAGGATCGTAGCACTGCACTGTAGTGACATCACCATTTGCACAATCTCTGTAGTAAGAAATAATAAAGGAGAAAATGCATCTAAAGGGATGCAGCTAAAAAAAAACCCAACCCATATATATGTAAAATCTCTTACCTGTGTTATCGATAATGACTTGAACTATTAGATCTGAAAAAAAAATTTTTTAAATCTATTTTACTCTTCATCACTTGTGAAGAAGGATGGTCCTGTCATTAAGACAGTAGACTAGGAATTAGGAGACCTAGGGGACAAAACCTGTCAAGGTTGGCAATAGTAGAGGAAGAAGAAATGCTAGCTAATGCATCCTCTGCTGATATAATACTGTTATCTGGGGCAGGATTCCCTGTTGAGGGTGTATGGCTGGGGGTACACTTTCAAGAGTGTGAGACAAATTCCAAGAGCAGCAGACACTTCCCCAGTCTCATGCACATTAGCGTTTGCTGTCCCTTATGGTAGTGACTATATTTAGCATGAATGAATATATAGAGAGTTATAGTTCCAAAAAAACTTTTATTGGTGCACTTTAAGCCTATGAAATTCCTTATTCTTGTTTTACGTTAAGTTAAAGACACTATTTCCAATCAACTACTGCCATCAATGACTATTGCTGAGCCACCTAATAATAGTGAACACAATCCAATTGTATTCAATATTCTTGTGAGAAAGACCATACAAAAAACTAGCAGCAGGCCACTAACTTTGCAGAGGGGCTTTTTACTAAAAGAAAAAGAGGAAGAGAGCCCAAAAGATCTTAAGATAAAATTGAGGAAATTGAAATGTTTAGACGCAGCATGGAGACTATTTAAGCATCTCATAAAAGAGTCAGAAAAGGCAAACATAGCTCTAGACAAAAAGGGAAGCAGGAAGGCAAGGAAAAAGAGAACAATATAGTTAAATTGCAATGCCCAAGAAGCTATTCAAGTCAAATAGTCTCCTTAAAAAAAAATAAAACGGAAATCTAGCCGGAGTGAATGTAATTAAAAGTAACAAACTACGGCAGGTGAAATGTACAGCAGAAATTAGGGGGGTCAGAGAGAACTTGAAGAGCAACCAGCTAATGATATTAAAAAATAAAAGGAATTTAAGTATATCAGAAGCAGGCTCAAGAAATCTGTGGGAATTCATGACCATCAGAGAGCTAAGGAAATAATTAAGAGAAGTCAAATGATTCTTTTCTAAGTCTTCATTACACAAAATGCTGGGGAGATCCCAGACCTATTCTTTTTAGCTAATAAGGCAACAGATTTAAAACTAAGGAAAGGAAGTACTTTGTTTTTTATACAAAGCATATGATCTGTGGAACCATGATGGGGTTCACCAGGCCCTTTAAGGGCCCCTGTTGGAACCCTCAGGATCCTACCACACCCTATCCCAGAAAGGAGCAGTGGAAGTGAGTCCTCCAAGGCTATGTCTACACTAGAAACGTTAAGTCGACTTTTGTTAAGTCAACTTAATAAGGTCGACTTTAAGTTGACGTAAAAATCGACCTTATTAGGTCGCCTTAACAAAGTGGCAACACTTTAAGTCGACTTAGTCCACTTTGTTAAGTCGACTTAACTGCCCTTAGGTCGACATAACAAAGGGGACTTATGCGTCCACACTGGGCTTAGGTCGACCTAAGGAAGGGTTAGGTCGACCTAAGGAGACTTAAGTCGACCTAATGAGGGGTAGATATTAAGTTGACTTAAGCTTTCATTAAGTTGACTTAAGGAATTTCTTAAGTCGACTTAATGAAAGCCTAGTGTGGACGCGGCTTAATTTAAGTTGATGTACGCCTCCTTAAATCGACTTAAATTGCCAGTGTAGAAATAACCCAAATGGCTTAGAGACGCTGCATGGGACTCAGCCAATTAGAAAAGGTCTGCAGGCAGCAGCCAGACTGGATCCAGCAGGCCCATGATAAAGGTGTAGCAGTACTGAGCAGACGGCAGTTGTGGACTGAATCCAGAGGAGCGGAGGTGTCTGGCTGAAGGACCTCAGACAGAGCAGCTCCTGGCAGGGACTGAGGGAGTAAGAAGGAGCTCCTTGCTGGCTGCTGGGACTAAACTGAGACAAAGCCCTGAGAATACTCTGGGACTGGAAAAAGGTGACCCCAGGGAATTTTAGCAGTGACACAATTTAGTTAAAGGGATCCAGTGGTCAGCTACTATGTATAGGGTCCCTGAACTGGGACCTACACTAGGGACATGGGGGTCTGGGTCCTCCCATTAGCCAGTGGGGAAGTGGTCTGGATATTAAACTGTGAAACACCTCTGGAAAGGGAACTGAACTGTTTAGTGGCTCAGCTGGAGAGCTAGGGCTAGAAATGCAGGGTAGGACAGAAATGAGTGAGGCCAGGGTGACTGGAACTGGGGGGTCAATTTCCCATCACGCAACTTTCTCCACCTCATAACGTTATCTATCTATAGCCCATAATTTTTGTGCCTTTTTTGAAAATCCCACAAAGCTGCCCAGACCTCGCTATCATTTCTGATGGAAGCATGGAGATTACACAGCTCTGCACTAGCGTCATGAGCAGTGCGAGCATGATCTTCCCATATCTGCAGAGCTACAAGGAAAGTCACAGGAAACCTGATGATCTCCTTGATGTCAGATTGCTGTGAGACATTTCGAGAAGCAGTTCAAGATTGTTGATGGTGTTCATGGAACAGCAGCAGACAGTGGAACATTACTTCTGGGCCCAGAAACGAACATGGATCAGTGGATTGCTTTGTAGTGCAGGCTTGGAGTAACGGGCAGTGACTGCAGAAATTTTGGATGCACAAGGCTGCACTCCTGGATATGTAGGCCAAGCTCGCCCCAGCCCTCCAGCACAGGGACACCAGAATGAGAGCTATACTGGGAATGGAGAAGTGAGTGGCAATCACACTATGGGAACTTGCAGTGTCAGATTGTTACTGGCTGAGGGGGAAGTCATTTCGGAGTTGGAAAATCCCCTGTGGGGGCCATTGTTATACAAGTGTTCAGGGCCATTAACCATCTCCTACTACACAGGACTGTGACTCTCAGCAATGTTCAGGACATAATGGACGGATTTGCAGCAATGGGGTTCCTGAACAGTGGTGGAGAGATACATGGCACTCATATCCCTATTTTGTCACCAACCCGCCTTGCCACAGAGTACATCAAAAGAAAAGGCTATTTTTCTATGGTAATACAAGCATAGGTGGATCACCAGAGACACTTCACCGACATCATTGTCTGGTCAGGGAAGGTGCATGATGCTTACATCTTTAAGATCATACGGTTGTTCATAAAGCTACAAGGAGGGCTTTCTTTCATGATCAGTGTACTACCATTGACAATACTGAAATGCCAATAGTGATCCTGGGTAACCCATTATTCTCTGAACCTGTACACTGGCCACCCTGACAGCACCATGGAATGATTCAGCTACCAGCTCAGCAGATGCAGAATGACAGTTGAATGGAAGATTGAAGTGGCGTTGATGTAGTTTACTCACAAGATTAGATGTCAATGAGAAAAAACATCCCAGTGGTTATAACTGCCAGCTGTGTCCTGCACAATATCTATGAAGCAAAGGAGGAAAAGTTGCTGCTGGGGTGAAGGTGCAGTGGCTGTCTGCTGAGTTTGAACAGGCGGATACAAGGGCTATCAGAAGAGTTCAGCATGAAGTATTATGGCTCATGGAGGCTTTGAAAGAGCACGTTAGCAGCAAGCCACAATAATGTATTGTGGTGTGCAGTGCGCTACCTGGCCTTCAGTGTTATTGATTGAAAAAAAACTACTTTAAATGTCCCCCAGAGTGGAGTGGTCGGGGTAGGATGTGGCCCCTGACTCCATGTGGGAGGTTGAGGAGGTTGTAACAAGGTGCTGCAATGGAGTTTTCCATGGACTACAATGGGACATGAGCCTGGGATTGTCGAATCTGTAGGTCCATAATAGTCTACAGCATCTGTTTGCTGCTGGAGAAGCCCCATAATGTCCTGATGCATTTCCCTCTCCAACATGTGTGCCTTTCTCCTCCAACTGCTGCGTAGCTCTTTGTGAAGGTGGCAGGTCTTGGCTTGCCACTGGACCAACTATTGGCCTCCCTGGCCTTATAATATGCTTGCCTCAATTCCTTCGCTTTTATGTGACACTGATGCTGGTCCCTGTCATACCCTTTCTCCTGCATAACCCATGCAATGTGCTCACAGATGTCCATGTTTTCATGGCCTGCCCACAGCTGGGCTTGCAAAGTCTCTTCTCCTTGTAGGCCCAGGAGATCCAATATCTCCTGTCTACTCCAAGGTGGAACATGTAGCGAGCCTGGTCCGCTGGCACATGCACACAGCAAAGGGGACCTGCTAGGTGTGCTTGCCAAGGTCGATAATTAGGAAAAGGCATTAAAAAAAATCATGGGGTTTTAAAGGTGAGCTGTTTTCTGTTCTCTGTGACCCCTGGGCAATAGAGTTCACAATTGTGACTACAGTGGTCAGTGTGAGGCAGCTAATGGAGAACTGTTAGGGTCAACATAGATAACAGTATCTGCATTCATAATGCATTGACATCAGGATATTAGCCATGGCTCAACACTGCTTGGGGAGTTGGTTTTACTATGTTGGCATAATGGAGAGCTTACATCAGTAGGAGACAAATTTAAATTGAGATACATGTACAACTAAGCTGACATAAGATAGTTCACTTTGACCTAACTTTGTAGTGTAAACCAGACCTTAAACCAGCTCTTCTCTGACGGGGTCCTTTAGCCCTTTTTGGCTACTGACAAACTTTCATTCTTTACTCTGGGTAGTAGATTCAAACTCAATCTTGTTTATAAATTACTGAAATCACATTAACATTAACTTCAGTGAGTCTTTTCTCAAGCAGCAGCAGACTTTTAAGGTTAGGCTCAAGAACAATAATATATTACATGCTGGGAATCCACTAGTACTTTAATTCTGTCTAACAATATGCATTTTGGTGGGGAGAATTTGGCTCAGTGGCAAGAGAGAGCATTGTGCATCAATTATGGGGACTTAGTTCCCAGTACTGCTCCCACAACAGAATATGAAAAAGTATTAAAGTAGAAATAGCCATATCAGATCAGATAGACTGTGTCTACACTTGTAAATTAAGTCGACTTAAGCTTGCTTAAGTCGACTTAATTTACCCTGCGTCTACACTACAGTTTCCTTAAGTTGACTTAAGCAAGTTTGCCTACTGAGGCCCCCATAAGACTGAGCGTGCTTGTTCTGAGCTGGTGTGATGAACTTGTTACCACAGGAAAATTCCTGGGTGGGTTTCAAGGACATTTCCTGTCCAGAGTCCTTACTGGAATGAGAGGATGGTATCTGGTAAGCTTATTAGCATGCATATTGGTTCTTCTATTGTTTTAAATGTTTTTTTCTCATAATACTTTTACTTTAAGAATAAATGTGCTTGCTTAGAAAGAGCTGTATGGTAGCTTAATTGTGGCAGTTACGTCGTGTACCATCTGTAAAGAGAAAAGTAAAGCAGGCTTGCTTATGTAGCCTGACTTTGCTGGGGAATTCATAGTGTAGGCTAGGACATATGAAGTCCTAGTGGTCAAGAGGGGGAGAGATCTGGGTCTCCACCCAAGAAAGGCAACAACTAAGGGGCTGGAAGTCTGAGAGTGCCCTTGCTGGATCACTAAGGGGAAATATAAGTGAAGTTGCCCTGAATTGTAACACACACAACAACAACCCAATTGTTCAAAAATCATTAATAAGGCCTCCAATCATAACATTTACAGTGACTCATGCTTAGGTGGTTGTGTGGCGGTGTGTAGGGGGAGTGAAAAAGTAGAGGGGGAGATGATGGGACCATATGCTCCAACCCACCAGCAGTTGACCCCCATGATTTTTTTTCATTTAAATAATAAAATTATAACAATACAGCTATTGTTTCTTTTTATTTGCCTTCTGCTTATTGAAACTTTAGGATGTACTCTGGTCACATATTCAAGTTTGCCTTCTGCTTATTGAAACTTTAAGACATACTCTGGTCACATGTTCAAGTTTGGGGACTAGAGGATTTGTGTTTTTAAATTGGAAGTTGAAATTCTCATGAAATAACATGACTCTGGAAGCTGAAGCTGTAACATATTCACCAGATATCACAGGACTGAAGAAACAGTTTGCAAGAATTAACAAGTTAGTACCAGTACTGGGATAAGAGCCAGGATCTTCTGATTCCCAATGTAGAACTGAATTCACAAGAACACATTGCTGTTCAGATGCACTAGTTCTCTTTCCTGTTGTCTCTTGGTACAAGCATGAAAGGAAAGCTCAGAAGGAATAGCCTCTAAATCTCCTTCTGGACTCATTTTCATACTTCCCCAGTCACATAAATAATTTTGTAAGTGATATAAAACATTTCCAAAAAAACATACGTCAAAAGCATGCAGCACTTAAGAGTCTCTGCCCAAACAGACTCTCTTCCTCTCCACATTTCAGTGAATGCTCAGGCAGCCTCGTCATTTGGATAATTAGAGGTGCCAGATGGCCATAAATATGCTTACGGTCCTTCTTATCCAGCTCCCTTCTATCTGGTAACCACATCGCTTTACCCTGTAGCAAACACCTGGCCTGTTCCAATTCTGCCAACATCTTCCCCCCCCCCCCCCTCTTGATCTAAATTGCTTCCTCTGGTTTTTGTTTTCAATGCAGGTGTAAAGGGAAGCTCTCCAGCACTGTGCTTTCTGTTGGCTAGTATTCAATAAGATCCTCATCATTATCAATCAATTAATTATATGTTGCCCTCTCTTGAGCTTATTTGAGGCAAAGATCTCAGAGCTCTTTACAAAGGAGGGTAAATGTCATTATCCCCATTGTACAGCAAAAGATGCAGAGGCACAGAGGATGAAATCCAATCCTGTACAGAGAATGCTATGTACCATCTGAATCCTATTTTGAGGACATAAGTCTCATGCTGGCCTTTTGCAGAGGGGTGAATTTCACCCAGAATAAATATGTGATTCATGCAAGATCACACCAAGGGAGTTACAACAGTCCTGGGCGCTAACCACAAGACGATTTTGTCTCTTCTGTCAGTGAACTCTACTCTACTCTTTTGCTCTAGATGTTAATTATAGTCACTGTACTCCAGCCCTTCCATAATGGTCTTATCTCTCCTAGGTAATAGTCACTGCTATTGGGATGTTTATTGGTCCAGGTAGCACTTTCAAGAGCTGCCAGGATATGGCTACACAGCAACTAGATGCCAATGGCTGGCCCGTACTAGCCAACTCAGCCTATGGAGCTTAGGCTGCATGGCTTTTTCGTTGCTGTGTAGATTTCCAGGTTTGAGCTGGAGGCCAGGGTCTAGGATCTTCTGGGGTTGAAGGATCCAAGAGCTTGGGCTCCAGTCCTAGCCCAAAAGTCTACACAGCAATGAAACAGTCCTGCAGACCGAGCCCCATAAGCCAAATTGGCTAGCATGCAGCAACCACAGGTTTTTCTTTGCCGTGTAGACCTACTCTCAGTTGTCAGTAAGGCATACATTTCAATGGGGTGAGCAATTAATCACTGGAACTTTTCAGCAAGGGTTGTAGTATATTCTCCCTCACTGATAATTTATAAATGAATACTGGACATTTTTTCTAACATCTGTTCTAGTAGAACCTATTTTGGGGAAGTTCTATAGCTGGTGTTGTATGGATGCTCAGACTAGTTGATCACAATAGCCCCTTCTGGCCTTGGAATCTATGAATCCCATTGGCTGCGTCTACACTGATAAATTAAGTCGACTTAAGCTTGCTTAAGATGACTTAATTTACCCTGCGTCTACACTACAGTTTCCTTAAGTTGACTTAAGCAGCTTGCTTAAGTCGACTTACGGAAAATTAAGTCGACTTAATGAAAATTAAGTCGGCTTTTTTAAACCTCCTTTCTAGTAGACCTAAAGCTTAAGTCGACTCCCTAGAGTCGACTTAAGCCAGTGTAGCCATGGGGTAGCCCTAAGTCGACTTAGGGCTACCCCAGGGCTACACCAATGCCCTCCCTGGCGGGGGGGCACAGGGGGAGCCTGGCATGCCCCCCCCACAGGGCAGGGCAGAGTCTGCCCACCCTGCCCTTATGTCCTGCCAGGGTCCCTGTCCCCCTTTGCCCCATTGTATCTAGGTACAATGGGGCAAAGGCTGAGCCCCCTGGCATTGGGCAAGGGGTGCCCCTGCTGCCCCTGTGGACCTGCCCTAGGTCCCCCTAAGCCCCACAAAGTCGACCTAGGCGTCCAGTTTGGACACTCTAGGTCGACTTTTTAAGTTCCCCTTTAAGTCGACTTTATTTTTAAGTGGAGACGCACTAAGCCGACTTAGTTAAGTCGACTTAAATTACCACTGTAGACATAGCCATTGTGTTGCAAGGACTTTTTGATGCAACATCGTGATAATCAACACTAGGTGCGTTGTGATGACGCACAAGCCTGTCTATTTGACAAACTACAGTAAGTGACATCCCTATTAGAATAATAGAAATGCAGGGCTGTAGGGACCACAGTAGGTCATCCAGCCCAGTGGTTCTCAACCTTTCGGATCTTATGTCCCACCAATCACTCTATCAAAGAACCTAGCTCACAGCATGATATAAACAAAAATTCCACTTTTTCTGAGAAGGACATTTATATATTTACAGGCATTCTGTTATTATATTTATCATTTACAATAAGTTTTAAGGACATAAAAATTGCAGTAGTATTGTTGGGAGTAAATTTTACTCCTATGGTTTTAAACCACAAACAAAAAAAATAATAATTCCATTAGTTGTTGAAAATTGGAATAATACTGTTGAGTATGAGTTTTATTGCTATGGTTTATATATATTGATACTGGTTCAGGTGGGCAGGGCAGGTCAGTGGGAAAGGGAGCAAATTCTTAGTAACTGATATGAAAACCCTGAGTCCCATCTAAACTACTTCTGTGTCCCACCATACCACTGATCTAGTCTATACCATCAAACTAATGCAGGGCTGAGTATACCCAGACCTTCTATGACAGATGTTTGTCTAATCTTTAAAGCCTCCAGTGATGGGAATTCTACCACCTCCCTAGGTAACCTGTTCCAATATTTAACTGGAAATTTCACAAGAGTGGATTTCCAAGTTTCACTGAATTTAGGAGCTTTTATTTTTAAAATTTCGATATTTCTGTTTTAATTTAGGCAACTCTTTTACTAGTGGAAACATTTCAAGCTTGCTAAGCAAGTCAGAAAAGGAAGTAGGATTGATGAAAAGGTACTTATGCTGTTTAAAAAGGGAAGTTACTGTTAAAAAAGAAATTAAGAGGAATACAAGAATGTCACAAGCTGTTTTAGGTGATTCATTCACGCTGAGGAAAGTCATATAAAGCAAAAATCCCATGTCACTGCAGAGGGCCAAAAGGTTAGTGGATAAAGAGGCTTAAAGGATGATGCATGTTAGTTTTTGCAGATTATGAATATATTAATTTGGACTGTTACCCATATTTTACATAACAAAGCATCTATCCCACCCAGCTACCAAGTTAGTACCCTAATCAATGCTCCAAATAAAGTCGACTTAAAGTCGACCTTGTTAGGTCGACTTAACAGAGTGTCTACACTTAAAAGTCGACTTAAGTCAATCTTGTCAAGTCGACTTAACAGAGCCTGTAGTGTAGACATACCCATCCACACTGGCTTTAAGTCGACTTAACTTTTCCTAGTGTAGACATAGCCTAGGAATATGGAATTAAAAAGTTATTTTGATGGACCTAGAAAATAAGCTCCTTTGGTTTGGGGAACATTATCACCCTATTTATGCACATGAGTTCATAAACTCCTGTGTTTGTTTAGACATTAGAAACCACAAAACACTATCTCTATCCCCCTAACCAGGAAATTCTCATCTGCAAAGATTTTAGATGCCATGAATTTCAAGACTCCCCTCAACTCTGCTCCAAAGGGAGACATCCCACAGATATCCTCCCTCTAAAAAACCTGTTTGTATATGAGAAAATTCACTAACAATACACTATTACTAATCTGGCCAGAGGAGCAGAGAAAGAGACTAGACCTTTGGCCTACTGGGGTGCTAGACTAAAAAGCTACTGGGTCCGGGAGAGGTACTGGATTAGATGTCAGTAAATATAAATTCATTTCCTGGCTCCACTATTGGCTCCCTGTGTGATCTTGGACAAGTCACTCATCTGCTATGTCTCAGATCCTCTGTAAAATGGTGATTACAAGTTTTTACAACCTGTCTTGTCTGTTTAGGATAGTGATTTTCAAACTTAGGGTCAGGACCCAGGACTGGGTCTCAGACCCTCAGGAACTGGGTCGCGGCGCCCCCAGCTGCCACCTCCAAAAGACTGGAATGCGTTGCTCAATGATGTAATTGTTGGGTTGCGGACAAAAATGATTTTTTTTCAACTGGGTCCTGAGGAAAAAAGTTTGAAAACTGGTTTAGGCTGTGAATTCTTTTGGGCAGAGACTGTTGGTTACTCTGTTTCTATAGGTCCTAGCACAAGAGAGCCCTGATCTTGGATTGGTAGAACTTAAGGCCAGAAGAGGGCCGTTAGTTCGTCTAGTTTGACCTCCTGTATGTCAGAGACCAGAGAATTTCCCCAAGTTAACCCTGTTTTAAACCTAATAACTTGTGTTTGACTAAAGCACATCTTCCAGAGAGGCTCTCAGCCTGGACTTAAAGACATCAGGAGATGGTGAATTCACCAGAGGTTAGGGAACTTCCTTTCCTCATTCTCCTATTTATTTCCATGAAATATTCAATATGGAACAGAACGTTTTATTATTTCTACAGTTCTTTAAATATGCACTGAGCGTTATTAGGACTGTTGCCTGGCCTGAAGACTTTTTCATGTAATCTACCAACCCATCTCTCACTGAATTTAAAGGAAAGACTTCCATCAACCTCAAAAGGAGTTTGGTCAGATTCTATCTTAAAGGAATATGTCACATGGGGGAGCAGTTGAGAAGGTGTGGAGACCTTGTCAGCAATAAGATGATAGTGTTACCAACTCTTGTGATCTTAATACGGGTCGTACAATATTCAGTAGTTTTCTAAAAGCTCCAGCGTTTGAAGTCCTATGAATATATGAGAGCGTCAGCTTTCAAGAAAGTAAATTTCTAGCCCTCCCAATTGAGGAAAAAAGCTTGAAAATGTGACCCCATGATCCCTAAAGGATCAGGATCCAGCAGGCAAATAACAGAAACCAGAACATATTTTAATTTTTTTAAAACACAAAACCTGGTAATGTTTAATGCAATCTCATAATCTGGGGGAGGGGGCTGATTCATGGTTTTTTACCACTGAGGGTTGGCGATGCTGAGATTAGATAGGGATCCCCAAGACAGTGTGAAGGAGGAGGGTACTTGGCTCACAGGAAGTGGGAGGCTGCTACAGAGAAATTAAGTGATTTTCCCACGTTGCACAGCCACTCAGTACAGAAAACAGTTCCGTCTTCCAATTGCTGTCTCTACCCATGAGACCATACTGGTTCGCTCTCTTCTATCATTTGGTAGTTTTAGACAATTTAAGCCATTGACCCCATTATGATGTGTTATTTTCTTTTGGGGCCCCATTATGATGTGTTATTTTCTTTTGGGAGTAGCTCAGATATTATGCTAATTGGCACCACTAAAATAACTTAGATAATATCTTGATAGAGAGGAAGGATGGCTGGGTTTGGTGGGGGGGGGGAAGGGCGGACTGGTGGCATTTTGGGAGACTCAGGCCATTCCCAGCTCTGCCACCAACTTCCTCAGTGAGCTTGGGCAAGTCCCTTAGCCTTCCGGTGCCTCAGTTCCCCACATGGGCAGTGCAGGTAATAGCAGTGCCCTGATTAAAGATTGTGAGGCACTCTGATCTATGGGGTTATATGAGTAAACTGGATCAGAATTGTGCAGAGACAATGAGGAGCTTAAATTAGAAAGAAGGTGTGTTCAGGCATCACATCCTCTTCTTACAGCAAGCCATAGAACCTGAGCAGGTGTGTTGTAAACTCCTTAGAATGCATACTTTGCTTCTCATGCATCAGCTGAGCCATCTGTTCATGACTTGGATTTCCATTTCCCAAGGGGAAGAAGCCAAAGCCATTTTGCCCTGAAGCATCTTTCAGCTGAGAGATCAGCTAACTTACTTTACTGATTGAGCCTGCTGGAGTCAAGATGTCTGGGACGACAGCTGTGGGTATCCGTGGTCCTGATCTAGCAATATAATCATGAGTATGACAAGACCGGCCGACAAAGCCCGTCTCCTTCTCACCATGAGATATCCAGGCCTCAAATTCACATGCTTTTAAATTGTATTAATTAATTGTATTATCTATTTCATATATTGTATTATCTTTTTATTTTAGGTACTCAGAGAAATCCCCATTACCATAATATCTGAGCACCTCACAATTTTGCCTTTTTTCTCCTCTTGATCTCAAAGGCTATGTCTACACTTGCTAAAATTAGTTCGAATTAGTTAATTCGAACTAACTAATTCAAACTAATTTTAGTTAGTTCGAATTAGCTTAATTCGAACTAGCATGGCCACACTGGAATGTTAGTTCCAACTAAGCAAGCACTTGCTTAGTTCGAATTAGCGATCCCCATTCATTTCAATGGCCGGTTAATTCGAACTAAGAAATTAGTTCGAATTAACATGGCCACATTGGTTAATTCGAACTAGTTAGTTCAAATTAACCCCTTAGTTCGAATACCCTATTGGAACTTATTAGTTTGAATTAAGGAAGCCTTTAATTCGAACTAACTAAAGCCTAGTGTAGCCATGGCTTTAGTTAGTTCGAATTAAGCCTCCTTAATTCGAACTAACTTGCCAGTGTAGACAAAGCCAAAGTGCTTAATTAAGTAAACTGTATAACAGCACAGAGAGTAAGTGAGGGATATACGGAGATCACTTTACCCACTGTTAAAATGCATCCACCTCTGAGGTGGAACACAGTAGCTGTTGGACAGCAAAGAGTAACACAACTGGCATTTGTATCCCTTCTCTTACAAAAAGAGCCACCGGACTTTCCATCACCACAAGTGGTCAGCATTTTGGTTTTATATCTCATCCATAGCATGACACCTCCAGTAGCACATCACCACAATAGGATGCTGAATCAATATTGGTCTTCAGCTGGTGACTCACCAAGACCACTACTTACAGCAAACCAGGTTTTTCTTGGAGGTCTCGTATTCAAGTAAGCTCCTGGCCTGATCCTGTGTAGCTTGTGAGATCGAATGGATTCATAGCATAAGGTAATAAGGTAGAAAAAGGTATATACATGAGTTTTAATACCATACTTGGGAGAAAGAAATATCCCCATCTCCTAAAACACAAAGACTGGCCACTTCCCTGAGTGCAATCATCTACTTCCAATGTATTAACACTTCTTCCTTTAAACAGCTACGATGAACATTTGCCACCACTGGGCCCTTCTGTTGAAACCCAGTCCTCTAAGTGCAATGTGCACTATGTCCTCCCAGCAGCTCCAGTCTATGCCGGCACTTGTCCACTGTTCAGTATCATATTGCCAATTCACTAATTATCGCAACTCTGAATAATCACCCTCTGTCCATCTGTGGTGTTTATATGAATCCTTTATTCTGACCAGGGAGCTATGGAACGTCTCTTTCTCTTTATCAGCCTGAAGAGAAGGGTTTCCAGAACTACACAGCTCTTTTGGAAACAGGCAAAAGTCATTTATATGCATAACTCCCAAGTCACTAGCATCATAACAGTCGGACCACCCGCATTTAGAATCTGACTTGTCCGACCCCTCCCATGCACTCAGGAAATTCAGGAAGGGCAAAGAAATTTCATTCTATTTCCTTTGACTCGAGAGATTTGAAAAGGGGCAAAACACAGCATTGTTCAGCTTTCTTCTCATCAAAAATAGAGTGGCAGACTCTAGATAGGTTTTTGAGTTAAATAGTTTGTAGAAGTGCTCAAGAGACTCTGCATGCCCAAAAGTATAGTAGAGAATTTCCTGTACTAAGCCCTGTTAGTATAAATATTTCCATGGAGAGACTAATCTATAGCAGTCATTCTCAATCTTTTCTGTACCAAGACACCACATTACAAAAGAAGTTTCAGAAGCCTCTGGTCAATGTTCGATCTAGGATATTACAACGGCCTTGCCAGTCTGGCAATTCCTATGGTTTGATTAATTGTCTTTTAAATTGCTCTCAAATTAAACGAGCTGCTGTTTTAGGGCAGTGGAGGCTGTGAAGAGACTTTTACCCAAAGGTTGCTGGTTTGAATTCAGTCCATGATGATTGAAAGCTGCTTGGTGGCCTCTATGAAATGTGTCGTTCTCAGCCCAGTTTGCCGTAGAAAGACATCCACAGCACAAAACCCACTGCTTCGAACTGGCAGCCTCAGCGAGCCCAAGTATCTGAGTAGCTGGTCAGGACTGAACTCCTCTAGACATGCCTAGAGGTACTCCTTGCAGAACAATGAGGGAATGACATGGATGAGGTAGGCTGAGGGAACTTGAACTGCCCTTTCATATACTGTACCTCTTTTATTACTAAGGGACTTGAATGGCTAGAGTGGTCCAGGGGCTAGGGCGTTAGCCAGGGCTTTCGCAGAATGAAGTTCAGTTCTTTTCTCTGTAGGCCTCCCAGGCTATACGTATGCTACAGCAGATGGGCCACTGCGGTGCAGACTTCTCCTGTGTCCACAGAAGGCATTTTTCTGTCATTGAAGTGATCAGTCTTTGTGAGAGGTGGTAAATAAGTTGATGGAAGAACATTTGCTGTGCCCAGGGGCTAACTACAGCACTCAGAACACAAAACTGTTCACAGCCCTGAGCAATGTAGCTCAGTTGACCAAATTTTTAGGTGTAAACAGGGCCCCAGTATCACGTTGACCAACTCACTTGGGACTGAATGCTCAAAACACCTTATGTTCCTAAATTCTCTTGCTTTATGAGCATTCAGTCTGTAGTATCCAGTTCCTTGTCTATACAATGGGGATAATAGCACTTCCCTATCTCAAAAGGGTGATGTGAGGATAAATATATTATAGCTTGTGAGGTGCTCACACACAGCGAGGGGCGAGGGCTGCTGGATAAATATCCCTCCAAAGCTTTTCCCTGATGCTACATTCATTCCACAAAGGTTTAGACTCAGCTCAAATTAAAACAGCGACTCTCCTCGCTTTTGTTTCACTCCTTTCTTATACACAATTCCACTCTGTCATAGCTCTGTAATAGCTCTGTATGGATACACATGATTACTAGGTTGTGATATAGTGCATTCAGTTAAGTCAGGGCTCTCTCTCTTTTTTTGTACGACAAACACTATATACAAAAATAAATAAGGCTGAACTATGCTTTTCTTTGACAGAAATTAACCCACCTAGGTTTGTCTACAAAAGTACTGGAAAAAATCTGGATCCTAACCAAATCGCTGCCAGCTTCAATTACCTGCATTGTAATGAGAAAGCCAAGCTCAATAATAAACAAGGGCTATGTTTACACTAGAAAAGTTAAGTTGACTTTGTTAAGTCGACTTAATAAGGTCAACTTTAAGTCGACTTAAAGTCGACCTTATTAAGTTGACTTAACAAAGTTGACTTAACTTTCCTAGTGTAGACATCACCCCTTGTCGACCTTATTAAGTCGACTTAACACTTTAAGTCGACTTAATATGGTCGACTTAGGCGCTAGTCCCCATCCACACTGGCTTTAAGTTGACTTAAGGAGTCGACTTAAGGCTTAAGTCAACCTAAAAGGAGGTGTTATTAAGTCGACTTAAGGAAATGCTCAAGTCCACTTAATAAAAGCGCAGTGTGGATGCAGCTTTGTTTAGGTTGACTTAAGTCGACCTAACTTGCCAGTGTGGACTCCCCCAAGGAGTCCGGTGACACTTTTAAAGACTAACAGATTTATTGATCGCATGCGCATTCGTGGGAGAAAATCCCACTTCGTCAGATGCTTGGAGATGGGGAACTGAATCAGTGCCTTTTTGCTTATGATGCTGTTTCTTCTTATAGGCCCTGATTCAGAAAAGCATTTAAATCACATGATGAAAATTAAGCACTAGCATAAATACAGTCCTGAATAAGGGTGCTTTTCTGAATTATAGCCTCTATGTAGAAGCCCCAATATAAATTCTCTTATTCTGGTGAAAGGCTAGACTAGGGATAAAAATACTCACTCAAGGCTAGTGTTTAAAAAAGAAGCCCTCCACACACTGATTTACTACATTTATTTATTTAGATTACAGTAGCACCTAGAGGCCATCAGTGAAAGACCATGGCCTGCTTGTGCAAGGTGCTGTACAAACATACCAATTCCTTCCCAAAAGAGTGTACAGTCTAATACAGATGCACATATCAATGCACATAGTCTATATGCACACCCATTCAGGCATCTACCATGCATAGGTACACTCACACATGTGCATTTGACAGCTAATAATAGTCATATTTGAGAGGGTTTTTTTAAGGAAAGGGAAGTTGTTCTGAAAGGAAGTGCTATCATCCACATTAATTCAGGAAACTAGTTAGATCTTGGTAAGTCAGTAATTAGCCCTTGTGAATATAGGTCAAAGGATCTCAGGAATTTTCTCTCTTATTCTCCTCCCTGTCTGAGAAGAGTTCTTCATTTGCCACTAGTCTATTCTGTGGTGAGGTTAAGTAAGGATTCTTTAGCAGACAGAGCTGTTATCCTTTCCATTAGTGAGAGATGCCTATCCCCTATCAATCAGATACCTGAAAGACCTCAGGAGTTCAGCTAAATACTGTGAAAGCCCTTTATAATTAAGTACATATTTCCACAGACCAATTTCTTTCTCAGCATGATATTTACTGCATATCTGCACATGGCAGGGTGTTGAAACAAGCTGGGGTTTTCATAAAAGTTACTTAAAATTGAGTTTGGGTGCTAATTTACATATATTTAACAAGAAGCAAGATGCAGGCACCCCTCCACAATGGGTAACACTGTCGTTCCCTACAAACTGACCAACGAGACTGAAGGAGAGAAAAGAGCTCTTGTTTATTATTGCGGCCGCGAGGTTGTCTCTCCACCCCTCAAGGGGAAGCAAAGGCAACAACAACAAGTGGGAAAAGCAGTACAGTTATACTCTTTGGTTACAGCATGTCTGACGTTATGGTCACAACTCATCCTTGACAGGTCTAGATGTTAATCTGACCGCAGACACTTTCTGTTATGTGTGGTCACTTGCTACGCCTAGATAGCAGCACATCGCTTATATCTTTAGCAGAACAAGCACCCCGCCTGGGGGTTTGGTAGCTAAGGATATATAGTAAAAAAATAATCTTCAAGGGGCCTAACAGCTTAATCTTCAAGGGGCCTAACAGCTAAAGGTTATACAAAATAGTAAAATGGAGTCAATATAGCTAATGCTGAAAAGAGCAAGAGCAAGCACAATTCTGTCTTTAGGCCCCACAACACTAAATCCACTGTCCTTTTATCAGGAATCTGTCTCTCTCTCATCAGCATATACTCTCATCTACCTATGTCAGATGCATCTGTCGTTGCAGTATGTATGTTCACACAGCTACTAGAGTAATTAAGAGTGGCAATCAGTTATACAGGGCCAGTTCCAGAGATGGGTGAGCAACTTGCTGATGTCCAGGGGGCTCTGTGGCACACATTATTTTTTGTTTTACTCCACTCTGATTGGCCAGCTGTGGGGTTTGTTGCCTTTTTCATTTTGTTTTCCCACACCTGCACAGAAGGAGTGGGAGGTAGGGCTTGTTTAAGTCGACTTAAGGAAAATTAAGTCGACTTTATTAAACCTCGTTTAAAGTCGACTTAAGCCAGTGTAGACGTGGAGTAGCCCTAAATTGACTCTAAGTCGACTTAGGGCTCTCCAGGACTCCCCCACTGCCCTCCCTGCCAGGGAGGTGGCACAGGGAAAGCCTGGCATGCCCACCCTGCCCCTATGCCCTGCCAGGGTCCCTGTCTCCCTTTGCCCCATTGTACCCAGGTACAATGGGGCAAAGGCAGAGCCCCCTGGCACTTGGTAAGGCACTGTCCAAGGTCCCCCTAACCCCTAGAAGTCGACCTAGGCATCCAGTGTGGACGCTCTAAGTTGACTTTGTAAGTTCCCCTCTAAGTCGACTTAAAATGTAGGTGTGGACATGCTAAGTTGACCTAAATTTACAAGTGTAGACATAGCCTTTGAATGCAGAGTAGCCTGGGAGTCAATTGGACTATCCTGGATCTACCCAGCATAAATGACAGAATCATGCATGTTGTTAAACCCAAGTCTTTCAACATCCTGTATCAAGCCCATGCAAAATCGTAATTAAAAAAAAAATTGGGGTGCTTTTTATTTGCCTTCTGGTTTTTGAGTCTTTAGAGGTCACATTTCTCTGGCTTTTCTCAGCAGGGCTAGAAACGCTTTTATTTTTCTCTTAATGAAAGCTGAGGTTCTCACAGAGTCACCAGAGTCCAGGAGCTGGGGCTTTCAAGAGAAACAACAAATAGGGTGATACTTGTGATTAAGCTATAAGGTTTGGCAAAACTATGAATGAGGCCATGTCTCTGGATTAGAGCCTCTGGGAATAATGAGAATAATAATAATGTGGATAGTAGATAATGCTGAACGTATTTGGCATACATTATTCCACTGTATTCTGCTGTCAGTGTTTGCAATAAATGGTCTCAGAGCTCTTGCCTTGCTTCAGAAATAAACCACATCTTTTCAGCATACCCTGTCTTGGCAGGCCATGTAGCCTAGTAAATAGAGCACCAGAGTGGGGACTCCTGAGATCTAGTCCTAGCTCTGCCATTAACATGCTAGGTAACCTTGGCCAAGTCACTTCCCCTCTCTCTCGCCCACCTTTCCCATCTGTAAAATGGGGGTGATACTTCAAATGCTTTGGAATCTACTAACGTTCCATTGAAAGGCTAGAGATTATTATTGTACCAAAAAAATCCCTTCTCTGCTCTGTTTTCCTCGCTAGCACACAGCAAGAACTAGCAGTCACATCAGAAACCTTTATTTATCCACCCACTAGGCTCTATTCAGAATCCTGATGGTGTGAGTCACAATTGTTGATGCTGGCTTGTTGTTGAGGGTTTTTTTGGGGGGAAGGGGCGGTTGTTACTGCCATGGAAGCCTCGCCTATTGAAAGCTTCTGAAGAAATATGAAATTGCCCACTGAAGTTTTATTATCATAAAATGGTTTTTTTCGTAAGACAGAAGGACAGGATGTGAAGTGTTTCTATTTACACCACTCTAGAGCGTAATGGGACTCTCAGGCGGGTGTAACTTCTGTTCACACCCCCCTAAAAACCTCTTAATGGTACTGGAATGGTGTAAAGGGGCCCTAAGTTACAACAGAATTAGGGTCCTACATATATAGCAGAGTACATGGATGCATGATAGAAGTTTGCTTCATTCTGTCTGTCCTGCTGTTGTCTTCATTTCATCTCTTGAGCTGCTCTTCAGGGTAGGGACCATCTGTCTCTGCTGTATTTGTATCTGTCATAAAGGGGGCTTGATTACTGTGGCATGCTTGCTACCTACTCTGAAATATACAGCAAGACAATTACTCTGCCTTATTTGTGTGTGTGTGATGGGGTCATAGGCCGCTTTTGGGGTAGGCGAAGCAGGCCCCGAGGGCCCCGAGCAGTAAGGGGCCCCTTCACCTTCTCCAAAAGCCATGTCTGCTTCTCAGCTGGCAGGATATGTGGTGGGCAGCGGGGCTGGGACTGGTGGTGGGGCAATATTGGGGCCCCAGCAGGTGCCAGGACCTCAGGGGGCTGGCTATGGGAAGCTGGGGCTGCAGAGGGGAGGGTGTGGCCAGGGGGAAGGCGTGGCCAAAGGAGCTGGGGCCCCCAGTAGGGAGCCTTTAGGGGGCCCCACAATGGGCCTTTGCCTAGGGCCCCAAGTAGCCTAAGGCCGCCGCTGGATGGGGTGTGTACCAGACGCAGGTTCTGAAGGGGTTAATGTAGGCCTGGAACTTGGGAAGGCCAATTAGGTTACCTGGCTGCACCTGGAGGCAGAGTGAGGCCTAACTGAACAAAAAGTCCAGCTGGGCAGGAGCAGACTGGATTTTAAAGCCAGGAAATTTGCAGCAGAAGGGGGCTGCATGGGCAGCATCTGCAGTCACTCTCTGGCGGTAGCGAGGAGGAGAGGAGAAAACTGAGAAATGAGAATAAGCCCTGGGATTGTAGCCCCTGAAGGAGGATAAAACCCAGAGGAATTGTGAGGAAAGGACACCTGAGAGGGCTAGGTGGTGAGAAGCCCAGGAAAACGGCAGCAAGAGGTAGAAATGTGGAGACTGTAGCTGTTTGTTATAAGGGCTTTAGGCTGGCATCCAGTGTAGATGGCACTGGGTTCCTTTATCAGTCATTGGCAAGTGGCAGAGGAAAGCAGGGGATGCCAGTTGGACAGCAGGTCTGGAGAGGACGATGTAATGGCCTGGCCAGAGGGCAGAGTCACAAAGAGGAAGCACCCTGAGTCATGATGAAAGAGAGAGGGGTCCTGGCTTGAATAACTGATGGAAGAGGGGCCCAGGCTGTGTTAGAGCTGATCCCCAGGGCAGCCACCAGGAGGTGCCATCCATGGTGAGTGACCCCCTTCAAAGTGTGACAAATTTTTTCAGCTGTTAAGGGTCTCTAACTGGGAGTGTCATGTATCCAGTTTGAATGTGTTGATTATGAAGTGCAACACACTGGTGAGCATATGTTACATGACCCTTTATGGGACAGAGCCATGGAAATTATCAGTCTCTTAGGCTATGTCTACACTGGCAAGTTAGTTCGAATTAAGGAGGCTTAATTTGAACTAACTAAAGCCATGGCTATACTAGGCTTTAGTTAGTTTGAATTAAGGGCTTCCTTAATTTGAACTAATAAGTTCGAATAGGGCTTCAGAAGTAAGGCTTTAATTCGAACTAACTAGTTCGAATTAGCCAATGTGGCCATGTTAATTAGAACTAATTTCTTAGTTCGAACTAACCGGCCATTGAAATGAATGAGGATCGCTAATTCGAACTAAGCAAGTGCCATTCATGGCACTTGCTTAGCTCGAACTAATTTTTTCTAGTTCGAACTAATTTTTTCTAGTTCGAATTAAGCTAATTTGAGATAACTAAAATTAGTTCAAATTAGTTAGTTCAAACTAACTAATTCGAACTAATTTTAGCAAGTGTAGACATAGCCTTAGACTATGGGCCCTATTGCTATGTCTACACTTGCACTTTTAAGTCGACTTAGTGTGTCTACACTTAAATTTAAAGTCGACTTAAAGGGAAACTTACAAAGTCGACCTAGAGCGTCCACACTGGATGCTCTAGGTCGACTTTGTGGGACTAGGGGGACCTTGGGTAGGTCCACGGTGGCAGTGGGGGCACCTCTTGTGTGCAATGGGGCAAAGGGGGACAGGGACCCCCTGGCAGGGCATGTGGGCAGGGTGTGACGCTGTCTGGATTTAGGAAGCATTTATGATATTATTTTCAATGGATAGCTCATAAATGCTCTATAATCCATACGAACTAGGTCATGTTTGGTATCAATAGAAAGGTAGTAATTTGCTGGGAATGATTATATGGTTTATGTCTAGTAATTCCATTGTGATTAGAAGTTAAAATTTGGTGTTATATCCATACTTTAACTTATGTTAAAACCATTGTGTCCTTAATGTTTAGGAATGTGCCAGGACAATGGTCCCAGGGAGTTACCTGATGAGCCATTAGGACACAATGGTTGTATTCCTTATGTCTTTAATAGCTCATCAGGTAACTCCCTGGGACCATTGTCCTGGCACATTCCTAAA
>ML686014.1:1397533-1453771 GCA_007922175.1 Pelusios castaneus | reverse complement strand
ATATAATCATTCCCAGCAAATTACTACCTTTCTATTGATACCAAACATGGCATAGTTCCTATGGATTATAGCATTTATGAGATATCCATTGAAAATAATATCATAAATGCTTCCCTAAATCCAACAGAGTCCAGTGGCACTTTTAAAGACTAACAGATTTATTTATCGCATGAGCTTTCGTGGGAGAAAATCCCACTTCGTCTTACACGGCTACCCCTTTGGAATTTCCCTAAATCCAGACAGCGTCACACCCTGCCCACATGCCCTGTCCTTTGGGGGGCATGCCAGGCTCCCTTTGTGCCCCTCCCCCAGCAGGGAGGGCATTGGTGTAGTCCTGGGGTAGCCCTAAGTCGACTTAGGGCTACCCCAGGGCTACACTGGCTTAATTCGACTTTAAAAAGTTGAATTAAGCCTTAGGTCGAGTAGAAAGGTGGTTTAATAAAGTCGACTTAATTTTCATTAAGTCAACTTTATTTTGCTAAAGTCGACTTAATTTTCATTAAGTCGACTTTATTTTGCTTAAGTCGACTTAAGCAAAGTGTAGTGTAGACGCAGGGGCAATTAAGTCGACTTAAGCCAAGTTTAAGTCGACTTAATTTACCAGTGTAGACGCAGCCTCTGTGAGCAATGTGCATAGAGCTGCAGGTCGGGTGCCCTTTCACTCTGAGCCTGATCTGTAGGGGATATGAGTTTATTGAAGCTATGTTTTAAGAATCTTTAGCTACAGCTGTAACAGTGCATTCTTTTTGCTCTGGAGGTCCCGGTACTTCACCCAAAATAGCAGCCGTCACTCAGTAGGGGCCATGTTTTGGGAACATCCTCTACCATCTCATTTATTCTTTTTTATGAGAGTTCAGCGCTTGTGAATGAATGACCCTGGAAATTGAAATCTGGCTGTGCATTGCTGACTCTGTTCTACTACAATCTTCCTCTTACTGCTCCCCTTGTACCAACATGGCCCAGTCTTGTCATGGAGCTACCAGTGAAGGGACTCGGAGGAAACCCTTAGCTTTAGTATAAATTTAGTCATCCCTGGCTAAATGGCCAGACCTCAGAGATGAGGTTTGTGGTTGTGCTGTAGATGCCTGTCCATTGAAAACTGAACTAAGATTATTAATGCAGGTCAGGTGTTCTTAATGCAGCAATCACCACCTCCCTATGTAGGAGTCGGTTCCTCCCATCTTGCAAAATAGAAGGGGAGTCCCAGCTTGATGGTGGAGACGGGTCCCTGGATGAAAAAAGGCTGGCAATAGGACTGGTCAAAACCTTCCTGTTGGGAATTTTTTTTTTTTAATTTTTTTTTGGATGGAAAATTGGGTATGTGTGAAAAGTGACTGCCTTCCATGATACAACATAACCATGCGACTGCTACTGTACACTCCCTCCCTTCACAAGACAGGAGACTGTGGTGCACCATGGGAAAAGTAATCTAACCAGGGAGCCCAGCCTACAACTCCCAAGAGGCACCGCAGCAGCACTGCAGAATTGAAATATTTCAAGTTTTAATTTTTTTTTGGGGGGGGGACGACAAAAACTTGAAATCCTCTGTGGAAAATTTTGCAAGATTTTTTTTTCATCAAAATCTTCTGTGCGTGAAAACACCCCCATTTTCTAACGGAGAACCATGGATGTAGGTCACTGAACATCCAGCAGATGGTAACCATTTTTATTCATTTCTGATTTGAGCTGGGCTGGGCTCACACCACTGTTGTTAGGAACAGCTGCTGATTCCCAGCCCCCTGTGCCAACCAACCTCAGTCACAAAATGCTTTTCAAAAGTTAGTATAACCTGATGTTACTCTGACACCCATGTCTCTAGTCCATGGTCTGTTTCCCACAGTCCTGACTTTGTGTAGAACTTTGTGTAGATGGACAACAGAGTCCTGTGGCACTTTTAAAGACTAACAGATTTATTTATCGCATGAGCTTTCGTGGGAGAAAATTCCACTTTGTCAGACGCTTTGAAAATAGGAAAATTACAGAGTGGGAGGAAATTAAATGCAGGGGAGTGTATGACATAGCATCAGGTCAGGATTTGCTGTTACAGCCTGACCTGATGCTATGTCATACACTCCCCTGCATTTAATTTCCTCCCACTCTGTAACTTTCCTATCTTCAAAGCGTCTGACGAAGTGGGATTTTCTCCCACGAAAGCTCATTCGATAAATAAATCTGTTAGTCTTTAAAAGTGCCACAGGACTCTGTTGTCTTTCTACAATAGACTAACACGGCTACCCCTTTGGAATTTGTGTAGATGGTTACTGCTAAAACTTCTGAATTTATTTGATCTTAAAAAGCAACAAAATTTTTGAGAGTAGCAAGAGTCATGCCAGTTCTTTGCATGAAAGTAATGAAATATCTCCAGAAGGCTTGCAAACATTAACAAAGGGTTTATGTGTAAAGTTTTGTTTCCCCTTTCATTGTGGAGAAGGCAGAATTGAAGGAATATGCGCCGGTGACTTTCCCCTCTCCTCCCCCACCCCATGGATACATACCACTCTTGTCTCCATGGTGCCGATTCCACAAGGCAAGATGCAGTGTGCAGCCCCTGATGCAGTGCTGAAACAAGCTTTTCACTGTGACACGATGCTGTTGTTAGCCTCAGTCAGTGTGGGCATTGTTGATAGGACACATGGTAATGAAAGGTGACATTTGGATCAATACAGTGATGGGTGACTTTTATTATTATTTGTGAAATTGAGACATTTGATCTAGGGTTGCTACTAATTGTATTTTCAATCTCTTCTTAGCCCAAGCTCACAAATACACCACAGATATTTTCTACCAATACTGATCAGGGGAAACTACAATGAGGTTTTGCATGCAAAGGAGTACAGGGGACACTGAAAGTTCTGCTTCAGACTGTGAGTGTCCCTTATGCTGGTCAGGTGACAAAAGTTCTGTCTGTGTGTGTGTGCATGCGTGTTCAGGATTTCCTCAGTGTTACTTCTCCTTATATGGTGTGGAGCCTGAGTAAGACAGCGATTGGCTGGCTTGGCAGACAGACCAGAGAGGTAGGAAGACAGCAAAAGAAAGAAAAGAAGAAGGGGAGGGGAAATGGGGGGGAAGAGAATTCAGACTTAAGGGAAGTGATCTGGCTGGCCACAGAGTGGCAGCTGACAAGCAAAGCAAAAGCAGATGCACTCAGAATTTGTCAAGCAAATCTCAGCTATTTTTAAACCCATAGCCGGTACATTTTTGCTGATATCCCACGGCCTGATCTGGTGTCATCAACGTTTGGAAAGAAAGGGCCTTCCTCTCATCACCCAAAAGAGTGGTTTTAAAGCACAATCAGCATCACGTTCCAAAGGGATAGCTATGTCAGTCTACTTCAGCAAAAGAAACAAGGAGTCCTGTGGCACTTTTAAAAACTAACAAATTTATTTACCGCTTGAGCTTTCGTGGGGAGAAAATCCCACTTCGTGTCAGCAGGCAGGAGTTCTACCAGGCTGTCCCATTGCATGCGATGGTGCCAGGCTGCTCTTCGGTGTTATTATTATGAAACAAACGCCTATCTCCGGAGTTGAAATAATAGAGCTGGACAATTCATCCGGCTCCATCTGGAAAGAGCAGCCTCTCATTGCTCCTCTGTGGGCCAACTGTTGCCTTTGTGTGATTTTCATACACACGAGTAGATTGAAGAAAATGATGGTGTGTGATATTAACAAAGAATGTCTGTGCTCTTTTTGTTTGTGTGTTGGATGCTGTATCAGGGTTCACGACAATATGTGAAGCTCTTTAAAAAGTCTTGATTCCATTCCTGGGAATCACAAAGGGCGCTTGGGCTATGTCTACACTGGGTAATTTAAGTCGACTTAGTGTGTCTACACTGAAAATTAAAGTCGACTTAGGGGGGAACTTACAAAGTCGACCTAGAGCATCCACACTGGACACTCTAGGTCGACTTTGTGGGGCTAGGGGGACCTAGGGCAGGTCCACAGGGGCAGAGGGGGCACCCCTGGCCCAATGCCAGGGGGCTCAGCCTTTGCCCCATTGTACATAGGTACAATGGGGCAAAGGAGGACAGGGACCCTGGCAGGGCATAGGGGCAGGGTGGGCAGGGCAAGCTTAAGTCGACTTAATTTACCAGTGCAGACTCAGCCCTGGAAACAGAGGGAAACAAAAGGGGGTAATGGGTTAAGAAGGCAGCCTGGGATAAAATAACAAGGCTGGAGGGGAGCTGAAGAGAGGTCTTGGAAGGAGAAGCTAGCGCAGTGGTGCAAAGGATGGGGACAAGCATTGTTAAACAGGAAAGAGATTTTGGCCGCAGTGTTTGGGGCAGTTCAGAGGCAGAAGGAGAGGCTGCATTTCGTAGTACTTAGTATCACCAATCTACACAATATTTGGTGCATTTATTGAAGACCCAAGGACCAGGAGTCAGGTGACATGGGAATGTGAGCTATCACTTTAAAAACACCCGGTAAGTTCTGGTCCCTGTGGATGCAGAGAAAAGCTAGAAAATGTGATGTCCACCCCCGCTAAAGGCTCTGATACCCGGAGACAAATCTAAAGAACTCAGATGTTGTTAAGCTAGAGGATTGTCTTTTTTTAAATCTCATGATTTTGGGGGGCCTGACTAGTGATTTTTTGAGTGCCTGGGCTTGCTAATGCAGCAGCAGTCAAAGCAGCAGTGATGACTTTCAGTTATTTTTCATTTTAGTGCTTCTGGGGTTTATGTGAGACCCAAAGCACTGAAATGCCATGAGGAAAGAGTTCATTCCTCAATATCTCCAGATCATTTTGACACAGGAAGGAAGGATGGATGGGGGAGTCTGACAGCCTGTTGTGCAGACTTCCTTGTGTAACCTGGATCAGCATTCGGGTATCCGAGTGCCTATCCATACCAGACCTGAATTCTGAACCTTTTGAGATTCTCCCACCACTAAGAACCCCCTTCCACCCTACACAGTGTATTGCAGCTAGGTGGGTGGATGACAACAGACCTGTTGCAATCACATGTGCTCTTGAGTAGCTCACCATCTTGAAGGACCGTCCAGCTGTCAGATCTGTGACTACGTATGGAAAGGTTCCCATTGACTTTGGTAGACTTTGAATGAAGTCCTTACTGTGGGGTTGCTGAGAACAGACCTTCTCTCTGCGATGGCAGGCACTCACCCCTGGAGTGCCCTCTGGCTGTCTGGTGTGGAACATCGTCTCTTTGCCTCAGTTTCCCTACTGGGTTCTCCGTAAATTCCATGAAGTTTGTACACGGTGAACACCACGCCTTCAGGGCTCTAGTTTAGTTAATCAGTCTTCAAACTTCTTTCTGCTGTAGAACCCATGTTTCTCCATGGCCTGGAATTCTGTAGTCTTTACCCTGCTGATATCAGGTATATCTCAGGCCTCCCTGCCTGGAGAGTTTTATGGTTGCTCTCCTCTGGAGCTTATTCTTTGTATTCTGCTAGCTAGCTGTTCATCTGTGCTCCCTCAGGAGAAACCATGGGGAGTAGCATCCTACCCAGCTCCCTTGAGGAGTTCTCCTCGGTACTCTGAGTGCCTTCTGGAGAAACAAAATGTATTGCCACAGGAGAACCAGAGTGCTGAACAAAAGGCTATACTGAAAAGAGTAAGCTTTCTTTTAAAATGTGAATATCAGAGCTTCCACTCTGTGTTTAACAATTTTATCAATGACCTGGAAATAGACAGAAAATCATTGCTGAGGACGCTTGCAGAGTTCTGAAAAATTAGGGACATGGTAAATAATGAAGAGGGCAGGTCCTTGGTACAGAGCGGTCTGGATTGCTCAGTAAACTGGGCTCAAGCAAACAATATGCATTTTAGTACGGCTCCATGTAAATGTGTCCATATAGGAGCAAAGAATGCAGGTCATACTTACAGGATGGTGTATCCTGTCATGGGAGGCAGTGAGTCTGAAAAAGATTTGGGGGCCATGATTGTGGATAATCAGTGTGATGCTGTAGCTAAAGGGTTAATGCAACCCTTGGATGCCTAAATAGGGAAATCTCAAGGTTATTTTACTCTTATTTGGCCTGTCACAGGGTGCCTGGATGCTTAACCTATCTGAGGGCTAATTCCTGTGACTGTCCCATGAAGTGCTACGGATTACAATGTGAGTGATGCAGAAATATTCTGTGTACTTTATCAGGAACAGAGAGGTGTATGGTATTACTACTACAGAGTGGTCTCCCATAAGAAGAGGTGGAAACTCTGTAGCTTGGGTCATCTAACAGGAGCAGACAAGGCACTAGAGAATGAACTGCCAGGATTAATAACTCCTGAGGTTAGAAAAGATGAGCTAATAATAGTACTATTCCCGTCAGGTTCTTATGCTGTGGCCTTCATCATCATAGTATACGACTGTCTGTTGGGGGATCTTTTCCAGCTCTAACATCTGTGATAATTGTATGGCAGTTCACTTACTACTTTACTTACTTGCTACTAGTTGTACTTCAGTAGCATTTTATGGCCAAACTGACTAAGATTGCATGGTCACATTCTGCACAGGCACTGAGTGAGAGTCAGCCTGGTCCTAGGTACAAGCTGGTAGGTAATGAAAGAGGCTGCTGTCTAATTGCGTGGTGGCTTATGTGAAATGAGTTGTTGGGTCTCAGTCAGGTTAAGATGAAGTGTGGATCAAAGACAGGAGACGCATGCCATTAAGAGTTTGCAGGAAAGAGCAGTCGATAATTGTAGATCAGAGTGTGATTGGCTATTGGATCAAGTTAGTGATGATCGGTTCTACTGATTCCCTCTCAAGCACCTGGCATTGGCCCTGTCGGACAGCAGGATGCTGAGCAAGATGGACCATTCGTCTGCCCCAGTATGGCTGTTCTTATGTTCTCATGAGTGACTCTGGACTGGATAGAGATTGAGCCTTCGTAACAGCAGAGGTGGTTAGTGGGAGCCAGGGAAGCAGCATATGAGACTGTGCTGCGGCCTGAAGGCTACTTATTGTGCAGATGAGCAGAGAAGGTCTCTCCCCGGAGCTGTCAATCCAGAGCTTTTAACAAGCACTGACCCACCCAGAGCAAAGTCGCCGCTTTCTTGCTGGGATAGTCAAAGGGAGCTTTGTTTGTGAAACAGAAGAAACTAGGAGCCTGTGGGTATCGCTCCCTGCCAAGGCTCTCTGCTTCCAGTTGAACCCCAGATTTAGATTAGCTGCAAAGGATGGAAATAGACACTATAAGTCTTAACTGAGACTGGCTACTGTCTGCCCTCCAGTAACCTCCCTCCTCTAACCCCCGCCCCCCACTCCCTATACACAATCCCTTCTTAGAACCCTCTGTGGAGCTAATGAATCCTGGCTGAAAGGCTGGTCCATGCTGCTCTCTGGCTCAGCAGGTACAGAAGCCTTCCCAGAAGCCAGTGACCCTCCATGCAGCAATGAGCAGTCAGCCTACCAAGCAGCTGCTTTGCAAATCTCCGGCCTGGAACCGAGCTGGTTTTCAAAGGCTTCGAGTCATAGCAACACAGTAACAGGCGTTTATTGGTTATTTCTTTATTTTGCTGCTCTCCCAGTGGCTGCTGTGCTGGATTCCCCCCAGTAAATATAAACACGCAAAGACTTGGCCAGCATGAGGGCAGAGGAGCGAAATGATCGCTGCATCTCTGCATAGCCACGAAGTGTATTTTGAGGGTTTCCATGCATCAAAGGGGGTCTGCACTATTCAAATGCTATGTTCCCTTCTGCCCCCCTCCCAGGCCCCCAGCCAAAAACCCCATAAAGAAGCCATTAGAAAATAAGCACCGCTTTCAAATTCTAACACTTTCTGAACACATGAATCTGAGGCTGGTACGTGACCCAGTTTTTCATCCTTATACATTACCATGCAGTGTGTGGCTGTCCCAAAATCTGGCATCCCATATATACTCTGTGGCTCTTGAAGATCCCAAATTCCTTTCCTTCCTTGTTTGGAAGCAGTTGGGGGAGGGGAGTGAGCCATAGCGAATGCTATGAGGTAGAAACAGCCATGCCACCCCAAAAAGACTCTGCCACTGACTGAGCAGAGATGGGTGCTCAAGCCACGAAAGATTGGATCCAGATTTTGAGCAGCCCAATGTTGCAGACTCTGTTGTGGCCTGTTGTGAAGAGGGAACCATTTGCACAATTCCAGTCAGGGCTGAAGTTCCAGAGTTGGGAAGTGTTCTGATCTAGGATTTTGGTCCACGTGATGTGGTGTGTAAACCCCGCACTAACAGGAGCCTGAGTCCATGTAGTCCACTGCGTGGCACCTGTGGAGGGGGGCTAGGCACAACTGGCAATCAAACCCAGCTCAGGGGGAAGGAAGTACCACAGGGAAGTGGGAAGACAGGCCAAGGGAGAAGTGGGTGTGAGTTTTCTCTCTTGGTCTAAAGGCTGAGAAAAGCCTGAAGGTAGGAGCCAGAACTAGCAGGGCGGCCTGAGCTAGGAGGAGCTTCTTGCTCTGAAATAAAAGCAAGAATGAACATTGCAGGCTTTAGGCTGAGTTCTACCAAGAAGACCTGAGGAAGGAGGGAAGTGGCAGGGGGGGAGGACCTGGAAAGAAAGTGTGGGAAGCTGAGGCTGTCAGGGAAAGCTGCTGGAGGCAAGGAGAACTCTAGGTATAGGCAGTTAAAAGGAGAAGAGGGTTCAATATAGAGCTGAGACCAAGGGAATACCAAGATGAGGAGAGAGACCGAGTCAGGGAACAGTACAGTCCTAGGAGGGGGGCTGGACTGGTGCTACTGGAGCTGAGATTTCTTTCAGTGGTCTGTGTTGGAGATCTTTGGTGAGGAGTTGTGGATCTTAAGAACCCCCAGGATGAGGGGCTGAAGAACTGAAATGTGGAGTATTTTATATGGACGTGAGGACTGGGGTACCCCAGAAGGGGTGTGGGACAAAACTGAGGCAGACTGCTACGGGACCTTGAGTGTCACCAGAGGGCGCTAAAATAGTCTGCTAATACAGGAGATCATGCGTAGAGCCCTGCAAATCCGCGGATATCCGCATTATATCCACAGATATCCGCATCCACGGAGACAATGCAGATATCCACAGACCATTTCTTGCAAATGCATATCGGATATAGATCCATATATTTTTATCTGTACATGGCAACACGGATATCTGCAGACCATTTCTTGCAGATGCATATCGGATGTGGCTCCACATATTTGTATCCGTGCAGGGCTCTAGTCATGCACCAGTGGTGAGTCTCCATAGTCTATTATATAGTTGTCCTGGAGTAGCACCTAGCAGCCCAAGCCCTGGACCGTGACCCCATGCTGCTATGTGTCACACAAACACAACAGAAACAAAAACTATCCTTGCCCCCAAACAGCAAAACAATCAAAACAAGTTCAAATCTGTGGCTGATGCACAATGCAATGCTGGAACCCCTAAAAGGCAACTAGTATCTAAGCATGTTCCCAGTAGGCTTAAGAAGAAGACTTCAGACATAGCCAGGTCCCTCTCTTTTAAGGGTCCTGCTTAATATCATCTGCCACCTCTACCAGTGGAAAGAACACTCACTCTCAAAGGTCTTCGGAAGTTGATAAATTATGGGTTCACAGACAGTGGAGCACTGGGCATGCCGCTGTGTTGAGCAAACAGCTTGTTAAATGAGACCTACCCAGTCTCCATGTTTCTTATTACTGACTGAGCAGCAGATTCTGGGGAATTCACCATGTGCACTTCTCAATAAGGCTGTATCGCCAACTCTCTCTTCTCTTCACTGTGTTCAGTAATGGGATGTCTGTCCATCTACAAGGATAATTTAGCTCTGGAATACATCACCAAGGGAATCCCTGTCATTGGAGGTTTTTTAACAACAGGTTGGACAAACACCTGTCAGGGATGGTCTAAATTTACTAGGTCCTGCCTTAGCATAGGAAGGAATGGACACTAGATGACCTCTTGAGGACGTTCTGAGCCCAACATTTCTATGACAGTAGAGATCAACAGTTTGTTTAAAATGCTCTGTGTTATTGGCATGCAAACATGTAGCAAACTGAACTGTTGGAGGGGTGCCCAAATGTTATAACAAGGATGGCCTTGATGGAGATGTTCTGGGTTGGAAAGAGCTGCACCTGATTTTTGTAGGACATCACAAAAAAACACCCAGCACCTCATTGTTTGCATCAGCACAGATGGGCAACCAGAAATGGCTTATTGCTTGAGTTCACCATTAATAGAGAGCTACAGGGCATCACAGCCTTTGACTTCAGGCTGGGAAGAGGCTTACCACAAGGCTCCATTTAGCCTGATTTTTGGAAAGCCAGGCGTGACAAACCTTCTGAGCTCTCCTCTGGATTCCAAAGAGTTAATCTCCAGGCTATGGGGCATGTGGCTGTATAGAAGTAGATTCCAGTTCATTACCCTCCCTTCCCTTTGCAAGCAATACTGTGCATTCTGCTTTGTTATAATACTATCTGTTCCAAAACACAGTGCTATAACTGAGGAATGGTCCTGGGCAGGAATCTGATCTATCAGCAAGGAAAGATGCTATAGATGCTCAGAACATTATGCCTGGAAAGAAGCATCTGTATTATTGAAGCAAAACTCATAAAGAAAGATACTTTCTTCTCAGTCTTTGTTTTTAAAGTCTAGGGTTTTTTATTTTATCTTATTTATTTTTATCACAGCCTTAAAATCAATCAAAGTAAACAGAGCTGTAAGAAACCGGAACAACACTCCAGAGTCTGTTCACATGGAAGATTTATTTTACATAAAAATCAATGCAGATTGATTTCCAAAAGGAACACACTTTAAAAAAAAAAAAAAAAAAAAAAAAAAAAAAAAAGAAGAAGAAGAAGTGGAGAGGAAGAGGGAGAACTTCAAAACAAAATATAAATTTGGGGTGGTGGGAAAAAAAGAATTGACCAATCAAGCAACAATGTAATCATATTATAGGGGCAAGGTGGGTGAAGTAATATATGTTATTGGACCAACTTTTATTGGTGAAAGAGACAAGCTTTTGCGATTCAGACCTGAAGAAGAGCTCAGTGTAAGCTTGAAGTCTCTTTCACCAACAGAAGTTGGTCTGAAAAACAACAGAGTCTTGTGGCACTTTTAAAGACTAACATTTATTTGTTGCATGAGCTTTCGTGGGAGAAAATCCCACTTCGTCAGACGCTTTGAAGTGGGATTTTCTCCCACGAAAGCTCATGCGATAAATAAATCTGTTGGTCTTTAAAAGTGCCACAGGACTCTGTTGTTTTTCTGCAATAGACTCACATGGCTACCCCTTTAGAAGTTGGTCTGGTAACAGATATTCTCACCCACCTTGTGTCTCATATCCTGGGGTCAACACAGCTACAGCAACATTGCAGATACAATCATATAATATTTTGTAATTGTAAATACTTTGAGTGGTTGTTGCAAAAGGCTGTAGCACCTGCAAAGAACCTGGATACAATACTCTCTTAAGATGAGGTTTTTCCAAGGAAACTAAGGGAACTTAGCCACCTTTGGAAAATCCCACCTTTCCCTCTGAGCCATGACTTGTTATTTGATTTGGGGGCAGAACCATGAGGGTCTTTCAGCACAAAGTATTGTAATCACTAGGTCCTGATTTTCATTCACAGTCTCAGTACTCACTCATGTGAGTTTAGGGTACTAGTCAAGCGGAGAGAGAAATGGGAAATACAAACGAAAATGAAGCATTTTAATTACAATAGTAGGGATGATAATGAGATGAGAAAAGGGGTATCTGATTTCTTCAAGTATTAGATATACAAAAATAAACTTGTCTGTTAACAAGACAGAGAAAAAGCTTCTTTATAATACAGAACATGCTAAAAATGGAAGATATTCCCAGGAAAAGGAGATCTGGTGCTACTTTTATTAGAGACAGATCTGAACCAAATCCCAATATCCAAGTTTTCTTGCATTGTGAAGATTTTCCAGCTGTCCTCGGCTTCTATAACGTGTTGAACCTAAGTCCTGGAATCAAAACCCTGCTCTATCACCAGCCTCCCTTTATTCAGATCAGAATTTTCTCCATGTGGTGTGGAACTGTAGATTGAAGGTCATGTTCCATGGGGACCCTGTTTGGTGGTTCAACAAGCAGGTGTCCAGAACATGGTTGAACAAACACTGGCCTTTATGCACTTACCACTGGCCTCGTGCTATGCTCCAAAAGATCTCTTTCCTACAACTCTGCCTGCCTAGTGCATCGATCATAGCTAATGAAATGCTGTGCCGAGGGTCTGTCTCTAACCTCAGTTTAGGTGGCAGTAGTGGGGCAGGTTTGCAGGGCAGGTTTTGTACTAATTCATGCGCCGCCCTCACTCAAAATGCTAATAGTTTTCTGTCTGGATGCACCAATCTTAAAAAAGACTTGTTGCCAGATCCCCAGCTGGTATAAATTGGTGTGGCTGCATGAAAGCCAGTGGAACTACAACAATGTGCACCAGATGAGAATCCAGTCCATTGCTTTTAGACCAGACTCGACGTGGAAACGAAAAGAATCGGTCTCTATTTTCCCAGGTTAAGCCAGGTCATGAGATTGCAACCGGTAAGAGGGGCTGCCTGAAGTTCGCAGAGCCGAGGGCTGTGATGGCAATTCGTCCCAACCCCTATCTGCCTTTGTTGTAACAAATAAATAAAACTCACATGGCCCTGAGCATCATCCGCACGTGAATAGAAATGGTTTGTTGGAGAAGCTGAGTGACAGTAAGAACTACTGGCCAATCAGCATCGTACTTGCTTCATTGCGATGTGGTGGGAGCAGCTGCAAGTTCCATGTGAGGCCTGTGGTTCAAGAGAATGTTTAAGCAGGTGCTTAAGCCCATACCTGTTCGGCAAAGGGATGGACTGCTGAATAGGGATGGACTACTGAAACGGGACCCAATTTAGCCCATGGACCATGCCATAAAAGATCTGCATGCAGGAGTCTCTGCTTGGAAAATAGCTTTAGCCCAGCGCTGGCTTGCCCACTCCACTCAGGCTCCCTCTGTTTCTCTAACCATGAGAGGGATGACAGAAATGGTACATGGCGCCTTCCCTTCTCAAACCAGCTTGGGAGAGATCCATGTGTCATCTGCTAAAAGACTATTACACGTCTCGTCTGGAGGGTTGCTTGTTGATGTTCTTGTTCTGATGCTTTTAAAGAGGGTTACTGCCATTTCCAAGAGCTCTTCTCTCTTCACCCCCATGAGCACCCCCCCATTTGTATCATTATTATCAGCACCATGTTCTATTCCTCTGGCAGCCTTTTGTTCCAGTGTGGCTTCCTGCAGCTCACTTATGACCATCTCCCAGTCCTCTGGAGAGTCAGTCAGTGTTTATTGAGAGGGTGAATGGAATCATCACTGGTTTCCCAGCTTATAAATTGAAATTCAGCATCAGTTTAGCCAGGGAGGAGAGGCATGGGGCAGAAGGATAAACTAATCGCTTAAGGGTTTAGCACCTGCCTGGACTTGCAATGTCCAACCTCCTGTTGAAAGTGTTAAACAAAAAATGAATAAAAATCCTCCACCAAGGTTGCTAGGAATAGGAGCCTGAAAGGGGCCCAGTCTGTTGGCAGAGGAAAGGGAAAAGTTGGCAAATTGTTTACTGCCTGTATGGTATTTGCGTTTGTTCATCCTCACTAGACAGGGACATTTAGAGAGGCCAAAATAGGGATGTATCTCCTCTGTAGCACAGGACACTAGTCACTTGCTGGTGGATTCTCTGTACCCTGAATCTTTAAGTCATGATTAGAGGACTTTAGTAATTCGGTCTTAGGTACTTTTAAAAACTAACAAATTTATTTATCGCATGAGCTTTCGTGGGAGAAAATCCCACTTCATTAGACGCTTTGAATCGTCTTCAAAGCATCTGATGAAGTGGGATTTTCTCCCACGTAAGTTCATGTGATAAATAAATTAGTTAGTCTTTAAAAGTGCCACAGGACTCCTTGTTTGTTTGGCTGACCTAGGCTGACACGGCTCCCCCTTTGGAATCAGTCTTAGGTTGGGGTCTATAATAACAGGAATGGGTGGGGGAGATTCTGTGGTCTGCATTGTGCAAGAGGCTAGACTAGATGATCATAATGCTCTTGTATGACCTTATAAGTAAGATTGAAATTTTTTTTGAAGAAATGCATGTTTAGGAGTGGGGTGAATGAAAAATACTTCCCTGAAAAAGGACTACAGGGAGAAACTCCCCAAAATAAAAGGATGGATGGCACAAAGTAGGAGATCAGGCAAATTGTTTCAAAACATTCCTAGGGAATTGGTTTAAGGACACCATGTGCACAGCTGTGTGAGGACATCCCAAATTCTGGATTTTGTTACAAGCCCCCAATTTGGGGAGGTTTGCTGAAGTTAATATATTCTGAGCATAGCTACGGCTGGTTTTCAGGAGAAATTGGGGCTGAGTATCAAACCAGCCTGGGGAGAAGTGTCAGGCAAGCCCAGCACTGGCTTCTTGTCTAAACTCAATGAACCCCAACTAGGCAGAAAACCTCAATAAGGCCTTGTTTACGCTAACCCTTTAAAAATCTTTTACTGTTGCTCTAACATCAGTGCTAATATATATACGGCCACTGGTGTTTTCACTTTCGTGCCATCTAGACCTGCACTGGGCAGGGATGGAAAAAGCCCCTCTCTTGCCTTGATTTCCCCTCCTGCCCCTTGTCTGTTCACACTGCAAGCTCTTTGGAGAAGCAACTGTCTCTTGCAGCACCAGGAATAAAGGGAGCCTGATTTGGATTGGGTCCTCTAGGCCTTGTCATGTACATTAGCAATCTCTAGCTCTTAACAGCAGCTTTGGACATTCTTTCCCAAGGAGGGTGAGGTCTATAATGTTCTTTTTACTGGGAGGGAGGGGAACTGAGGCACAGCATTGAGGTGACTGTCTCAAGATAACTCAGCAACAGTGGTAGAATCATAGAATCATAGAATCATAGGGTTGGAAGGGACCTCACGAGGTCATCTAGCCCAACCCCCTGCTAAAAAGCAGGACCACTCCCACTAAATCACCCCAGCCAGGGTTTTGTCTAACCGAGCCTTAAAAATCTCCAAAGATGGAGATTCTACCACCTCCCTAGATAGCCCATTCCAATGCTAGAACCATGGTAGACTAGAACCAAGTTTTCCAGACTCGTAGTCCAGCATGCTAGCTGCTTCTAAACCATTCCCTTAACACTGTCTACAAGATGCATTCAGCAACCCCAGCTTATAAGTCCGCCTTGCTCCCTTCATGCTTTCCCACGTGACCAAACACTCCTGTGGAATGATGGCTAGAGGTAAGATTTCCCCAAGGGGAAACATGATCTTAAGAAATAAGCTGCAACAGTACAAAGCTTGAGAGTCCCTGCTCTGTGTATGGCTCTTTCCAACAGAGTGGCTGCACCGAAAATCATTGCTGAAGAGCACTTGTAGCTGGATGGGTTTTTTCTTTGTTTTAAAGTTTTGAGCAGAGACTGAGACTGTGGAGTACGTGGTTGAGTGACCAGGAGCTACCACGCTGCGAAGGGGTGGTTAGGGTAGATCCGCAGAGGGCTGGAGGAGGCAAAGGCCAAGATGGATAACCTAGCCTTTGTAATAAGAGCTGGTCATAAAAATGTTGGTAGAACCATGTTCTATTGGAATATGTGATTCCAGCCAAATAGGGTTTATTTTACAGCAGTTTGATTTGGGGGGAAGAAAAACATGGAGGGGAAAAGTACCGACGAGATCATAGCACACTGTTTTGGCCATTTTGGAATGAAAATTTCAGTATTTCTCTCAGAAATAACCTTGGGTTTTTCTGGTTTTTTAAAATTTTTTTGTATTGTATTCTATGTCATACAAATAATATAATACAAAATAAAAGCAAGTCATTGACCCAAAACAATTATCTTTCGAAAAATAAATGTTCCTGAACAGAGAATTTCAAAAAAAATTGTTTTCATTCTGTTTTGAAACTAAGCCAGATTTCAGTCTCCCTAAATCCCCTGTGAAACAGAATTTATATTCACCACCCACCTACACTTTTAATATCTTGCTTCTGACTCCCACTCATGCAGCGCAAAACCCACGCGCACACTAGAGGAGATAAACGGCAGCTGTCGCTGTGGTTTTACACAGGCCTGATTTGTTTTTCTCTTAACGCTTGGGCGATGTCTACACTACAATAATTAGAAGGGCACAGCTGCCACTCCGCTGCTGTGGCGTAGACACTTCGCACATCGATGCCACTTCTCCAAGAGGCAGTAGCTGAGCTAACAGAAGAATTCTTCCATTGTCCTAGCTGCATCTGGGGTCAGGTTGACCGAACGACAGTGGTTTAGGGCGGGAATCTTTTCACAGTGCTGAGCAGCACAGTAAAGTCAATGTATGAGGTTTAAGTATAGACCAGGCCCAACCGTCTTGGGCCAGGGGCTGCATTTATCCCAGTTCCCTCTGCTCCCTGGAGGGACAAGCGACGGTGCTTGTGGCACCTGCTCTGTTTTGATGGCGCTCATATCAAGCACTCTCTTTCTCATGCTGTGGCATTTTGGCTGCTTTCAGAATTCAAGCTGGCTTAGGCTTGGCATGAAGGGCTCTGAGCAAAATGGATCTCATTTTTTTAATCAAACTTGAAAAAAAATTGATTACCCGTTTTGTGTTTAATCCTTTGACTGTACCCAGCCATCTTGCTGTTTTCAGGCAGAAACCTCTTCTCCCACCCCGCATCCCTTGTGCTGCTTAATGTGCTAGGCACATGCAGCTGGAACACTATTGCTGAGCTCCTGAATGTACCATTTGAGCTGTCCTCCACAGGCCAAGCACAGGAGGCACAGCCAGGGTACCAGCAGTGCATGCCATATATGGTGATGATTTCACTGCAGTGTGACTGGGGCTATCTACACACGATCAGATTAAAGCGCAACATGGCAATCGTGCTATAAAAAACACGTGACCTTTATTGCGGGATAGCGCGTACACATGTCGCTCCTTGTAACGCAACAGAATTCTTTGCAATATTGCGGTGTAGTGCAATGAATTCTGAGCACCTATCCCACAGTTCAATTTTCCCTCAATCTGCGCTTGGAATCCTGGGATGAAGGAAAGGAACGCAAAGCGCCATCGGTAAAATCTCAGTTTCCCGTGGTGCACTGTGTTCCCCTTGCGTCTTCCTCGTTGCCAATAGCAACTTGCGCCTATTTTCAACACTGCAGTGACGCACTACTTGAGAGCAATCACAACAGCGACAGCATGGATCCTGCTCTGATCTCCACTGTCACCTTCAGCATTCTAAATACATCTCGTCTGGTTGCTCAGTATGCAATGAGCTCCGAGTCAGACGAGGACGCTGAGGAGCAGGGGCTGATCGATGCCATGCAGAGCAACAGCACCGTGTTGCTCAGCTCCTTCACCGATCATCTGCACACGGTGCAACACCGTTTCTGGTCGCGAGAGACGAGCACCGAGTGGTGAGATCGCATTGTTATGCGGCTGTGGGATGACGAGCAGTGGGTACAGAACTTTCGAATGTGGAAAACAACCTTTCTGGAACTGTGTTCAAAGTTGGCCCCTGCCCTGCGACGTAAAGACACCAACATGAGGTCAGCTCTAACCGTGGAGAAGCATGTTGCAATTGCTGTCTGGAAGATGGCGACTCCTGACTGCTACTGGTCGGTTGCAAACCAGTTTGGAGTCGGGAGGTCCACCGTCGGATTAGCCCTCTCACAAGTGTGCCGAGCCATCAATCGCGTTCTGCTACGGAGGACGGTGACGTTGGGCAATGTTCGTGAGATTGTGGACGGCTTTGCTGCCATGGGATTCCCTAACTGCGGGGGAGCCATAGACGGCACACACATCCCTATTTTGGCTCTAGACCATCTCGCGACCGAGTACATCAACAGGAAGGGCTACTTCTCCATGGCGCTGCAAGCACTCGTGGATCACAAGGGGCGTTTTACGGACATCAATGCTGGGTGGTCGGGAAAGGTGCATGATGCCCGCATTTTCAGGAACACTGGTCTGTACCGGAAGTTACAAGGGGGTACCTTCTTCCCTGATCAAAAAATTACAGTGGGGGATGTGTAGATGCCCATAGTCATCCTCAGAGACCCAGCATACCCACTGATGCCATGGCTCATGAAGCCGTACACCAGGAACCTAGATCGCAGCAAGGAGCGGTTCAATTACAGATTGAGCCGCCGCAGAATGACTATGGAGTGTGCCTTCGGCCGTTTAAAAGGGCGCTGGCGATGTTTGTATGGGAGGCTGGACTTGGCGGAGGACAACATCCCTGTTGTGATTGCGTCGTGCTGTGTCCTTCATAACATTTGTGAAAGTAGGGGAGAAAAGTTTTCCCTGGGGTGGGCTATGGAGGCACAGCGCCTCGAGGAGGCATTCGAACAGCCAGCCACTAGGAGTATTAGAGGGGCCCAAGGAGAAGCTGCTCGCATAAGGGAGGCACTTAGGGACCATTTCAATGATGCCCTCCCCTAGTTAACTTCCAGGATCCTTCAGGTGCACCTTATGAGATTTTCAATGTGTACAAATAAAGCCACTCTTCAAATTATTTGTCACTGCTTTTATTAAAACCTAAAGGGCGGGGGGGTTACAGGTGGGTGTAGCTGCGGGTCTCTAAAAAGTAGCTCTGGGGGGGACTGGGTGTTGCAGTATACCAGGGGGACGGCTGGCCTTCAAAGAAATTCTTTGAAGGACTACGGGGTGTGGGAGGCAGACACGGCTGAACTGTATGGAGTGAGCCCGTACATTAATCGCCTGGGTCTGCAAAGCAATCATGCTCTTGAGCAGTTCTGTTTGCTCCTTCATCACGCTTATCAGTTCGTCCCTGTGTTTCTGCCTCCTCTGTTGGGATTCCTCTCTCCAGGCTCGATTCTCCCTTGCGGATTCCTGTGCTGTTTTCAGCAGGTCCTGAAACATATCCTCCCTGTTTCTTTGAGCACGCTGCCGAATGTTTCTCATGCGGTCAGCTGGGGTAGACACCGGCCTTGTGAAGGTCGAATCTAAAAATAATAATAATAAAGCTGTTGTTAACACATAGCCTAGATAACCAATGTAACCTTCCAGTAGCACATTCCACTGGAAGGTGCAGGGCAGTCAACATCCTATGCTTCGCTGAAGCGGACAAGGTACATCCTAATAGAAAGCTTACTGGGGGCTAACATTCTGCACAGGGCACACAGATGGAACCCGATATCTCTCTCCTCAGAGTGCCCCTGCCAGCTAGAACACATATCCTACATGCCACCGGTTGCAAGCCAGGACCATATGCTGCTGCACTGTGTGCTGCCATGGTTCCCAGAGCTGTGCTTTGCAGCTGGCAAGGCAGAGTATCCGTCTTTGGGAGCGTAGACACAAACACTCTCCCATCTAACCTGAGTAGTAGGCTCTGGAGGTACATCGAGGAAACCTTTACTGACCTAAATACAGATGATTTTTTGACAATCACTGCTTGTGTTGATGCACTTCTAATGAATGCAGAGTAAAGAGCGTGCACAGCGGGGACCAGCAAGCACCCCTACCCCGGACAATGATATTTTAGCAGGAGTCTTAGCTGCACGAAAGAGAAACTTACCGGAACCCCCCTCTGCCGCCTCAGAGGACACGCTGCAATTCATGTCTTGGGTGGACGTCTCAGCGGGGGTGCAGAAGAGCTTCTGGCTACACAATGTTGCGCCTTCCTCCAGGTCATCCTCCATCTCCTCCTCCTCATTGATCACGTCCTCATCCTGCTCGGGTCTGGCATTCACTGGATTGGGGGGGGCCGATGTGTCCACGGGACTCTTTGCAGTGGTTGTGGGGTCCCCACTGAGGATGGCTTCTATCTCCTTATAGTACCTGCATGTAGCAGGCGCTGATCCCGAATGGCGGTTTGCCTCCTTCGCTCGGTGATAGGTTATTCTTAGCTCCTTCACCTTTGATCTGCACTGCACAGTGTCTCTATCATAACCTCTCTCTGACATGGCCCGAGAAATTATGCCATATGTACCATAATTTCACTTGCTGCCGCGTAGCTGCGCCTGCACAGCGGACTCTCCCCAGATGCTGATCAGGTCCAGCACCTCTTCCGTGCTCCAAAGCGGTGCGCGTCTTCCACGACGGGCTGCCATTGCTACTGATGATCGGAGCTGCACTCCACTCCACGAGGAAGAGAACAGGAAGTGAAACAGATGAGAAATTCGAAAATCCTGGGAATATGAGCAGGGCGGGGACTGTTTCATCACGGCCACAGAACAGGTGGGGGGAAGACCAGAGAGGACGACTTTGGAATGCTGGGACAGTTCCGGAGGCCAATCATTGCGCGGTAAGCGTACACACGAGTCGAAAGGCGCAACAGCTGTTCCGCGTTAACTGCTACCACCCTCGTCGAGGTGGTTTTTCTATTGCGCTACAACAAGGCAGTTAACGCGCAACAGCCCTATTGCATGTGTGTACGCTGTTGTTGGTATCGCGCGGTAATGATTGTTAATGCGCGATAAAGTGATCATGTGTACAAGGCCTGGGTTTCAGCATGTTCCAAAGGGGGAGCTGTGGTAGTCTATTGCAGAAAAACAAACACAGTCCTGTGGCACTTTTAAAGACTAACAGATTTATTCATCGCATGAGCTTTCGTGGGAGAAAATCCCACTTCAAAGCATCTGACGAAATGGGATTTTCTCCCACAAAAGCTCATGCGATAAATAAATTTGTTAGTCTTTAAAAGTGCCACAGGACTATGTTTGGGTTTCAGCAGGTGCACGGAGATTCAAGCAGCAACCGCAAAAAGCTTAAGAAAGACACATGAAAAAAAGCCCCCCCAAAAACTAAAACGAAAGTGATTGGCTTCTGGGCATAGTCTCCCTCAATTTGATCTTAGTGGGTGGGGAGCCAGGATATAAAAGACTCCTTCATGTTGACTTTTCTAAGCTGCTTTATTTATGACCCTCTTTTTTTTTTTTCAGTCTTAATGAAGATTTGCTGGCAATTAAAGCCGTGAGAATGTGGCTGGCCAGTGCTTGGGGGCGATTCTGGGCCCCTTTCTTTAACAAAGCTAATTAATTCAATAAAGCCACAGAGGAGTTTTAGCACCCAGGCTGCTGCTCTGTCTTTTTAGCTCAAGCTAAACATGAGATCGTCTCAACTGGCTGCCAGATGGGCACACAGGATGAGAGAAAAACAGTAGCTGGATCCTTGCTTTGAAGCCCCTGAGCTTGATTTTTCCCCCCTATCATCCTGTACCTTATCCAGACCAGTGCAAAGTGGGTGCAAACATTCTTCTGACTTGTTAGCATTATACGGGGGGGGGGTCATAAAATGCTATTTCAGCAGGAAAGCACAACCCTGATTTCCTCACCCCCCTATTTCATAGGCTCAGTGAGTTTAAGGCTGGATGGAGCCATCATCTAGTCAGGGATGTCAAACTCATTTGCTATAGTGGGCCAAATTTGACGTAATTGTAATTAAAGTGGGCCGTACATACCATAAATTCAAATATCATTTTCTACAATAGACTAACACGGCTACCCCTTTTAAATAAATCTGTTAGTCTTTAAAAGTGCCACAGGACTCTGTTGTCTTTCTACAATAGACTAACACGGCTACCCCTTTGGAAATTGAAATATCATGGCACTCTTTCAGCATCGCGGAGTGCTGTGTATGCAAAACTGCGCTCCCAGCGCTGTGCTGTCGTGAGACCTGACATTTTTGTGGCATTGCAGAGCACTGGGTATGCAAGACCACATTCCTTCTCTCTCTGGGTGCATCTACACTTAGAAATTAAGTCAACTTAAGAAGGCTTAAGTCGACTTAATTTACTCCGCGTCTACACTGGGCTTTCCTTAATTCGACTTAAGCTGCTCCTTAAGTCAAATTAATGAAAAGTTAGTTCAAATTAATAACACCTCATTTTAATTCGAACCAGCGCTTAAGTCGACTTAAGCCAGTGGAGATGCAGAGTAGTGCCTAGGTGGACCTTTTAAAGTCGACTTAAAACATTAAGTCGACTTAATAAAGCCAAAAAGGGGCCATGTCTACACTTGAAAAGTTAAGTTCACTTCTGTTAAGTCGATTTAATAAGGTCCACTTTAAGTTGATTTAAAGTCGACCTTATTAAGTCGACTTCATAAAGTCGACCTAACTTTTCAAGTGTAGACATAGCCTCTGTGAGGAAGAGTGTGGTCCCACAGACCACAGTCATGGGCTGGATGGAAGAGGTTTGTGGGCTGCATGTTTGACACCCCTGATCTAGTCTGACCCCATTTGAGCCATTTCACCCAGTTATCCCCAAATTGAATCCATAGATTTCAGTTAAACCAAAACATTCCAGTTTGCAGGAAGCAAAACTGTGTACCACAGACGAGGAGGGACCAAGTTGCCCTCAATGCCCTAAGCACCTGCAATGGCAGGAAATTGATTAGATGAGTGATGTCCAGATGAGCCCTGCGCTATATGCTACAGAGGAAGGTGGAAAAACCCCCAATGTTCCCTGTTCTCCTGATAAACCTTACAATAGCTTTGCACAGTGGCAGTTCAGTGAGAACTGGATAAAGATTCCCTTCTCTGGAAGAATGTTGGCCTTTGTCTTTCGGGAGTTACAACCCATTTACAACAGCCATCTTCTTTGTAGCCCTTGGTTCCTCAACATGCCTACAGCATTGACGTGGCGTAAAGGGCAGGACTGGAATTTGACCTCAAGAGCAGGGTATACAGTATAACAGAGAAATGAGCATGCAGGCTGCCTCAAGAGGGCCGATAGAGCTGTCACTGGCAGCCTTGGACTCCGACAGTCCCTTAGCAGCATGGCGAAAACCATGTATATGCAATTATCCCATAACCAGAAAACATAATACCAACACAAATGTTACACAGGAGTGTGCAATATCTTATACACTGGAGAGCAGCTAGTCATAACAACATCTAGTTCTTACAGAGCACTTTTCATCGATAGATCTCCAAGTGATTTATGGAGAAGGTCAGTATCTTGATTGCCGTTTCATAGATGGGGAAACTGAGGCAGAGAGCCACTTGTCCAAGGTCACCCAGTGGCGGAGCTGGGTGATTGAAAAGACCCGATTACAGAGCATTAGTGAAACTGGCTCAATTTTTGTTTCTTGATGCACAGGAGGTTTAAAATAAAAAATTGCAACTTGCTGTGACAGCTTAGACGAATCAATGACACACGATGTGGGGGGCCGGGTTTTCCCTACCTCTTGTTCAGGCATTTGTACCAGCACAGAATGGGTGTAAAATGCACCCAATTTGCACTGATGTAAACGATCGAAAAAGTGCATGGGAATGAAGAACCACACCCTTGGTCTCTTTACCTCACCTCTTCCCTACCCATCCACCCACTCCTTGTGAACATTCTCCCACATATTACCTCCTCAACTCCTCATTTTGTTGTTAGCTCTGGCAAATGTGCTCAGGGAGGAAGGTAACAGCAGTGCTCAGGTGATTGACATGTTTTCCACACACGTCAGTCTCTCTTATATTTGGCTTTTGTCTGGAATCCCACAAAAGGGATTGACAAATGGGGGAATTTGGTGACATTTGAAATAAAATAAGAGATTAAAAGTAAACGGCGGGGGGTTATAGCTCAAATCTGGGTGAGATGTCTCTTTGTTCTGTGTTTGTACAGCACCTAGCACAATAGGTCTTGATTCATGAGTGGGACTCTAAGGCACGACTCGACAAACCACAGGGACCAGGTCATCATGGCACCTGGGAATTGTACGTGGTGCCTATCTGCATCACAGTGCTTCAGGGGCAGAATGCCCCTGGCGACCAAAAAAAAAAAAAAAGCCACTGATGCCTTCAGCAGTCTGCAGCCTTTTTTCAGTGGTGGGGGGTTTCTTCATCCTACACTGCCGGTGGCAGTTTTCAAAAGCAGAGAGCCCCTTCACCTGGCATCTCTGGTTTTCTCAGCAGCGGGGTTGGGGACCTCTGAAGTGGCCTAGGCACCTTAGTTTTGGGGCTAGCACCTAGCTGTGTGGCACATTTGTCAAAGCCTGTTCTAAGGTGCTACTGTGATACCCCTAACAGCAAAAATATGTACCACAGCTCGTACAACGAGTTCTGGTCTATGGCTAGTGCTGCATGGAAACTGTGGGAAATTCAGGGATTTCTAAATTTGTGTAGTTACAAACTGGAACATAACCAAAGAAGTTCAACATTTTTCCAGAATTTCTGAAAAGGTTTTTGTTTTGGGTCAATTGAAATGTTTTAGGCTATGTCTACACTTACCAAAGTAAGTTCGGATTAGTTCATTCAAACTAATTAATTCAAACTAATTTTAGTTTGTTCGAATTAACTTAATTCGAACTAGCACGGCCCCACTGGAATTTTATTTCGAACTAAGCAAGTGCCATGTATGGCACTTCCTTAATTCAAATTAGTCAGTTGCATTAAGCTCAATGTGCTGGTTAGTTCGAACTAAGCAGTTAGTTCGAACTAAGATGGCCACATTGACTTAATTCGAACTACTTAGTTCGAATTTAGGGTTAGTTTGAAAAGTATAATCAAATTTATTAGTTCAAAGTAAGGAAGCCCAGCTTCCTTAATTCGAACTAACTTGCCAGTGTAGACATAGCCTATTAGAGTGCTGTGTAAGCTCAAAAGCTTATCCCTCTCACCAACAGCCGTGTGTCCAATAAAAGGTACAACCTTGCCCACCTGGACTCCCGTTTCCATTTTGACGTTTTAAAATGTGTTTACATTTTTTAATATACATTTCAAAACAATGTATTGAAATGTTCCTTTCTGAAACCGTCAAAACAGAATGTTCCAACCTCATCAAATCTCCTCCCGCCCTCATTTTCCCCCCTGAAACAAAATTTCATCAAAATCAACACGTTCGCATGGGAAGTTTCGGTTTCCAAAGGAAAAACATTCTATTGGGAAAATTTCCAGCAAGCTCTCCTTTGGTGGAGCCTTCAAAATCCTAGTTAGCTCTGCTTAGTAGAGTCAGAAGGTGGAACCCTGGCTTCACTGATGTCAGAGAGAACTCTACCGTTGATTTCAATGAGGCCACAATTTCACCCAGAAGCAGCTGCTGTAGGCATTTTGGAGGGTCCCACAGCACAGAAGAGTCATGAAAACATTGATGATGTTTATGATCCAGGGGTGGAAGCAGCAGGGAGTGGGAGATGGCACTCCATACCTCTTCCGTTCCAACCCTCAACATCCCCTCTGACATCATGTAGGGGGTGGCCGTTAGGAATTTGATTGTACCAGGAAGGTTCCAGTTACTTTAGAGTTGCCATTCATCCCAGTTAGATGGGTCATTTTGCATCCTTACCTCTTGGGATGCAAAGTAACTCTTGGAGTAAGAGCAATATCACTATGGCATGATGAGGTGACCGTGATCTCACACTACAACTCCGTGCTGATACAGAATCATGATGTCCAGACATAAATGCTGTGGCTAGAGCTATATTAAACTTGGCTGTTTTGGTTTTTAGGGCCACTAGTATGACCTTTTCTTTTGTGTTCTCACCTCACCAGCTTTGTGTCATAGGAGTTTTGGGTCAAAACAAACCCACAACTGCCCAATTTGGGAATCAAAGCCATGCAAATTCATCCAGAGTAGTTCCCTCCCCAAACCATAACTTTGCCCCAAAGTCCCTCCTAGGCTGATGAAGCTCAGCAAAACCTTGACCCAAGATTAGAACTTGTTGCAAAGTTTTGCACAGCCCTAACAATGACGTGACACATGAGTTTTTGCTGTAGGACAAACATGCTTCCAAACCTACAGGTCACCTCTTCCCAAGGTACTGGAGCTCCTCAGCTGCATACAGAGTATGTCTACACTGCAATCACAATGTCTACCTCCCACCTTTATAGACATGCCTCAGTTAACATCTCTGTAGTTGAGCTATGAAGGTGCAACAGCACAAGCTGCAGCTATACAAAGTGGGATCCTTGATAATTACTACCACAGAGTAAAACCAAAACCCGCCTCCAGTGATTAAATCCACCCTTGACATAGGTGACCATTCAAGACACCCTCCAAGTCTCTAGAACGATTTTGTTTCCCTATAGTCAGATGACCACCCGTTAACTAGTGTTTGTCACTACTTTATCTGGTTTCTCAAAACAGATTTTGAAGGAGCAAGGTAATCTCCAAAACTGGCATTCTTAGGTGTGTTCACTGACATGATATGCACCTGTGACTTTGGGCATCTTGCTAGAACTATATAACCCGATCAGCAGTGTTTACATATGTATATTTTGATATTATTCCTGGGCTTAGAATCTGATGACACATGTGCATGCTAATCCCGTGTAATTAGAACCTCTAGACCTTAAAACAGCTTTTCTATTTTGAGAACAGGGCTATTTTAATGCTTAATATTATATCTGAAGACTATTTGAAGAATCTTCTCGTTTCCTTCTGGATCAAAGAGAGATGACTTAGAAGGGCACTGTCAGAGTGGCTTACATGTTGTAGGTTTTTAAAAATGTCTCTTTTTAAGGGGTGAAATTTTACACCATTGACTTTGTAAAAAGGCAACCTTCAAGTGGCCCAAAATGCTTTTAAAAAGTCAAGAGAAGGATAATTCTTGTAAAAGCCAAATCTCCCCATTTGTATCATGACAGCATTAATGTGTGGCTTTGTGATAAGAACTGAAGTGAGTCAGAGAATCTTCTGCCCTTTGAAGGAGGGGTTTTGAAAAGAAACTTGAATAACATAAAGGGACACCGTCTGGTGAAGCTGGGCCCCAAACATAAGCTTCGCAAACAACCAGGTTTTAAAGAACCTCAGGCCAACAGAAATATGTCCACCAATGTCATTTAATTCCAACTGGTGGGAGCTTTTAAAAACACAGATAAACATTTCCTTGCAGTGTTTGCAACCCAAATGTCACAGCCTTAGCCGGCAACATGAGTGAAATTGAGCAGACACAGAACATAACTAGTCTCATTTCAAATATGGGTGAGGTACAAATTGTAAACAGTGAAAAGGAAATTAGACATTTAAATCTCAGTTGTTTTTAATATTCTCAGCAACAGAGGCAAGGACATTAGATTTCTTTGAAACAAGAAGGGATGTTAATTTGCCAGTGTACTTTAAGCCCTGGGAGAAATCTTAGCATATTTCTCTCTTGTCCTGCTGCCGACATGCATGAAAGCTGAGCCTCCTATTTAGCAGAGCGCTAGACATCAGTGAGGTGAGGCCAGGCTATATGAGCTCTACCTTGGGATCCTTTGGAGATTATGTGCCTGAAACTGACCTCACGCTCATACCAGTGTCGGCTGAGAGACAACTGTGTGACAATGGTGTAAACGTCAGGTGAGCGAGAACAGAATCGGATTCATTAAACCAATGGCAGCTCTCGGCTTTCTGTTGCCCTCAGTGCCCAACCCTGCTTTTTCCATTTCACTCCAGTGTAAATGAAGGAAAGAAAAATGTAATCCAGAAGAAAAACAGATAATGACTGCCTGTCAGACTCAGGGCTTTGATCGTCTGCACGAGAAGGAAGACATTGTCGTTGCTAAATCTCATTGCACGAGGCCAGGAGGTTTCTGCAAAGCATCAGCTGACAGACATGGTTAATTTTAACACAGATTGCATACCTGTTGCCTCTGTACAGAGGGCTGTATATGTACCACATGTATAACAGCTGCCTGCCACAGGAATTTGTAAAAGAGGGGGTTGGATCAGTGCAGGAACAATGCCACAGAAGAGCCCTGTTAACTGCAGTCCAGGAAGGAGTGCCTCGTGACTCTTGTAACACGTCAGACAAGGCTGGGAATCTCCTAGTTCTGACAGTGGAATTTCAACCCTAGCTTGGATGCAACTTGAAAGCATCTTCCAAGCAGTTTTTGGAGAACGGGGACTTCGAAGCGCTGATTCTTTTTTTTTAAAAGAGGAGGAAAAACATATGCCATGCGGCCAACACTCTTGGTCGGAAAGCCGTAACGCAGGACACAGAACCACAGCTCTGGGTTCAGAGCAGTAAACCCAAGACTCTATACAGAGGAAGAATGTCTACCCCTGCTGCTATGCATACGTCTCCACCAGTATGCTGGTAGCTTTCCAGATCTTGGTGGTCTTCCATCCTGCTAGGTGAACATGAGTGGCTCAGGGACGCAGGGAAAGGATGCTTTTTTTTTTTTTTTTTTTTGGGGGGGGGGGGGGGGGGGGAATAGGAATCCAAACTGATTTATTTGAAAACCTTTGTTTCCTCTAGGGTAGGGGCGGAGGGAGATCTGGGGAGGGGAAAGGGTCAAGCTCAAAGAGCAAGTTTTGATGAGAACAGGCACCTTGTACTGTTTCAAACACTGTAAATAATAATAACAATAAAAAATCACCTCCACCCCACCCTAAAGCTTGCCTTCACATCATGCTCTTTCTGTGCTGAGACTGTGAAGTCTGTTTGAGTTTAGGGTCTGATGGCTGCAGTTCAAATTGTTTGTACAAGTCCCTCAGTTCTTTAATCTCCTGCAGAACCTTCTTAGCTTGACTCCAAGTGGAGGAGGCCTCACCCAGCAACCTCTCTGTCTCCTGCAAGATGCTCTCAGAGTCCGACTTGGAAGAGGTGGAGGTGGTGATGGTGGTGGCAGCAGCAAAATCCTTTGTCTTTCTCTTGCCTTCTCCATAGCCCTTCACCTCCGTCAGCAGTTCCTGAGTTTTCTCCAGTTTTAGTGCAACCAGTTCCTGTATTCGGGTCAGCTGTTCGGGCTCGGCCGAGGCAAACTGAGCCTCCAGCCCCTTTCTCAGCACTGCCCGGTGTGTGGAAGAGTCCCGGCGAGACAGGATCTCCTCCATGGAGGCACATTTGTTCTTTTCTGAATGCGAGAGCTTTTTGGGGACCTGTGGGGTGTACATAGTCCCTTTGTCAAAGGAGTCATTGCGCTTCCCAGATTTGTCCCATGAGGTCACCTCCCGTCTTGGCAGGCTCACTGACCGACCTTTCTCTGAGGACTTGACATTCTCCGAATCTGACCGCCGCCGGCCGGCAGTGAGGTGTGCCACGGACTTATCCAGGTCTACCCGGAAGCTCTCTTCGCAGGTCCCATGGTCCTCTGGAGAGGTGTCTTCCTCTTGGATAAGGTCTAGAGTCAGCATTCCATCTGACGTCGAGGTAGATGCCTGCAGAGTGTGGGGAGAAAGGCAGGAGCTGTGAGTGCACAGACATAGAGGTTGCCCACCCATTACTTTGAATGTTATAGCAATAATAACACTAAACTATCTATCTTTCTGTGCATTTCTAATGCACCCATCTACCAGGGTTTGGCGCCAGCATGCAAAGGAGGGGCTAGTGGTTGTGTCTCAGGAGACCTGCATTCCCAACTCCTCATGTGACTTTGGGGAAGTCTTTAAAGCCACCCATGCCTCAGTTTCCCACCTGTAGGCCATGTCTCCACTAGGAACTAGAATGAGACATGCTGTGTCATGTCAGGCAGGCCAGGAAATAGCTATCTGATGGTAACAGCTCCAGTCCTCACCAAGCTCGGTTGAATTTCAACCCGGATTTCAACTTCTTCCATCCATTTAAAACTAACTAACTAGATAAGGGGTTGCTAACAGTGGCCGTGATTTATCTGAATTTGTGCCCAGGTGCACATACGTACCACAGCCATCAAATGTCCCCGTGTCGGTGGCCGTCTGGAATGCTGGATTTTTGCTCTGTCCCGGGTCGGATGGGCGAGGTAGCTGTCCTCCTCAACAGTCACCTACAGGAACACACAGGTATGACAATAAAGATCATCGAGTGTCCCAGTGCTTGAGAAATGCAAACCACGAAGCTGTCCCTCCTGCCTCTGCAACTGGAGCTGGGTCTAAAATTCCTGGCGCATAATTTATTTAAGCAGTTTTATCTTGCTGTCTGTGAACTGTCCAGGAGCTGATAGCAACATTATCCAGTGTCACCACGGTGCAGAAGAATATGCTCATTTCGTCAGGGAAGAACGTCAGCTTGCAGACAGTTTGAATTGCAAATTTCAAATCCTACAGCTAAACATACAGCTTGCAGTTCACTGCTGGCAAATATTCCAGCTAATAAAAGCCCAGCTTTGCATTACAAAACACACCAGTGAAAACCTGAGAGATCTAACATTCGCCGAACACCATTTAAAGCAAAACTTGCTTTAAACTGGAATCAGTTACATGGGAAGGGCAAAAAAAATTTCCACTGGTGCTAACTCATCTGAACCTTCCAGACATTGGCAAATAGGCACGTGATGTGCTGTCCGCCCTTGAAGGAGGTTTGCAGAGCCAACTGGTGGAGTCAAAAGCAAGTGAATCATAAGACTCTAACCATCTATCTTAGCATTTTATACTGTCACCCATCACCATAGTATCTGGCCAGTTTCCATGGAAAACAATTTGCAAGAGGGAAGTCCCTAGCCGGCTGGGATTACAGGATGAATGTGGACTGGATTGATCCAAAACACAGGGCCTCACACCTGCATTCTGCGAGAGGGAGAGGCTAGTGAAAACCAAGCTGAGAGGTGAGGCCATCCATTGTTTTGAGGCCATACATTGAACTGCAGGCCCCACATCTGCCATGGCAAGCCACATGCAGGAACACTGTGTTCCCCAACTTGGGGCTACTAAACGCTAAAGGTGAAATTTTATGCTGATATATTTAAACTGATGCCATTTGGTGTCTGGAACCTCAGATCAATTGAAACCTGGTTTATAACATTTTTACTTTTGTTGGTAAACTTAGGCCTTGTCCCCTGGGGAAGAAGGACCAATATATCTTTGGGTCACATAAAGAGCCTTTTTTTGTTCATCCCGCACCTCAGCTCTCAATAATTCAGCCACTTTGGAAATGACCTTCTTCTAACAGGACTGGAAGTCATATTCCCATCTTGGCCTATGCCACTACAGTCTGTCGTCCTGCACAGCACGCTGGTGAACGGCTGGACTGGTCTGTTCAGTGACCCGCGTGCACTCCACGCCTAGAGGCACAAGCTGAACGGAGAGAGCCAGCGTTACCATGATCCCAGCAGTGTATTGTCAGGTGAGGCTTCCTGCTGCAACTACATGCAGGGCTGAGTCGTTCCTGTGTTAGGCTCCAGCCAACCCACAAGCCAGGAGCTGGTCTGGTGACTCTATGGGGTAAATAAGCCTTGCAGGAGAAAGAGCAGCTCAATCTGCCCAGTGTTGCTTTGTGGCTTGGAATTCTCCTGTGCCTGAGAGAAGGGACAGGTGCCATAAGTCTTGGCCTTCTCCCAGCCCTACTCTGACCTTGCTCCAACCCTCCTCTTGTCTCCTGATTCCAGCTCTGACCTCTAGGTCTGACTGCCTCTGCTCCAACCCCTAGGCTCCCATTTCTAACATGCAGCCACACAGGGCTTTGTACTGGCTTAACAGCTAACCTGAGTTAACCTGGTGCAACATCTGGGTGCAGGCAAAGCCTGGCTCAAGGTTCTGGGCCTCATTCTCATTTTCAGCCTTTTGCATCGCACTTGCTATCAATGGGGATTTTTAGTGGGATGTAACATCTCTCTACCCCTTTATAAAGCTGGGGTGCTAAAAAGGGGCCCGTATGCTTGTTTGCCAATATGCAAGCTCAGAGATATCTGATTGAACAGCAGTCAGGAGTACAGGAGGGAGGGAGATAAATCCTAGGGAAGAGGAGATCTTTTGAAGCCAAGAGACAAGACTGGCCAGGAACAAATAGCAGCTGGAAATGAGAAGAAGGTTTCTAATCATCAGAGGAGGGACGATCTGAGTCATTTGGGGTTGGGGATGAATGGCCTAACTAGCTTTAAGATGGAGTGTGATCAATTCGTGAACAGGATGATATGACAGAGTTTTGTCTAGGGTGGCAGGGACTGGACTTAATGACTGGGGTTGCCCTTGCAGTCCTGTGTTCCCAAAGGAGAATCAGATCCTCTCTCTCTGATGCAGGTGGAATGACTCACAGTGGGACAGAGAGACAGACAGATGGTGCAGTAATCCTCAGCTGCTCTGAAGACAGAACAGGGCAGTCACCATTTTTACTGCAATCACATAAGAGCAGCCCTACGGGTTCAGATCATGGTCATGCCCAGCATCCTGTCTGCAAGAGTGGCTCAGAGCAGAGCGTTCAGGGGGAGCGTACAGAACCAAGAAATTATGGAATGATCTACCCATCTTCCATTCCTGACAGTCAGAGGTTTAGAGTGGTCCTCAGAATGGGGTTGCATCCCTGACCATCTTGGCTAATAGCCGTGGATGGATTTATCCTCCATGATCTTATCCAGTTCTGTCCTGAATTCAGATACACTGTACAAAACTCCCCTGTAAACACAAACAGCTCAGAAAATCGGCCGCTGGCATGAATCTTCTCTCAGCAGCCTAGAGAGCCCCGAGAAACCTTTCAAACGGATTGTTCCCCAAAATGTGGCCAAAGGCAGGGCCCCTCATGCAGTGGAGGGGGTGAGATGGGAATGATGTGAGCAGGAGAGAGGGAAGACACAACCCATGAAAGCAAGGACTTGGCCTCCAGGAAAAGATGCTGGGCACAGCCTGTTTTTGGTCAGCGTGCTACTGATCCTACTGATGGTGGGGAGGTGGGAGAGCTGGGGAGAGGCGCTGCCATTTGTCTTCTTAAAAAGACAAGGGCCACATTCATCCTTGGCTATTAGCTATGGGATATATTACTGTCATACTTCATCTTGTTGGCTTAGGCCCTGTGCAGACACGTATCTAGGAACAGTCCCTGACCCTAGGAGCTTGCAGTCTGGACAGACAACAGAGTGGAGTCTTGTGCACTTTACTATAGAGTGCCACAGTCTTGTAAGACACAGGTGAGGGCAAGCTGAGCCTCACGTCTCATCCATTATCCACAGGACTTCCTAGATGCTTTATGGGGCTCTGCCTCAAGAGGCTGTTTTCCCGGGACAGACAGCTCCTGGGATACACAGGAGCTGCCCCAGGTACATGAAAGTCCTGAAGGGTGGCACGTAATCATTGCTGGCTTATTATCCAGGGTAGGGATAGATGGTCACAGGGCATCCCCAGGGCCAGCGCTGTGAACGCCAATTGCCCATGTGCTGAGTGCAATTAGCGAAAGCCCAGTGGCTTCGCATCATTGAAAAAGAGGGACAGCTTGCACTGGGTGGGGGGGGGGTCTGTCCCATAAAGGGCGCATCTACAGAGCCAGTGGCAGCCCACAGCTGCAAGCCTCCCAGCCCAGGCTGACAGAGTCGGGCTCCCAGGGCTCAGGCTATAGCACTAAAAATAGCTGTGTAGACAGCACTTTTAAATTGCGGCTCCTACTCCAACGCCCACCCCCCTCTCTAGGCTTCAAAGCCCCAACCACAACCTCTACACAGCTATTTTTAGCAAGAGCCTCTGTTGATCCAAGCTTGGAGGCTCACTGGGTTGTAGATGTACCTTATGTAGGAAAACTGAATCCTGAGGCTTCACCCAGGATTAAGGCTGAGACAACAGAGCTGGGACCCACCCCTGAGAGAACGGCTCACCTCGTCCAAGATGCGGTTTTTGGCTCGGGTGATGGCGGAGTTGAAGGCGTTGATCCAGGACTCTTTCTCTTCTGGACTGACAGCCAGGAAGATCAGATTTGGTGCCTACAAGAGAGGGGATTCATGTCAGTGCTGCACACAGCAACACATCAGCTCGGTCGCTGGCCACAGCGAAGCCACAAAGAAAATGGTGCGGGGAAACACAGAGTCCAGATCCCCCACTAAAGCAAGCCAGCACGGTTCCACTCAGCATGTGATTTACAGCAGCGGAGGACCAGACTGGTGCTCTGTTTTATTTCTCAGGGAAAAAACCCACTCAACCAGCCAACCCCCGACTGCCAGGAACATGTGAAATGTTTCCAGTCTTGCTAAATGATTCAATTCTAATTACTGGTGAAGGATCTGGTCCACACGGAAATGATCCAAAATGCTTTGCCTCTCCCTTCTTTAGAGTAACCTCCCCCTTTCAAGCATCTAGAGCTAAATGATTGGCTTATTCAATCAGCACACCTGAGCCCTGATTCCATTGCAATTAGAAGTCAATGACAAAAATCTGGCCATCACTGATTACTGCGGTATCTTTTGCCTCCGAAACATGGAGGTTCATAGGTCTGAAAACCAGAAAGGGGCCTGACCCTCTGCACAGCATAGGCTGGAGAATTCCTCCCAGGGACTCCCGTGGCCAGCCTAATAACTTGAAGCTGGAACTAGATCTTTGAGAAAGGTGGGTGACTGTGCTGTGGACTGCTGTTGCCATAGTCTATGCAGCCTGATGTCTTGGTGAAGGGGACCATAAGGTCTGTAGAAAAGCTGTACCGTGTTTCCAGGCTGTCTGGAGTGCGCTAGCGTGAATTTACTATGGTTCTTTTTGCTTCTGCTTTTGGACTTCCTGAGCTCTTCGCATTTCTCATAGTCACTCAGGTCAAACACTTCCTGGATGTTTTTTTCATCTTTTACCTGTGAAGCAAAAATTAGCAACTGTCAGTGGCGGGCCAAAGCCAACCGAGGTCTTCTGCTCCAGACTGGCTCTTCAGGGGGATGGGCTTTGCTGGAGCCACTAATGACTCAGGGCACTTGAGGGTTTTATACATTTACAGCATGTGTGGTGTAACTATTCGTGTGTGCTTATAAATGCTTTCCAGTGCTGGTGCTGCACTGTATATCTACAGATCCCCAGACCTCAGGCTAGAGCACTGCCTACAGTCCAGCCAGTACTGATGTCAGAGTGCTATACTCATTTTTTCAGGGGGAAGTGTTCTAAGGGAACATTTCGGAGTTTGGTGTCCACCTTCCCTTAGAGGAAGGATGTGCTCAGGCTGCTAGCATGGCAGCTAAGAGACCTGTGTTCAAATCTCTGATTTGCTGCTGGCTTCCTGTGTGGCAGTGAGCAAATCACTTAGTCTGTCTGCCTGCCTCAGTTTCCCCTCTGTATAATAGCATTTCCCTACCTTGTGGGGGAGGGGAGCAGGGACTGTGAGGATCAACATATTAAAGATCATGAGGTGCTCAGGTACTAAGTGATGGAGGAGGTCATGTAACTACCACAGAGACCTGATGCCCGTTAAAGATCAAACTCTAACTGTCCTTGGCAACTTTGAAAATCTGCTCCTTTAATTTCTGTCCCAGGCTGGGATTTCCAAAGTCAGTGAGCTCCTCTGTTTGGACCCTTATGAAAACCTCCTTCTTGATTCCTGATGGATTTCAATGGGTGCTGAGTGCCCAACTTCCTCAGGCTCCTGAAAACTGCAGCCCAAGTGCTCAGCATTGTTACAGTTTTTAAAATCCATATACAATAAAAATGATGAACAGTGTAAATTGCAACATATGCTCCAAGGAAGCCATTATGCCCTGCCCCTCCCATTGCCTAGTGCTTGTTGGCTGTGTTCCTAAAAGCGGGGATGAATATATGGCACTCCTCAGTATCTGAGATCTGGCTTGGGTCTGGCTTTAGAAGTCCTGGGCTTCCACACAGCCAGTGGAAGTCAACAGCAGAGGTAGCTGCTCCACACTGAAAATCAAGCTCTTCACAATTCTTAAACTGGGCCTCCAAGATCTGGGCCCCCTCCTGGATCAAAGGAGCAGACAAAAAACCCCATTATTCCCCCTCCAAGGGAATCTAACCTTTCTCCCAGTTTGAGAGCAGAATAAGATCCCACTGCCAGACTTTCTGGGTGGGTTTGTGGACAGTTCCATGCCACACATCTGTCTGCACCCAGAGAAAGACAGCGATTATTTGTTACACACAGACCTGTCAGAAAAACAACAGCTCTCCCTTAGACTTTCAGAACTGCTCACATCCTTGCCCTAGCTAACGCCCCACTCCACAAATGCTTGTGCATTGGATCAGACAGACAGCATAGGCTGGAGAAAGGACTATACATAGCTCTGTGTTGAAATAAATGGCTTTGGTCTTGTTTCCCTCCTCAAAAATCAGCTTCCGTTGGTGCCTACACACTGTGCACAATCTGCTGAGCTAAAATGCAGGCACAATCCACCTTCTGTATCATTTTTACACCTATGTCACTTGTTGACCCTGAGCCAGACCAGACCCGGCTGCGGAGTCACACCGGCCTCAGGAAGAGGCACTCCACCTTTGCGTGTGTGCTTGTGTCCCTTTGTATGTTCTGGGTGTGTGTGTGTGTCTATGAGCATCTGCAAGCAAGTGGGCGTGGAGCTCTAGATTAGCAAATGCAATCACATTAGCTCTCAGGGCCTTTCAGAAGATGGCACAACAAAAGTTTGGAGGATAAAGATTAGCACTTTCTATTTTTAACCTGGCCGTATTATTACAGCATACAGCAACAGCTGATTCAGAAAGCTAAGGGAGTATAGACAGTCCCAGAATTCTGACCACATCTCCTGTTGTTGAGCCTCAGCCACCGTGAAGAGGTGAACGGGAAAAAAATCATCAAAGCACAAAACTTCAGGTATAGTGGCCTGGAGCCAAGACAATTACAGGTGGATGTGGACTGCTAGCCTAACCCATGTGTTGCTTCAACATTCAGTGTGTTCAGGCAGCCCCTTCAGAAGAGAGTGCCTTTCCAGGGTCTGAGTCTCATTTATACTATAGTCCCTTTATGCAGCATCTACCTTACCTGTCTATATGACCCCAATCATCATTGTCTCTCACAGTCTTTAATGAATTTATCCACACAGCCTCCCCCACCCTTCGCCTATGGGGCAGGGCGATGCTACTGTCCTCATGGCCCAGATGGGGACACTGAGGCACAGAGTGAAAGAATGTATGTGCTAGAGTAGGATTCTAGCTTAGTTCCCTACCCACTGAGCCATCCTTCCAGTGCAAAGGGCCCTTTGCGTAGGTATAACTGTCATTTACATCCACTTTAAGGCCTTATTAGCTAAGAGGGGACATCTGGAAGGGTGCAGTGGCAGTGGCCAGGGCAATTCCCAATCATGCAGGTGAGTAAGTTGGGTTGGGTGCTGGGGAAAGGATTTGGCCTCTTGCATTCAACAAGGTCTGAGTCCTGGCAGGGTTCACATACTGGGCTATGTCTACACTTGTAAATTTAGGTCGACTTTAGCTAAGTTGACTTAACTAAGTCGACTTTAAGTCGACTTAGTTAAGTCAACTTAGCATGTCTACACTTAAATTTAAAGTCGACTTAGGGGGGAACTTACAAAGTCGACCTAGAGCGTCCAAACTGGATGCCTAGGTCGACTTCGAGGGGTTAGGGGGACCTAGGGCAGGTCCATGGTGGCAGGGGGGGCACCACTTGCCCAGTGCCAGGGGGCTCAGCCTTTGCCTCATTGTACATGGGTACAATGGGGCAAAGGGGGACAGGGACCCTGGCAGGGCATAGAGGCAGGGTGGGCAGTGGGGGAGTCCTGGAGTAGCCCTAAATCGACTTAGGGCTACTCCAGGTCTACACTGGCTTAAGTCGACTTTAAAAAGTCGACTTAAGCCTAAAGTCAAACTAAAAGTAGGTTTAATAAAGTTGACTTAATTTTCATTGTCGACTTTATTTTCCTTAAATCGATGTAAGCAGCTTGCTTAAGTTGACTTAAAGAAAGTGTAGTGTAGACGCAGATTAAATTAAGTCCACTTAAGCAAGTTTAAGTCGACTTAATTTCTAAATGTAGACGCACCCCTGGTGCTTCTGGACCTCCGGGTTTCCTCTAGTCTGAGCCTACCCCTATTATAGGGGATTTCAAAGGAGCCTATGTGAGTTAGGGCCCAATTCCCCTTGTCAGCAGTAGAACTGGGGCTTTGTAATGGAATTTGAGCAGATTGTTACAGTATCTATCTATCTATCTATCTATCTATCTGTCTATCTGTGAATAGGGCAATATATAAATAAAACCTAGCTGTAGAATAAATCCTATAGTCTGTGCACAGGAGGACTTTTCTTTACCGCCGGTATCTTCCTAAACATCATCTCTTTCAAAGGATCCAGTTGATTGCTGCCTGTTCACTTGTGAGAGACAGAGGCCTCTCCACCTGCTGTCACACTCCAGCCAACTAATTATTCATAATTCCAGATTATACATGCAAGAGCTTGCCCCCATGGCTATCAGGTTTGCCAGCTATCATGGCAGATGGAGAAAGTGCACCTCAAATTTCTTGCCTCTGGTATGGATTAATGCCTGCAAAGTTTTAGAGAACCCACCCCGGGCCTCAAACTTGGATTCAACCATCCTTGAGCTCTGGTGAAGTTAAAAGCTAAACATGAAACTGGATCCATATTTTGCAAATGGCCCCAATCTTTCTGATAACACTTCAATATCAGTGCAGCCCAGTAGATTAGTGTGTTCAAATCCAGATCCAGATTAAGACAATCTTCACAGAGAATGCATCACAATATGTCATTGCCATCTCTATAGTAAATAACTGGAATACATAGCAACAATTGTCAAATTGTGGGGCCTGTGCCACGAGTGGCTGGCTTAATCCGAACCCCTCAGTTACACAAGCACTGTCTTTGCTTTTATGATCCCTTGATATTTTTTCTTCTGGACCCCGGCCTCAACCAGTGCACTGATCGCCATATTTGGGTTCGGGAAGGAACTTTCCCCCAGGGCAGATTGGCTTGGGCACTGGGGGTTTTTTGCCTTCCGCTGTAACATTGCGCATGGCTCACTGGCTGGTTGATTCTCTGTATTTTAAAGTCTTTAAATCATGATCTGAGGACTTCAATAACTCAGTCATAGGTTAGAGGTTCATTACAGGAGGGGGTGGGTGAGGTTCTTGGCCTGCATTGTGCGGGAGGTCAGACTAGATGATCATATTGGTCCCTTCTGACCTTAAGAGTCCATGACTCTGTGAGAATGACCGGCGCTTACTCCATGAGCAAGTCAGTATTTTGTTTTCTGCTGATTGCTTACATGCCTAGTTCCAATTCAATGCCCATGGCAGTACTCCCACTGATTTCCATGGGTGTTCGCTCACATCCTTAGTTTGTAAGGATGGGGTCTGGGGGAGTGCGATGCTCAGAAAATCCCAGCTTGAATCTGTATCACTATAAATATGTAGGGCCTGGTTCACATTTATATCAAGGCTCTGGCTGCGGAAAGGGGAGTTAAGGTGAGTGGAGTTGTAATTTACACCCATTAGAAGGTGGCTTTGTGCTGCCAAAGTGGTGTGAAGACATTTAGTGTCACTGAGAAATTCAGCCCCTTAGCAGTTTTCACACCGGTGACATTATTTTCATAAGCCGTGAAAGGTGGCCAAGCCTCATATCACAAGAGCACTCAACAGCTGATCCCTCCCACCTCCCTGCTGCCTCAATATGCAGCGAGAAATACAAGCAGAGAAGCAAAATGATATAGATGTTGGAGGATTCAGTGGGCAAACTGCAAGGCCAAAGAGAGATCCTGATAGGGAGCCATCCACTTAGGTACTTCAAAGGTACCAACCAGCCACTTTTGTCCCATGTGGGAAACAACACAGACACAAAAATGGGGCGGTGGGTGGAAATGCATTATATGGAAGCTTAACATTGGGTCCTCAGCTGCATTTCAGAGAAGGCAAGGCTGACAAATACACTCTCCTCTGAAATGAATCAATTGTAACAATCACCTTCAGCAAAGCCCAAGTTACCAAACCCCAGTGAGATGGGTGTCCCAGTTGCCTGGAGATGGGTTCTGTCCCTCAGAGCTGCAACCTGCCTTTGTCTGAGAGTCTCCTGGCCTTTTCAAACAGGCTACTCTCCAGCCAGCCTAATCATTTGAATACCAAATAGTTCACGAACCTGGCTATTGCCCTTTTACTGTGCTCCATGCAAAATGGGGCTCCTTCCACAACACCATTTCTCATGAGCCAGTGTGTCTCCCTCCATTCCACACAGTTACACTGTGTGGTATGATTGATGCGATGAGCTATTCCTTGCGTCCTAAAGACTGCCAGTCATTAGCCCCACAGCTCAGGCCAACCCTTGGTTTCTCCAGATTTCCAGGGCTCCCTGAGACCTCCAGATGAAAAGAGTTATATGGAACATGCCCAATTCTCTTCTTGGGCAAACTGGAGCACTTCCACTGATCTGGATGTACCTGCAATTACACCAGCAGAGAATCTGGCCCTATTTCTTTTCAGATACTCAATCAATGGACATTTCTTTGGAAGAACATTTCAGGCTGCCTGGAGGACCTAGGAAGGATGCAGCCAAAGAAGCTGAATGAAATACAGTAGCTGTTTCCACCAGGGAATAAGGTGCAATTTCTCCATCTGCTTGAGCGATCTGTAAGAAGACCAGTGAGGAGTGGAATAATTCTCTTGATTTTCACTTTTGTCAGGATGATCTAACCCAGCTAATCGTGGCTCTGGTTTGCTCTGCCTCCTTGGAGTTTACCCCAATCTCAGAATGTTCATTGAGATGCTAATCGCGGCTCTGGTTTGCTCTGCCTTCTCAGAATTTACCCCAAACTCAGAACGTTCATTGGGATGGCTTGATTTCTTTTTTCTTTGTTTGAAAGAGTTGGAGGCTCAAATTTTCAAAAGCCAGTAGTGATCTTGGGGGGCCTCTTTTCTTAGGAACCTAACCTGAAAGTTCTGCACAGCGGCCTGATTTGCAGAGAGTGCTGAGCTCCAGGGCAGGGTGCGATCCTCAGATGGTGGAAATGGTCATAATTGACAGTGGATTTAAACTATCTCAAATTGGGCACTAAAAGTCAATTGGCTTTTTAAAAAACTTGGCCTTAATTCTTTTGGAATAATCAAAACAGAAGAAAAAACATGATGATTTATAATTAGCAGAATTCTAAGCTGTATTTTTTCTACTAATTGAATAGTGTATACATATAAACACCCATTTCCTATCTATCTATCTATCTATCTATCTATCTATCTATCTATCTATCTATCTGCTTTCTTCAAACAATGTATATATTTAAAACAAGGACTGGAACTGAGATATGCAGCCTTTCTCCTTTAGCATATTGTCTTCAGATTTGGTCCAGTTCAGTTGCTGAACACCTTTGCCTGTTTATTGGCTTCTGTAGAATGAGTTTGGCTGGGTCTCAGCCCAGGTCATAGAGGCTAATGTCACCATGAGAACCAGCATGACTCTTTCTAGGCATGGATGCAACTGGAGATCAAGCTCCCTGCTTCTCCATAGAGGGGATTCTCCCCTAGTCAGGGTGAGACAGTGGCCAGGGCAGGTGAGATCGGATGCTTGCCTGGCTGCTAATCATGCTGTATTTGGTCCATTTGAGGCCTTACATCTCAATCCGGCAGGTTTCATCACACTGAGATCCACTGCACCTCAGAGGAGCTTGCGGAGCTGAAGCACATTGCAAGAGGCAAACAGAGCGGATTTGCCTTATGGCTACTGCCTACCATGCTCTCCGTGTACAAACAACATATTGCACACCCGTCTCAGAGCCACGGGCTGCTGTCATGTGCCATCCATGCAATTTCACTGAAGCCGATGGATTTGCATAGGTTTCACTTTGACTGGTAGCTCTTTGGAGCAGGGACAGTCTTTGTGCACTGTGGCTGGGGCTCCTAGCATTACCACTGTGTGACTAGTCCATTATAAGAATAATTTAACCAGGCAGAACTTAGCTCAACATGAACAAGAGTTTACAAGGGCTCCCAGCAGCATCAAGTGTGTATTGGGCAGGCAGGGGATGAGCCAAGACTACATTAGGCTACCCCATGCTCCCTTTGTTGTCTCATCCTTCTCCCCCCCGTCACTCACCTGATTTGTCCCTCATAGCTGCCCGTCACAGCTCTGATACCAGGGCTGTCAACGCTCTGTCGCCTCGTGCAGTCACACGGGAAGAATGGCTATGTCTACACTTGTAATTTTAAGTCAACTTTAAGTCGACTTAGTTAAGTCGACTTAGTGAGTCTACACTTAAAGTCGACTTTGGGGGGAACTTACGAAGTCGACCTAGAGCGCCCACACTGGATGCCTAGGTTGACTTTGTGGAACTAGGGGGACCTAGGGTAGGTCCATGGGGGCGGGGGGGGGGGCAACCCTTGCCCACTGCCAGGAGGTTCAGCCTTTGCCCCATTGTACCTAGGTACAATGGGGCAAAAGGGGTCAGGGACCCTGGCAGGGCATAGGGGCAGGGTGGGCAGGGCTCTGCCCTGCCCTGTGGGGGGCATGCCAGGCTCCCCCTGTGCCCCCCCCCCCCCGGCTGGGAGGGCATTGGTGTAGTCCTGGGATAGCCCTAAGTCGACCTAGGGATACCCCATGTCTACACTGGCTTAAGTCGAATTAAAATGAGGTGTTATAAAGTTGACTTAATTTTTATTAAGACACAGTGTAAATTAAGTCGACTTAAGCCTGCTTAAGTCGACTTAACTTACAAGTGTAGATGCAGCCAATGAGACTAGCTCTCCTTTGTAAAGGGCTGAGAGAGCTGCCGATGGAAAGTGCTCCATGAGACATAAGCAGTCTTATTATAGCGGTCCCGGTCCTTGACTGGATTTCCTCGGTCCTAGCATTAAAATTCAATGCATTGAGATGATGATTTTATTATGGCAGCACTTGCAAGTCCCACCCATAGGCCAGGATGCATGGCGCTAGGTGCTGTACAAACACAGCACAAAAAGATGGTCCCCGCCCTAAAGATTTGAGAACATAATTCATTGCTATCAAGCACAAGGCTTCCCCGCTTCTCCTTTTGGCCTCAGAAAATAGCTTAAGGAGCTAAGGATGTTCTTTTCCTTCGCCAAGCAGATCCAATTAGGTGGACAGAGAGATAATACGTGTAGACAATATGGTGATGAAATGATCTAGTGATGAGCGATGTTATCCTTACATCAGCTGCACCATTAGTCCAAGTTTATTTTATCTACAGATCCTCAGTTATCTAACGCATTATGCATCTAGCTACCTGCTCACCATCAGAAGGCAACCAGAAAAAATAGCCCAAATAATAATTCATAGTTCCCATCTTCACACTTTCCATTAGCAGATCTCAAAGTGCCTTACAGAGGAGATCGATATAGAAGATCTTCTGTAAGAATTATTTGAGGAAAGTTTCATGGCCTACAGGAGATCCGACTAGATGATCCCATTGGCCCCTTCTAGCCTTGAAATCTGTGATAGCAGCAGAGAGGGAAATTGAGGCATGGAATGGCAGTGACTTGCTCAAGATCACCCAGCAGTCTAGGGGCGAAGCCATGTGTAGAACACAGAGGGTTCTGAGTCCCACTTTAGGGCCCTATCCCATAGGCCACACTGTTGCCCTTAGTGATTTCAGTTACAGTCTACATGTAGTCAAATTCAAAATGTCATACACTCCCCTGCATTTATTTCCTCCCACTCTGTAACTTTCCTATCTTCAAAGCGTCTGGCGAAGTGGGATTTTCTCCCACGAAAGCTCATGCGATTAATAAATCTGTTAGTCTTTAAAAGTGCCACAGGACTCTGTTGTCAGTCTACATGTAGGGAGACTACAGCATACTTTTGACATAAAGACTAAGCCCCATGTTTATCTGGTGCTTTGGGTCCCAAAGGTACCTCCACCAGTGAAACGCAGGCCCCACTTAGTGGAACATGTCAGCTGTTTAACACCGCGCAGTACTTTAAGACAGGAAGTTAAGATGAATACTGTATCCAGTCAAAACTCCAACGGGACTATAGGAAGGCAGAGTGTAAACCCTTGAATTACAGTTTGGCCAGGAGACACCAACATTAGTGAAAAATGAGCTAGGGTCTACATCTGTGATGCCACGGGCCTGGCTTTTCCACATCTCTTCCAAAAGACAACAGCCTCAGCGCTTCTTTAGATCTACATGTTCCAGGAGGTAGCCGTGTTAGTCTAGTTCAGCATAAATAAGCAAGGAGTCCTCTGGCACTTTTAAAGAGGAACAAATTTTAAAGACTAACAAACTAATACATTTGTTCCTCTTTAAAAGTGCCACAGGACTCCTTGCTTATTTAGATCTATATAGCGCTGATAAAGGGCAACAAGGGGGACAGAAAATGGGTCAACAGCAGCCAAAATACAACCCCACCGAAAACTGATCAGAGCCATTTTTTCCCCCAGCAAAATCCAAAATTTACCTTTAAAACTCCCAGCCACAAGACAGATGTGCACTCAAGAGCTTGGTAGACCTCTAAAAAGCCTATGTTGCTAATGAGCAATTACATTAGCTCAGATGTAATTACAGGGGTCTGCAACCTGTGGCTGTGCAGCCGCATGCGGCTCTTTGGCTCCCCCTTTGTTGGTCTGGGCTGGACCCTGAGGGCAGCCCGTGCCAGGCTCCAGGCTCCCCTGCCACTGGGGGACCCTCTGGGGGGGCCTGCTCCTGGTTCCAGGCTCCCTCCCCCTTCCAGGGGACCATGCTGCAGGTGCCCTGGCCCAGATCCCTCCACCAGGAGGCTACACGCATTGTGGCTCTCAAAACATTTGGTTATTGAAGGAATTATTAAAAATGGCTCTTCTTATCTTTTGAGTTGCCAACCCCTGTGCTAGGGCCAGCGTAGACCCTTGGGGAGGAGGCACCAGCTCACATTCGGGGCCAGAAAAGCAGACCAGGTGACACCATGGTGGTGGAAGCAGTTGCTGGCGTCCCCGCTGGCGTAGGTGGCATGTGAGTGGCCGTCATGGGAGCACGAGTGCGCACAAATATCATTCCTTTGCTGGAGAAAGTTACCGGCCCGAAGGCTGCTCTGTCCACGAGCCTCCTCATCCCTACACCAGGGATTCTAGGAGCAAGGCGTCAGTGCAGCCTAGTTGAGAAGGGTTGGGACTCTGGATTGTATTCCAGCCCCTGCCACTGATCTGCCGGGTGTCTTTGAGCAAGCCACTTCCTCTCTCTGGGCTTTAGTCTGTCTGCTGTCTACCTGGATTGGGAGCTTCTTTGGGGCAGGCCCTAGCCTGCACTCGGGGCTTCGGGGCACTATTGTAATAAATAATTTAGGGGCTGGTGGCATGATCAGTGGCAAGAACTTTGAGAATTCATCCAACAGACCCGATTCTCATTGAAACTCACGTCCCCGAGCCCCACTCTGCATAAAGGGCTTGGAAATGAGTGTGGTTTAAGGACCTTTTGCATTGCAAGCAGCTGTAAGAAGGCTTTAGTGTAGAAAAGCACAAGGATCAGAACAAGCATCCTCCAGGGCAGTTTCCCCCAGCAGCCTTGGCGAACAGGCATTTGCTAATTTGGCACTGGTTCCTGCCCCACAAGGCCTGGACCGGCGAGTTGGATTCCTGTGCCCCAGCACCCAACCTGTGATCTTATCTCTGCTGCACTAAAGGGCTGACACTGTGGCATCCAGCGAGCAGGCGGTAGGAAATGAGAAGCCTGTGGAATGCAGAGGATGCAGAACAGGGAGCGTCTCATCCGCTGCTGCACTTTTAATAACTCGTGATGACTTCAGCAAAACATCACCTGCTAGCAGAGAGCGGCAAACTGAGTGCAGACTTGCTGCTCTGCTGACCACGGCCTGATCCGGAGCACAAGCCGCTCTAACTGACTTCAGGGCTGGTGCTCGGCACCACTCAGGCACGCTGACGATGGGGCTAGAGCACTGCCACTCCAGCCGCATATGGCGGGTAAAAAGGCCACAGCAGCGTAAAGAGACTTTAAATGCCTCGATCTGGGGGAAGATTCTACCACTGCGGGCCTGGCACAGGACTCCTCACAAGCCCTGGCATGGGCAGGGGTGAGACTGGGGGTTAGAGGGGCGGGGAGGATGCAGCCCCACAGCCCAAACGGCATAGCCTGCTGTAATTTAGGCAGGTTCCTGGAGGATGGTGGAGGGACTCTCCAGTCCCCAGAGCAGTCTAGGGTCAGGGGGCACAAGGAGCGACTTGAAACCCTCACCCTTGAAACCCCTGGATTGTGAGTCATGTGCTGGACTTCTGTAGAGGGATGGCACCGAATCTTGCCCTATGTTGTAACTTGTGCCAAGGAGCTGGAGACAGGCCTTTAGGACCTGAAGGTGATCCCTCACCAGATACAAGTAGAGGGGAAGATGGTATGTGCATTATCCCAGGTGTCATGCCTTGGGAGGCAATGGTGCCTAGTGGGTAGGGCACTAGACTGGCACTCAGGAACTCTGGATTCTAGTCCCAGCTGTCTCACTGACCTGGGGCAAGTCAGTTCTGCTCTCTGTGCCTCAGTTTCCCCGACTACCCTTTGTCAATCTTGTCTAGTTAGATAGTAAAGTCTTCCAGGTCAGATTTTTAAAAGGATTTAGGCACCTGGATCTGCCAGGAACTTTCTCAACATGCAGCTCCCAGCTCAGCCAGTCAGATCTACTGCATCCTCCTCAGATATTTGCCACCTAGAGTGACCAGGCGTCCCAATTTTATAGGGGCAGTCCTGGTATTCAGGGCTTTGGAGGCCCCTATTACCCCCTCCCATCCTCCTGATTTTTCACACTTGTTGTCTATCACTCTATGGCTTATTTAGTCTACAGAAGAGAAGACTGAGGGGAGATTTGATAGCAACCTTCAACTACTTGAAGGGGTGCTCCAAAGAGGAGGGAGCTAGGCTGTTCTCGAGGGTAACAGAGGACAGAATAAGGAGCAATGGTTTCAAATTACAGCTGGGGAGGTCAAGGTTGGATATTAGGAAAAACTTTCTCACTAGGAGGGTGGTGAAGCATTGGAATGGGTTACCTAGGGAGGTGGTGGAATCTCCATCTTTGGAGATTTTTAAGGCCCGGTTAGACAAAACCCTGGCTGGGGTGATTTAGTGGGAGTTGTCCTGCTTTTTAGCAAGGGGTTGGACTAGATGACCTCGTGAGGTCCCTTCCATCCCTATTATTCTATGATCCTATGATTATGTCTCTGTGCAGCCTCCCCTGCATTGGCACCCGCATCTCAGTGGGAGTCTCAAGAAGCTATTGTAATATAAATCCTCATCAGTGTCGTTAGTAGATGTTCCGTTCATGGAATACTCCCCTGCCCCCATCCTACCCTTACTTATTTATATAGTGCTTATGAAAGGTGCCAGATTGACCCCCTGCAGACCAAATTCCTTTGGGTGCACAGGGCAAGGCAGTACTTCAAAAGGCTTCCCAGGCAGCCACACCGCAGTCCTCCCCTGGGGGCAAGGAGATCTGTCTGAGGCCCATTTGGCCCTTGGCTCTTCTAGGGAACTGCCTGCCCAGGGGTGCCCTTTACGGTGATGAATTTAGGTATGTTTTGCAGTCGTGCTGAAGGTGTGAGTCCCTGTGGCAGGAAGAACACCTGTGCTAGCCATGAGGCAGTGGAAGGGGCTGGCCTCCCTGACTGTGTCCCCATCCGAGTCACTAAGCACGTATTCAGGGCACCTTGCTTCTTCCATTACTCTACGTCTAGTGTGGATATGTCTGCTTGAGCTGGGAATCACAGCTCCCACTCAAAGTGTAGACTTTCCCTTTGTGCATTGTCCACTAGGCTGTGAGACCCACCAACTCATGACACCCAATAGCTCTGAGATAGCACAGCCCCTCCCAACTAGGTCCAGAGGGGAACCAATGACCCCAAAATAAAAGCTTCTGCTTCTCTATTTCCAATCCCCTGAGCCATTCAGCTTCTGCAATGTGGGATACCGAGGAGCACCCTAGCATCAGTGGGTCTGAAAACATATCTCTCTCCCTGCTGCTGACATGGGCCTTTGCAAATGCCCTGCTGAGCTGAGTTTGATCTTGGAAACAACCTTTGCTGACAAGGAATGTGCAAGGAAGAAAAATAGCCGAGCCAAGGGAGGAAGCAGGATCAGGAGGGGCGGAGACGGGGAAACACGCACGATATGTTCAGAGCCTTAAACTGAATGACGCTCGCACTTCACAGCCCTAAAACATGCACCTAGGAATTGGTCTGTCAGCAAAGCCCTGCCAGCTGTCTGGTCCTGTGTAGATTCTAGCATGGAAGGGCTGACAGAAGTGCTTAATTTGTGCCGGGGCTTAGGCTTGGGAGTTCAGAGCCCTTGCATCTTAAACCCTGGCTGACACCTCCCCACCCCCTTAAGTCTGTTCAGACCCTTCTCTCAGGGCACAGTTTGATTCCCCAAAGGTAAAACGCACAGTGAAATAAAACAAAGGTATTCCCCCCCATCAACCATCCTCAGAGAACCCCCTGCTCCTCATAGCTCTCCTCATCTGAGCAGCTGGAACTGATCCAGCAGAGAAGGAGCTGGCCTGTCGCAGGTGAGGTGGACCAGCCACCCTGTAGGATGGCACCAACAATGGCCAGTGCTAGCTGCTTCAGAAAAGGGGCTAGATTCCCAGGAGTGGGCAGTTATGGAAAAATCTGCCCTCTCTGGGAAGTTTCTTCCTGGCTCCCCTTAAAGAAGGGCTGTGTTGTGTGCAGAAGCAAGAAGCTTGTTTGTAGTAAGTGGAGCGTCTGATCCGAGGCAGCGTTCGGAGACAAACTCTCCTTCAAGCGGTGGTATCCTGCCTTTCAAGTGGAATGTCCATAGGATGCAGTATTCTCTTTTCAGCAAGCTCTGTGAAGTGGGTGGGCGGCAGCATCATTGTCCCCATTGTACAGATGGGAGAACTGAAGCATGTAGAAATTAAATGGCATGCCTAAGGCCACCATGGCAGTGCCAGGAATTGAACCTAGGACATGTGAATCTGAGCAAATGATCACTCTAGCTCCACCTCTGCTGAGACCCAGGACCACCATGACACAATGCTCACTAAAGCAATGTGATTTATCAGACCCCAAAGTGCCCATCAGGCCTCCCTTTGAGCACAAACAAGGCTCCACTGTCCCTGTCTGCCCTGGGCTGCTTTTAACATGTCCTCTCTGTAATGAAGTCCTGTAAGTTTTCCCTCTCCAAGGACTGTTTGAGGAGCAGCATTAGGGCGCAATAAGGCCACAGACAGGACTCCAGGGGGCTGGGTGCAGGCTGAGATCTCAGTGCTTCTCCTGGACTCTCCAGCCCCGTTCCATGGAGGGGATGGAAGGCTGGGAGGCAAAGACAGAATGGAATGCAGGCACAGCAGATGGGTGCTGAAGGGGACGAGGCTAGAAAATGGAGAAGTGGTGGGGAGGGAGATGGATAAGAGAGGGCAAAAGCTGAAATATTCAAGGTCAGGAGAACAATTCCCAGCCCTCAAACTAGCTGCCCATCAGCCTCATCATCCAAAGGGCTTAGAGATTTGTGGAAGCCTGGCTATTCACTCCCCACTTTGCAGCGTCTGTCAGAATTGTCCCACCCGTGTACACACATACGTATAACGAAACCATCCTCCCTACCGCCTTCCAACACACAATGTACCCAGACACATTTGCTCCACACAGCAGCCGTGCACATGTCAACATCTAAGGCCGGGCACACACGCGGCAGAGTACACATCTCCTGCATTCGATACACACACACGCCTCCAAACACACAAAACAGCCTGTTCCTCACCAGCAGTTCAAGACATGACAACCCAGGGGCTGCAAAGTGCTGTTGAAACTGGGGGAGGGGGCAAACCTAAACACAGCTGCAACCCCATGTACCTCACCACAACACCACTCACTCAGATTTGTCCCGGTCGACCCTCCGTCAGGACAGGATCAGGACAAACCTGAACCACATTGCAATCTGGTGGTTAAAAGTGGTTGGCCTCTGGCCTGGAGGACCTCCCAGTTCCATGGCCTGTCGCAGGCAGCACATACAGTTCACCAGTGTTCAGATTGGCTGCAGCAAACGCTAACTGAGAGCACAATCTACTTTTCAAGTGTTCTTAGGCTCACTGAGGCGAGACTTAGGTTAGCTGGCTTCAGGAAGCCCACCAGAATAGCACTTCCTCATTAATGTCTTGTTAGCACACAGTTCCTACTTGATGGCCATGGGCTTCCTGGCAGGAAGTGGTAGGAGCCCAGCTGGGTACTGTGTTAGTCTGATGGTTGTTCCCAAGCGTAAGTCAATAACAAAGCAGTGCTAGAAAGGAGAGAACAATTACCAGAAATGTGGGTTCGGGGAGGGGAGGGGAAAGGAATGCAAAATGCCCTGCTGCTGACCAGAAACCATCTTCAACCGTCCTGTGTTTTTGTTACTGTGAACTTTCTGGCCCCCCAACCAAATGCAAAATAATGAAGGTTTTGCATAGATTATGGGGCCAATGTGCAACAATAGCTAAAGATCTGTATGTTAGATCAGTGCTATCGGACACACAAAGCCTTCAGCTCCTGCTAACACTTAGTGCACTGATGAACCAGCAAAAGGCACCGGGCTTGCTGAATGGGTACCCTAGGTAGAGCAGCTTGTAGATGTCTTGCACGGATTCCAGAAGAGAGTGGTGATCAAACTTACATTAGGACTGTTCACATTTCTTCTTGACAAAACTCAATACACTAGGGCAACGGTTTTCAATCCACAATGGGCACGTAAATAATCATCCCTTGTTCTTATACAGCACTTTTCATCAGTAGATCTCACAGCCCTTTACAAAGGAAACCAGTATCATTAGCCACATTTGGAAGAAACTGGCAGGGAAACATCAAGGTTCCTTTCCTAGCTAATATGAGATTTAAGAGCAAGAGGCCAGAGTAAATCCATATAGCTGCATTGATGGAGCAATGCCAACTTACACCGGCTGAGGATCAGTTACGGTAACAGACCCTGAAGTCTAGTGTCCCATCAGCGTATGCACTCTCTATTACACAGGGCTGTCAGGCCAAGACTCTTCCTCAGTGTCTAGGCAACCCCCCCAAGATATCCCTGCTCATATCTACTTGGGGGGCCTGCTCTTTTGATCCCTCTTCAGTTGCATCCTCCCGATTTGCCTTGCCAGTGTTGCCTGTAGGGCCTTCCTTCCTTGTAGCCGAGCATGGTCAGTGGAAAGCAGAAAGCGCTATCTCAATTCAGCAGTAAAACACAGCAGTGGCTCCATTTTCTCCACGGGGCATAATCTGGTGTGTGAAAAACACAAAAGAGGCTGTGTCCTGTTCTGCTTGACATACCCAGATTTATTAACCTATTTGTCAATGCTGCCGCAGGCACCTGCTTCCATGAAAGCTAGCTTGTACAGGACGGAAACAGAAGGGAAGACCTACTGTTCAGGTAGGAGATAAGTGAGGAACTGGCTACAGGCCTGCTGATTACAGAGGGGGGAGGAAATGCTTGCTATATATGCTCCCATAAGCTCTTTTGAGCTCTCATCTGTACCTAAGAATGTCCAGTGATCCAAAGGCCAACTGCGGCCAAAAGAGAGCAAATAACACGATCAGAACTTAAACTCCACAAGATCTCATTTAAAAAGAGTGTCGTTTCTGGGCTGAAATATCTAGAGCTGCAGGGAGAGACTGTTTTACACACATGCAACACATCACACACAAACGCACCACACACGCACCTGCGGAACACACTGATGTTGTTTGTTCAACCAGAAAATGCAACCTGAGGGAAGACTGCTCCACCACATACAGGTTCATTCATATGTGGAGACTCACAGAATCATATCACATTCATAATTCATGCAAACACACATGTTCATAGAGACAAATCATTCACTTTGATGCTGTATACACAGTCAGATGTTACCCCTTTTGACACATATATACACAAACGTTATTCTTTCATATGGACACATGCCTGTTCTCTAACACACTTTATTCAGACTCCCCCAAACACATACCTTCTTCCATCCATACACTCATTCATACAGAGACACACTGTTTATTTACACACACGTCTTACTTTTCCCCACAATGAGCCGCAGGCCTGGTCACTGACAGAGACACACATTACTCATTTAAAAACCAACATGCACATGGATATTCACGCACAGAGTTAGTGCTCAATTAAACACACACTCGGAGCACAACAGCTACTATGGTGATGAGCAATGGACAGATGTGTTATTTTTCCTTACATCCATGTTCACTGACATGGACACAAATGCTATTCACTGAGACACCGACACAAACACGAGTTCTCGCACAGACATGCCTGTTACTCTGCAATGCCCAGAGACATTGCATGGCACCCAGTGGCAGAGTCTTGGGCCTGTATACCACACAAAGACACTGGAGCCAGCCCCCAGCCTCTCCTCATGACCTTCATAAAAGCTCCCCCTTAGCACCTCAAGGAGGAAGACAGCTCCGAGTGTGAGCCGGTCTAAACCAAACACCATCCGGTGTTACTATTCCTGGGCTCTAACTATTCAGGTATCAATGGCAGAGGCCGGTCAGGGTCTGTACATTAATCCTTGACAAATCCTGCCGTAGGTTGCTAAGCAGAAGATCCATCTGTTCGTCCCTGATGCTCAAGATGTACACACGAGATAGGAAAGGGATTGGAGTGAGGGGAACTGCGCCTGCCCCAGAAGTTCCGGACATGGGGTAAAACCCAGGACCCATTGCAACCAATGGGAGTTGGGTCAGGGGATCCCTCCTCCACACAGCAGGCTCACAGACAAGACATCCGCCACCCAAGTTGTGCACTGGGACCTCTCAGCTCATGGCTATTTCAGTCTCTCCACCTGCAGACTGAAAAAGGTTATGCCACATGGGGGGCTTCCTCATCCCCCTCCATGTCTAGCATGCTAGGATGAAATCCCGACCCCAGTAAGGCCATGGGAGTCTTGCCATTCGATTTGAAAGAGCCAGGGTTCCAACAGTCATTTCTGATCCTGCGCCAGCGGATGGGCCAGCCTTCCCCAGGCCCCCCTTCTTGGCCCTGAATTGTGGCTCTCCTTTCCTTGCCTGGGAAAGCACAAACTCAGCTCCACCACTAAGAGAGCTACAAATGACAATATTGGATAGCAGCCCTGGTGGTGTTACTGCATTTGCTCAGAGAATCGTAAAGCATCTTGCCAGAGCCATTAAACATCTGCCTGGGTGTTTCATCATCATTGCTGCAGTTTGCTGTAAATTTGCCGCTATTAACATCTGCCAATAATACGAGCTGTTTCCTGTCCCTGCCTAGCTGCACTGACTGTTCGGCTCGCAGCACTCGATTTGAGCCCCTTTGACCTATGTGTAGCAAAGTTAACTTCTTTTCTAGGCCCTGATTCGGGAAAACGTGGAAGCACACACTTAAATTCCATCCAAGTCACCTACAGTTTAAAAAGTTGATAGAAGTTTAGCACGGGGTTATTAAGTGCTTTCCTGAATTGGGGCCCCAGTGCAGAGAAGTGGTTAATATGCAATGCAACCGTAGCATGCTAGACGGTGAATAAGGAAACATTCTCCCCCCCATTGTATGCAATGATCTGTCTATCTATATCTCCATCTCTGCATAACCATCTGTCCCTGTATCATATGATCAGTATCTTTCTACAGCACCCAATCTATTTCTCTCGGTGTATCTATGCATTTCTAATGTGCTGATCCCCTAGTCCTAGCATTATTTAGTTTCCAAGGAATAAGCTCCAGCAGTGCCTTGTTTCTGTGGACATCGCGAGAGTGTTTGGAGTTGAGAAAAGCTGGTAGATGGGAAGCCCACACCAGGCTCCCCCCAGTTTGTTCTCCAATCATCTCTCCATTGCAATAAACTCAGATCCACACGTGCTTTGTTATGCCCACTGATATCATTAGCCTCTTCGCCACATGATCCTTCTCCCTGTGGGCTTCGTTATTTCTCTTGCTCTTTATTCGATAACCTGGGCTATGTTATCCTACAGACAGACTGCGGGCCCCGAGTCTGGAACCCTTCCCACTGGCTGTATGCACAGGAGTAAGGGCTCCTGCTGGTGTGATGTGTGGCAGGTGGTTGTTTATCTACTTCATGAAGCCCTATCTCTCTATCCTCATTCACACCTTTAACTGTAGCATGGCTTGAAAGCAATACCTCTCCCCGCTTCTTGTACATCTGGCACAAGCTAATACCCAGATTTTGCTTTTAAAGATACAGCTGGTTACAAACAAACACCTCTGCTCCCCCTCCCCCCAGTCTGATGGATTTACCGATCCCAGCATCTGTGAAATAGAGAAGGGATGAGCTACACAAGGACAGCCACAGATTGCAGTACCTGTGCTTAGAAAGTCACATTCAATTAAATCCAATACATTCAATCAAAAACCTCAGTCTGTTTTGAACAGAGAGGGGGTGCTTTCTCCCCTGTCTGCTAACAAGGTGCCACAGCAGTGGCTGAACTTTCCTTCTGCCCCTTGTTTTGGAAAAACAACTGAGTGATAAGGGACAGGGCTTGGAACCAAAACCCCCACTTGCTAAATCAGTCGATCTCACGTCCTACCACCTCTGTTATTTCCATTTGGAAGACGATCAGCGCACTGAAAACCAAGCCACTGTGGAACTCGATAACGGAGGGCAGACGTAAGGGAAAGGGAAGATGAGCAGCTTAACATTCACCAAGCAAATCATTTCACGTATCAGCGCTGGAAAAAATGTCTCCTCGCCAGACCTCTCTGGGAGACTCCAGCGCACCATTGTTGTTGTTGTTAGAATCGACCACAAACCCAGCCCAAGTCTCTCTTGAACTGACAATGCAGAGCCAGACAGCGAAAAGAGAAGCCCACATAGAAACTCTCCAGCTAGCAAATTACAAGACAGTTAATAAACACCACGGATGGAGACTCCCAAGTTTCTAAAGGGTGTTGGATAAACACTTTCGGCTGCTCAATTAGCTTTCGAAATGCAAAGGAAGGATGCATTTGGGGTGGGGGAGGCAAGTGAAACAAATCCTACCTCTTTCTCTGAGATATAAAGCTGATCTCCCTTCAAAACCACATAACGGTTTTTCCAGATTTCCCTAAAAATGCCTTTCCCGCAAAATTTCCGAACCCAGCCGACCTTCTCTGGCTGCATGGATTGCTGGTTTCCATCCTGTGGCCCCTGACACAAAGGGAGGGGGAGGAAGAGAGAGAAAAAGGATTATTAGAGGTTTTATGTCCCTATCCTTTACCCTTCCTCTTTCTCCAACTTTGCCCCCCTCCCTATCCCCACCTTGCCCGCTTTCTACTAATGCTGAGACTTAGGTACTTTGCCAGTTTGACTCTGCAGAGATTCCCCCCATCCCCTGCAGACGCGAAGAAAAAAAAATACCAAAGGCAGGGATAAAACATCACAAGCTATATCTCATTCTGTGCATGAGACATGAATGGCAGGGATGTTTCATCCATCTCAGCCAACATACATTTGCTACCGGGGCGGGAGGAATTCCAATTAATTGATTTTTTTACCGCAGTGCAAGTTGCATATTTGAGCCTTTGACAAAGAATTTATTCCTGGGGGTGAAATGTAAGCACAGGTTTTTATTTGCGCTCTCTCACACAGCTAAATCCATAGGTATGCTACACACACACTATCCATATGGGAGACACAGAGAGATACACAATGTCTGTTATGCGTGTTTCATCGCTTCCTTGCAATCAAAATGAAAACCGCATGATCCTACATCCTTTACACTACACAACAGGACTGGATATCCTGGCGAATTCAAGTAGAGGAAGAGATTGTGAAGCTGGAGAGAAGAAGGAAGGGGTGGCTGGGTTTTTGTTGTTGTTCGGTTTTCTTTTCTTTTTTAATTTTTGCAAAGAGGGGTGGAAGCCCCAGGAGAACAATACACAACCCCCAAATGCCCCAGAACCCCTCACCCCAAAGAAGAAGCCATTTCAACTCACCCTTTTTGCAGAATTATTTTTTTTCATCATTCCTTAGTGTGATCAGCCTGGAAGGGGGGTGAGGGGCTGGGGGAGGGGGGGAATCAGAGAAGATCTCCTGACAGCAATAAAGCTGTAGTGGATGTGTCTGTTCTTGGGGGGAGAGAGGGAGGGTGTGGGAGAGACACAGGGTACCTCCTCTCTCCCTCTCTCTCTTCGCCCTTTGTAGATTACAGAAGCTCTCCTCCAGTTACAGGAGAGACCAGCCTGCCTCTGTAGCACATACACACATCCATATCCATACACATGGGTTTGCACTAAAGGGCTGGCTAGAAAGGACTCCACAGCTCCATCTATAGCCAGGCAGGCGAGTGTGACGTCTCAGAGTTCAGAATAAAGGGCGAATCACAGCCCACAAGGGTTTTCTTCTTTGTTTCTGATTCACTGCTGGTTGGGGGAGGGAGTTGGGGGTCAGCGGTGGGGTGGGGGGAGCTTTGGGGAGGGCTGGGAATTGTCAGATGGCTCTGAGCAAGCAACACGCTTTGCCGGGTCGCAGGGCACCGCTAAACTTCTGAGCCAACAGAAACCCATCGCTGAGAGGGGCTGGCGTCCAGGGGCTCTGCAGCCACGAGGGTGGCTGGAATAGCTGATTGAAGCATTAGCAAAAGAGAGAATTTCCTTTCTACTGTTTGTTTTAAGGGGGTGGGAGGGAATACAGCAGAGACAGGAGGCGGATTCTTCCCTCCATGGCTAGCGTCTGCTGGAGACGGCTCAAACTGCCTGCAGCAATTCAGAGTTCAGATGTCAAACATCCCGAAAGTTGTTTGGGGGGGGGGGGGTTGGAGGGGGCGGCGGCGGCGGATGGAGGCTGCCTGGGAACGGTGCTTTGCTCCTTTTGTGGGTAATCGGTCCTTCATCAGGTTCTGTAATATCTGTGTGGGACTGATATCGTATCCAGCAGTACTTTTGGGGCTCCCCTAACTCATAGATAGATAGATAGATAGATAGATAGATAGATAGATAGATAGATAGATAGATAGATAGATAGATAGATAGATAGATAGATAGATAGAT
>ML686014.1:1380781-1395614 GCA_007922175.1 Pelusios castaneus | reverse complement strand
ACAATATTACCCATTAAATAGGGCCTTATATATATATATATATATATATATATATATATATATATATATATATATATATATATATATATATATATATATATAAAATTGGCGTTCACAGAGCATCATAGCATGTGTCATTAGTGGTTAGGCCACTAGATGAGGATTCAGGAGACCTGGGTTCCTTGCCCACTCCAGTGGGCTGACCTGTGACCTTGAGCAAGTCAGTTGCCCTTTCTGTGCCTCAGTTTCTCCATCAGTAAAATAGGAATAATAATGCTTTGCTTGATTAGTGTTACTCTATAAAGTTGAAAATTGCTCTACATGGGCTGCTACCATTTATTTATTATGATTGCCTTTACTTTCCAAAGTGAATTCAGTGCTGGTTTATTTGATTCCTGCTGGAGTGGGTTTCTGGAGTCTCAGCACAGGCCTACCCATGGGTTCCCCATTAGGAGAAAGGAAGGACCACAATGAAGAGGGAGGTAGCTAAATACAGAGGCCAAACAAAAGGTACCAGATTAGGAGTGAGATCAAAGGGACAATAATCGTATTCTCTAGCTCTCAAAGTAGTTAAGTGTTATCCCCATTTTACAGATGGGGAAACTGATGCACAGAGAAAGGAAGGGACATGTCAGAGGTCACCCAGCAGGCCAGTGGTAGAGCTGGGAATAAAACCCAAGTCTCCTGAATCTCAGAGTAGTCCACTAGTCATAACGCTTCCCTTTCACCATCAAGAGGGGTACAGAGCAGAGAAGCCTGTTTGAAAGGCTGCGATGGACTGACTCCAAGGCGGATGTCCTCCAGCCATTGAACCAGAACATCCCTAGATAACTGTGTCAGCTTTCCCTCTCCCTGCCATAACTCTGGTCTCAGAGAACTAGTCTCAAGACACGAGTGAGAGATTGCCAATGTGGCCAATCGTATGGATGGAAAAAAGCAGGAGTCAGACACCTCCAATATCAGGAGATTGTCTTAAAATTATGAGATTGAAAAAAAAAAAAGTTTTCCCTGTGCCAGACCCTTCAGCCATCCTGGGTCCCAGTGAGCTGCTTATTTTGTGTCCTGCCAAGGAAAGCCGTCCAACTGGGCAAAATTGGGTTCTTGCTGTGAGTAGCTGGAGCTTCATTCCAAATCAAGGAGATTGTGGGTTTTATTAATCCAACAGTGCCTTTTGATCTTAGCATATGGGCACAGACCCTGTGGGGATAGATCAGTAGCTTAGTGTGATGGGGTAGATACTGGTATACACACACATACCACAGTAGGGAAACAATTAACTGGAGACTGCAATTAGAGCAACCTGCTTGCACCTGGAAAGCTCACTCCAACTGAAGATGAAGCGCAGCTGAGAAGGGGCTGTAGGGACATGTGAAGGAGTGTGTAGTGCATGCTAGCATGAGGCAGCTTTACAGGAAGCCCAAGAGGGGCTGGGCAAAGGACCTGAAGGAAGGCACCGAGGGCTGTGAAGAAGCTGGTTGGGGCTCAGAGTTTGCAGTGGAATCTGTCTCCTGGCAACCAAATTGGCCTGCAGCTCAAGGAGAGCAGCTGGCCTCTTGCTGCACCTGGTTCCATCTTCCTGGGTTTTGACTCTGGTTCTGGCCCTCAGTGTGGCTATGAATTCCTGGCTCTGACACCTGCTCTGCTGCCTTGCTCTGGCCCTGATGGTCACTGGCCCAGCTGCCTGCCCTCTAATAGGAGACAACTTTTGCTGCTCACTACAGGGTCCCTGTCCCTGGGAGAAGAGGGAAGGGGTGTGTTCCCATGCCAGCTGCTGGGAAAGGCAGACACGCTCTGACACAAGGGGGAGCAGAACTGTGGAGTTTGGGAACCACACAAACACCCTGGGAGCTCTGCAGAAGATGGGAGGATGACCCTGAAAAGTCCAGGAAGGGGGAAGAATCCATAGAGGAGTGAGCCCAGGTTGGGGACGAAGAGTCACATTTCTTTGCCTTTTGTGTGTTACCCTGGAAGGGGTGAGACTAAATCCGACCTGGCCTGGGGCTGAGTCATGAGAAGAGGCTAACCGCTGTGGGTCCAGAGCAGGTGAGGCCACGAGGAGAGCCTGCTACACCTGCCTAGCCACAAAGGGGTGCCAGTGGTGAGTCTGCTCCTTTATAATTAGGTGGATAGATGCATCTGGGGATCAGTAGATAGATTTAAAGACTGAATTGTAACAGGAGTCATGTGTCTAAACCCACCTGTTGCTTTGGACAAGCTCAATCCATGCTTGCAAATCCTGTTTTGGTCTGGGTGCTTCTCCCCCTTTCAAAGGAGATATAAAATCAAGGTCCTCACCTCTTGGGGTTCTTAAAGATCCTCTGGACTCATTTCACAACACTTTACTTCCCTAAAATTCTTCCTGCTTGCTTAATTTTGGAGAAGCTATTCTGTACTTCCTGTTCTAAACTGTGAAGTGCTGAAGAACATCCCAGAAGTGGCTGCATTTCAGTGTCCGTTGAAGTGATCCCTGTAGAGCAGTATATGTTTGTAATACACCGTCATCCTAAAACTAAGGGCCAAATTCTGCTCCTAGTGACAACTGCATAAAAACTGAATCAATTTGAAGTTTGAAGCTATTCAACAAATTCAGTGTTGAGAGAGCAATATTTGGCTCTGTGTATTTTGTCATGGGTAGCGTTTTCCTAAGTGTCTCAGATACATGGGCATCAGGTTTTTAAATTTAAAGATATATACTTGCAAATAGATCCCAAGGGAGGTTTGAAAACAGGCAGTTGCTGTCTAGTGCTTTTGAAGATCTCACAAATATCTGCACCCTTAGACGTCTAAATACCAGTGACGATCTAACTTCTAGGAGCCGGAGTCTCACTGAAAGTGAATCAATGGGATTTCAGTCCCTGGGCCTAGAAGTGCCAAAGTCACTTTTGAAAATGGCATGTGAGCTTTTTAAAAAGTCATATAGCTGCTTTACCACCCGACCTCACGCATTAATATGCAACCAGGCAGAATATCTCCAGGCATGAGGAGGCTTTAATGAAAGACCCATATTACGCTTTAATGAAAGACCCATATTACCCATGGCCATGGCTTGTAATGTTGCTGTGATGCTGACATCATTGATGTGGAACAGGTTTTGTAGATTTAAGTCTGCCACTTGTAAACAGAAGACCCCGGGTAGAGTCACTTTCCCATTTGGGGGCTGGGACAGCAGCTGCTCCAAGTCCCCAGTGGTGGAAGCAGAGATTGGTGGCTGTTGATAGCTATCAGGCAATGAGAGGGCCCCATGTTGGCTGCTTTTAAAATTGAACAGATACTCCCAGCATGCTTTATGTTATTACTTTGGCTCCAGCATAGCTGCTGCCTGCACGTCTAGCGGAGATCAAAGAAAGGGTCATAGGTCACTTCCAGTGATTTCTTCTGATCCTCATATACTTTATTCACTGGCTCCCAATAAGCACCCTTCCAGAGGCCCCTGATTGGCAGGTAATCAATTTCTGTAGATAATGCACAATGAAAGGAGCTGAAAAAGAAATGGCCGTCACTTGGGGAAAGCTCTAGGTATATCTCTGCAGTGCAACGAAGTCTGTTCTGTTCAGGCTCATGCACAACGGCCATCACTGTGTCATCTGAGCAACTAAAATGTGAGATGGGCTTGTAGTGTGAAATGCAGCCATGATGAAACCAGAGGGGTTAGGCACTGGGCTGCCACAGAAAGGACAGGCATTCCCAGAACAACCATCTGAATTCTCATTGATACCAAAGACTCTTCATGCCTTAAAGTGTATGCTTGCCATGAAACACTTCCTGATGATTGTACTGTGGAATAACATCCCACCTGCTCCCAGGGAGTCACCCTGTAACTGGCTTAGATAAATCTAGGGTGGTTACTGCCACGTCCCCAGGACAGCAAACACTTTGAGGCTTCTGTGAATAGTATGACACCCCCACGCGCAGCTGACAAGACCCTGCCAGCATGATCTTGCGTGCACAGTGCAGGTGAGGTCACGCTGTTGGGGGCAAAGTTGTGCGTTCTTCCATGATCCTGTTCAAAACCACATTTGGGGGGGGGGGTGTCTCAGAACCAGGCAGGGGACAAAACCATAGAAAAAGAGGACTGTCCGTCTTGAAGCTGGATGAGTAGCTGGCATATCTTGTGGGGCTTTAGACACCCCCATCCGTCAGGCCAGGAGCTCAGCATGAGCACACACCCAGGCTTACTTTGAGAAAATATTGGCCACCATCCATGGTGTGTGTATATAGGCTTAGCGCTGATGAAACCAGTGGAGCTAGAGTGATTTAGGGGCCCAAAATTCAGGTATAGAAGTATCAGGGATCAGTATATGGGAAGTGGCGCAGAGAGAGAGGAAATGTGGCACCATGCACACTCTGTTCCCTTGCTCTAATTGATCAGTAACCTATCAGCTAATGGATGTATCCCTCACTCCATTGCATTAGCCTTTGCCATCATAAATAGGCTTATCCCATGAACACACCCAAACAACTCCCTGCGTGTCCAAACAGGAGAATTTAGCCCCATAGTAGTTACGAATTACCTTGATCCTCAGCATCCTATCCTGTGTGTGGATTAGGTTCTCCGGTTATTTAGATTTCCAGTTTCTTTTGATTGTTGTTGCAGGAAAAATGAAAAAGTAATAATTGTGGTGTAGTAAGGACTGTGTGGAAATTGCAGGCTATTGCTTTAAGAGTGTGGGGGGTTTTCCTGGTCCTGCTTGCAGGACACAGGTTCTGTAGGGACACGTGCACTCGGGGCCTCGGAGTGGTCCATGTGCAGATGGACTATGGGCTAGATGGCTCTCTTTTAAGGAGCAGCTTGTTTTGTGTCTAAGATTATTTTTATTCTTGTGTCTTCTCGTTCTGAAGGCACAGCACGTGGTATGTTAGAACCTTCCATCAAAAGTATGTTATCTAACTTCTGTTTGCATGCTGTGAGACACAACTATAAATCACATTTAAAATTAATGTCCACTTAGGGCCCCGAGGCCTGAATAAATGTATGTATTGGCAAGGCAGAAGAAGGCAAAATTTTAAAACTATAATAATCCAAAGCTGCTATTATTTATTATCTGTATGTGGTAGGCCCCAGGAGCCCTGATCCTGGACTGTGACATCGCTGCGCTCAGTGCTGTACATGTGATACAAAAAGCTGAGCTGAGAAATAACACGAAGTTCCTTGTGCTGTGGTGCCTCATCCTCGCATATTTGTGCAGAAGGGGGTCTGACTCCAGCTCCAGAAACCTGCTCCCTTATCTGGACAAGCATAAAGAGTTCAGTGGAGGTCTTGGCCTCTCCTATTCCAAGATCAGAGGCTGCTTACAAGGTGCTGGGGCTTGCCATATTCCCCACCGATAGACCCAACCATTCCCGCATTATGGCCTGATTCCCTATCTTACTGCCCCTCGTGCAGTCACTTGCACAAGTGCAACGTGCATGTAAAATTCTAGGCCTGAATTCTCACTCACTAAGGCCATGTCCACCCTATGGAGACACTGTTGCTGTACCTACAGCATCATAGCTGTACTGGCATAACCCATCAGTATAGACACAGCGTACACCAATGGATGGGGGTTTTCTAGTGGTAGTAAGGTGAATGGAAGCCTTCTTCCGTTGACCTAGCTGCGTCTACACTACGGGTTAGGCTAATATTGCTGTAGTGCTCTGGGGTGTGGATTATTTACACGTTGGATGCCATAGCCTAAATTTTAAGCACAGATTGAGCTAAGCCTCTCTCAAACTCCCCTGATATTGCATTGGGGCCTTAGGTATGTACATTTACGCAACAAGCAGCTGGGAGTCTCAGCCTGAATCAACAGACTGTGGCTTGCATTATGGCGCTAAAAATTGCTGTGTGGACGCTCTGAAACCTGGAGAGGGCGGCAGGCAGGCCATGGCACCTGAGCTCCAGCCCCAGCCACACCATCTGCACAGCTGTTTGCAGTGCCAGAGTGTGAGCCTGAGTCCTCTGAACCAGGCTGCGAGGCTCCTTATCCCAGGTGTAGAAATCCCTCTTGAGGGCTCTCCGCATCACCAGAGCAGCACAAAGTGGCCAAGAACTCAGGCTGTGCTGGTCACTCACCTTGCACAGACAGTCCAAGGTCAAGGCATTGGGGTGGCTCTGTTTGTACAGCACCTCGCAGTAGGGTGACCAAATGAGGTCCTGCTATTATCGAGACCGTCTCAATATTAGGGGCTATGTCTTATGTACACACCTACAGACCTACCCCTAGCCTCCTTCTTTTCCTCCCCACACCCCAAAGTGACCTGCTTTGACCTGGCTCTGGAATTTTCCCAAGGAATCACTATGCAGAGAGACATGAAAAGGGGAAAGGATTGGAGGGCTTCCTAGGTGCGGTGGAGTTCCCAGGCCATGTTTTGCAGCACAAATAGCATCTTTTTTTGAAGGTTTTTGTTTTGTTTTGTTTTCCTAGGGAAAGCTGAATGCGAAGGAAATCATTGGTAATCATGTATTTTGTTGCATGAGGCACAAAAATGTCACTGTTAAAAAGGGAGGCGGGCAGGGCGGAAGACCTTGAAAATATAAGGCAGAATGAAAGGAGATCCTCTTCCCAAAGAAATTATCTCTTGGCTTGTGGTCCTCGAACCTCCTATTCACTCACTTCATCTCTGATGTTACAATTTCATTCCCCCTGATGCACTGATTCATAATAATCAGTTACCAAAATATCTTCTCACAGCAAAGTCAGAGGAACAAATGCTCTGGGTTTTCTTTTTTTCTTCCCCTCCTCCTTTTTGCATAATTTTGCCTCAGGACCGCAAATGTGTAACTGTGCTGGCTGCTGTTTATAACATGAAATGAGTTTAATGAGGGCAAATGGATTTTCTTGCTTCTGAAGATAATCAGTGCATGATGGGAGCACAGGGAAATGGGGGAAATGTACTCCTGAGGGGAAAGATCAGATCAAGGCAACTGAGGCACTGAAATCCCACCTAAGGGTGAAATTCACACATACACAAACCTATTGGCACTAGGTGAAATTCACTCAATCTTTAGGGGCCTGGCTACTGTGGTGATGTGGTTATCTGTATTATGGTCATGCCACGTCCTCCTCCAAAATTATTGTGCTAGGTGCTGCATGTACACATGGTAAGACAGGCCTTGAATTGCAGAATTTACATTCTAAATCAACAGGATAGAGAACGGAGGAGTTATTAATCCCATTGTATATATGGGGAAACTGAGGCAGGGAGAGGGGAAATGACTTGTCCTAGGTTACCCAGCAGGCACGGGGCAGAGCCAGGAACCAAACCCAGGTCTTCTGAGTTCTAGTTCAGGACTTTCTCCTCTGGGAACAGTGACACTGGTATCAGGGAGGGGCACACACTATTCTGGTACCTTATAAGGCACTTGTCTTAACGGCATCCACACAATGGGTTGTACTGGTACAACTCGATCACTTCAAAGAGAAAATCACATCTTTGAGCCACATGTGGTGAAGCCTCCAGGAATACTTCGAACCAAAACTGGCCGCCCTACCCTGGTCTAAATGGGCCTTGGATTAAATGAGAATCAAGGCCCTTGCTTTTCTGCAGTTCATTGTAATTTATAGACTAGCGTGGGAGTGTTCATTTTCCACTAAATGAAATGCTGCTTATTCTAGCTGCTAAAGGTCCCTGCTGCAATGTCTCTTCCTGCCCCTCCCAAAGGTCCAGTGGGAGTGGAAAAGTCTATGACCTGAAAGGGGGAGCCAACCCCTGCGCTAATTAAATCGGCATAGAGCTACTGGAATGGGAGGTGTTGAAGACTCTGCTCAGGGCTGAGAACTGATGTGAAGGGAGGCAGAGGTGACAGCGAAAGGGGCCACTGGATGACCTTGGGCCTATGGCTCTGGCCTCCTGGATGGCTTTCTACAGAAGAGGGCTGGAAAGCTGAACTGTGTCCCAGGGCGCCTCCTGCCATGGTGCAGATGAAAACGCAGCAGGAAATGCTAGTGGGACCCCCATGCCATCTCTGATGGCAACGATGTTATCCCAGGGTCTGGCAAAGAGCCAACAGAGATGCACCTTCAGCAGGTGATGTCCTGGGAAGACACCAGCCCTGGTCAGATTCTCAGTCGCAGCTGAAGCTGGGCTCAATTCCTCTTTCCAGGACAGGAGACCAGGTGCATCTCCCTGGTGGATTGCAGAGTGGGGGGTCAAACAGTGCAATGGCTCTGCCTCCAGCTCATCAGGGGCTCTGGCTGCCTGGCTGGTATCTGAATTGAGTTGGGGGCTCTGGCAAGTGTTGTTGTGTGCCTGAGGGGTTCCCCGTGCCTTTCCTCTGCTGCGTCTCCAGGGGCCAAGCCCAGAAATTTAACTCAGCTCTGCTGCCTTGTGAAGCCTGCTTAGCTTGGGTGTGGAAGTTGAGTAAACTTTTTGGGGTCCATTTCACAGGCTGTTGGAGGCGTTTATACACCCTGCTCCCCCAGCCTCATGCATTCTCCCCCCACCCACCCATGGAGACCTTCACACACCTGTGCACACACGCCATATGCATACCCACATTCTCATGTGTGCATGAGCCAGCCATGCTGCACAAAAATGGCTTGAATCTGAACTTCAAAGCAAAGGATGCCGAGAAACTTTGGAAGCTCTGAGGACAGCTCCTGGTACAGCCATTCTTAGGGGCAATGGGCCTGGCAAGCTCACTCTCTTGCTGACCTCAGGCCCCCGTTCTCATTCTGCTTTCTGGACACTGAATGTCTTGGTGACATAGGGATTTAGGAGTTCGTTCACTTGATCTGCCTCGTTAATTCCTAGATCTATCGCCAGTGCAAGGCTGCATGTCTTGGCTCATAACGCCACAGTTTGACAACGTCTTGTACGCAGGCCTGGGTCTAGTAACAGCCCCGGCCTGGCAGTTAGCAATGGCTGGCTGGGTCTTTGAAGACAGCAGCTGTGGTTAGAGTTTCTAAGGAGCCAGGGGTGGTTCTAGTACTGTGGTCTTCACGCTGGGTGAGGCATAGGGGCTACTGGATAAATCAGGGGTGGGAGTATCAAGACTCCTGGGTTCTAGTCCCAGGTCTGCTGTTGATTTACTGGGAGAATCTTGGGTGGGTCTCTCTGCCTCTTTCACTCTTCCCTCGCTCCTCTTTGATGGGGACATTGCACAAGGCTTCACTCATAAGAAGCAATAATATAGTGAGGGGCCCTTAGGCAGCCCCAGCTTCATTCCCATAACTCCATTGAAACCCGTGGCGCCCTGGGGCCTGCAATATGGGCACTTTCCTTTGTGTTTGTAACTCAGTGGCCTGAGACTGGGGGATAAGTGGAGGTGAGGGAGGGCTGACTTCAGAGGTGAATTAATGCCAGTTATTATGGGTGTGGCGCTTGTTCTCTTGGGGATGGTGCTGAGCCCCAAATAACTCATCTCACGTACACACTCCGATGAAGAGACGGTCCAGTGACAGTTGCTAGAGAGGCCGTAAATCTCGTCTCTACTATGAAAAGGGTTCCCTCCACTCCCTGCTGCTGTGTTATTAAGGAAACAAGGGACCTAGAGACACCCCCCACCAGGTTTCTGCTCCACACCAATATCCCGACTGACTGCACCGTTTCAGAGAGCTGGAAACTCACAGCATCTTCGTCACAAGTCTGTGAGTTTCCCAGCAGGCCCCCAGCTGCTGTGACTTAGAAGGGGACTTGCTGTCTCACGGCAGCTGCTGAGGATTCAGAGCAGGGTTTGCAGCTGACGCCGGCTGCTTTACCCCACGGGCAATCCCAGCTTGGCAAGCGGCTGCTTTCTTGCATAGTGGGGAATAGGAGACCATTTGAAGAGCTGTGGGGGCATGTCCAGGGAGCCAGCAGAGGCTGCTGTATTGTGCATGGTGAGCTTGTTCTCAACTCTTCTCTTTACCCTTCTAATGCTGTGTGTATTGTACACGCTTGCTCTAATCGTGTCTGGGGAGCTGGAGCTGAGCATCTCCTGGGATGGTTCCCTGCAGGGCTTTGCCTGGCCTACTCGGCAAAGTCCTTTGCCTTTGTCCTCTTATTGGCCCAGGCGGCTCCCCCTGCACCGGGCGGGGAAAGAGTTTGCAAGGGAATCCAGTGCTTGTGAAAGCCATTAGGAACCCTGGCGTCAGACACTGGGCAAGCTTGTACCTCAGGCTCTGGAAACACCTGTGCTGACCCTGCAGCCCCTGCGATCTCAGCCCTGGACTCCCCACACATAACTCTGCTGGTGCTCCTCAACCCTGCCCTTCAGTCACCCTGCTAGCCCAGCCTTGCACCCCCCCCCCCCACTGCTGTGCTGAGGCCCCAAGCCTGACTCACAGCCCCTGTTATCCCAGCCTTGGGCTGCCCCCTAAAGTGCAACCAGCAGTGATTTCCACTCCCCTGTGTGTTACTGCAAACACTTGCACAATAGTGAACTGGGCCCATTCGTGTAGCTGTGCTGCAAAAATTGCTCAGAACTGGGGCAAATGGCATCAATTTACAGAGTCCCTTTTGACCCTGGAGTAGCAAGGGGGTTTGCCTGGTGCAAACAGCCCCCAGGCGTCGAGCAGCCTGGGAATTGTTCACAAGAAAGCCCAGCAGGGGCAGACGCAGACAGTGTCTATTGTTTTGTTTTCTAAAGAAAAGGGATCCCTCGGCGACTTGTTACTTGCTGCTATAACCCAGACTGATTCCCGCCCCCACCTCGCCTTGTTCCCATCAGCTTTAATCCTTACAAAAAAGGGGGACTGGACTCGGGACAAGAGCCTTTCCACTGCAGGGAGCTGCTTGTAGACAGAGTGGGTGGAATCACTGGCATACCTGGCTGGGGGGTGAGGCTGCCCTATTAGAGCCAGCGCCAGGCTGCAGGGAGAGAGGTGGGCACCATGCCCTGGGGTGTGGGGGCAGCAGAACCAAGCCTGCATTTTCACCCCTCTAAGCCACAGCCCCTCTCTGCAGATACAGACCCCCCCCTCCCCAAGGCAGCTGGGGGATGACACTGAAACACCACATGTCGGGGGGGGGGGGGGGGGGGGAGTGAGATTGGAGGGTGATGGCACAAATGTAGACTTTGTCCTTGGATGCCAGAGACCCCTTGTACACCACTGGTTTGAACTGGTCAGAAGTGTGTTAGTGGCCTGGCTTTGACTGAGGCTTGTCTGCTGGGAGATTATGGGAAGTGGTGACTGAGTTGTTTGCTGGCCCATACAGTGAAGATGGGAGGGGCAGGGCAGAGTAACCCACTGATGTGTATGTTCCTAGGTCCCCCCGCTCTGCCTGGGAGATGAATCTGTTACAGGCCCAGTCTGGCAATCTTGGCCCTTTTAGCTCCTCCTGTAGCCACTTTGATGCTTTTAGCTCAGGAGGTCCTCAGTTCAATCCTCAGGCTGTTGGCCAAACTGGAAAACTTTTCTTCAGTATGTGCTCTGCCAAGAGAGGACCTGGCCCCTCAAGAAGTCACTTTAGTACCTCTCCTGGCCCTGCCCCTCAAGTCCTCTCTCCATGCCTCAGTTTCCTTAACAGGAACAGCAGCAAGCAGGGTAGAAAGGGTTAATCACACTTCACAGTCTGGATGCAAATGGGAAGTATTCTATCCTGAGAGAGAGACAAACTCCCAGCCGTGCAGGGGACTCCCTATTGGCAACAGCTCCGCACAAAGCGTCAGCCAGTGAATGTTGTTTATATTCACCTGTTTTTAAGCAGCAATTTGCTTTGCCTGCGGGTGAGCTCTGTGCCACGGTGCGCCGTGCTGACCACCTGATCCCAAAGGGAAGAAACTGGATTCTCTGGAGTAGGAAGGAGAATTTCCAGGTGAGACAGCCCAAGATCCAAGGCTTATTAATCCAATTAATCAAAATACAAACTCCAGTACATTCCCCCATTTCCCCGGGCCCATGTCGGCTTTGCATTAAGCTGTGTTTTTACCATGACACTGCAGTCAGAAAGGAGACTACCTGACATTGTATTAGCTCTAATCCAAGCTTGGGCAGATGGGGGCAGGGGAAAGGTCTGATCCTATGGGCTAGTGCTCTTCAGTGGGAAAGGGAGGGACTGGGAGGAAGAATTTGGATCAAATATAAGGGTGGGAGTGGCTCAGGCAGATTTCCCAGCTGGCTTATTTAGCCTAAACCCAAGGAAGGAGGTTGCATACACTGATGGGCAGGGAGGAGAAGCTGCCTATAGCTGGCTGCAGCTTCAGAAGGGTCCTTACGCCACTACAAGCAGTTTGATTGCATCCCCTGCACCAAACCCTCTGCAGACAAGCTCTTCCGTAGTGCAGTTCTTTGTTATGGAGTTGAGCAGCCCACTCAAGGTTGCGTCCTCCTGCCTGAATCTAATCTATCCAGGACATCTTGCTTCATATCTATTTCACCACTGCTCCAACAACACTGCCTTTGAGCTCCCTCCACAGGCTGATGACAAAGGGCATTATTGCTGTATGGAATGGCTTATTAAGCAACATAGACTTTCGAAATGCAATAGCCGCAAGCATTAAGGCCGGGGGACAGAAATCATGCCAATTCCCCATTGCCACTAAAACAGTGATACAGGAGAAAGGCCACGATCTTAACCCAGAAGTTCACCAGGGCACTCAGGCAATGCGATGTGGGAGTTCTGACCTCTTCATGAGCTGTTTCTCTCATGTGACATGAAGCTATTTCACAACCCATATACTTATATCCAAGAGGTTCTTAGGGTGGCTGGAGAATATCTGGGATCCAAATGTCTGGTTTAATTCTCCAAAGCAAGGACAACTGATTATGAATTCAAACACATAAGAATGGCCATGGTGGGTCAGACTGATTGTCCATCTAGCTCTATGTCCTCTCTTCTGACAGTGGCCTGTGCCATGTGCTTCAGAGTGAATAAACAGATCAGTGCAATTACTCAGTGATGTATCCTGTCATTCTGTACCAGCTTCTGGGAGTTGGAAGTTTAGGGACAACCAGAACTTGGGAGTTGTGTCCCTGAAATTTTGACCAACAGCAACCGATGGACCATGAACTTACCTAATTTTTTTCTTAACCTCATTATACTTCTGGCCTTCACAACAGCCCCTGCCTATGCATTCCACAGGTTGATGTGCACCGTGTGAAGTACTTCCTTCTGTTTATTTTAAATCTGATACCTATTAATTTCATTGTGTTACATGAAGGGGTAAATAATACTTCGTCTCCATACTACTGATGATTTCATAGACCTCTGTCATCCTATCTTACTTGTCTCATTTCTAAAATGAACAGTTCAATTTTTTTTTAAAATCTCTCCTCCTATGGAAGCTTTTCTACACTCCTAATCATTTTGTTTCCCTTCTCTGTGCCTTTTCCAATTCTAATATAGTTTTTTTAAGATGGGACAAGCAGAATTACATGAGTATTCAGGTGTGGGGAGTACCATGGATTTATATAGTGGTACGATGATATTTTCTGTCTTCTTGTCTATCCCTTTCCTAATGGTTCCTAACATTGTTAGGTTTTTTTTTGTTTTTTTTTTTGTCTGGGGTTGCACAGTGGGTGGATGCCTTCGGAGAAGTAGACAATGACTCCTCAATCTCCTTCTTGAGCAGTAATTGCTACTTTAGATCCCATCACTTTGTGTATATAATTGGTATTATATTTTCCAGCATGCATTACTTTGCACTTAACACACAAATTTCATCTGCCATTTTGTTGCCCAATCATGCAGGTTAGCGAGATCCCTTTGTAATTCTTAACTTATTCAACTATCTTGAGTAATTTTGTATTAGTTGTAAACTTTGCCACCTCCCTATTTATCCTCAGCACTCTATGTGCACCCTAATTACATGTTAATGATACCTCAGACCTGCTAAGTGGTATTCTCAGTTTTAAAAGATGCACCTGAATACCAAGAAACTTCCTCAGGACTCCCCTGTGGAAAAGGGCAGGTCCAAGCTTGCATTTCCCATCAGATGGGCTCTGCCTCCCATGGGCTGCAAAAGAGAAATCTGACCACTGAACAGCTTTCCTTGAAAATCAGGAACCCCAGAATTGTTACAGCTGGCAACCTGTGTTGGGCTAGGGCAGTGGACATTCTGGCAGCAGATGGAAGAGCAAGGGGCTTCATCATGGGATCTCTTTCGGCACCAGCTGCTGGTGGGCCACATTCTGGATTCAACATAGTGCATTAGCTGCTCCCCAGAAGGCAAGGTGCTTGAGCTGGCATCTCAGCCAGGCTCCCAGCTGGAACTGCCTGTAGGAACCATGTACTGGAACCAGAACAAAGGCCTGCCTGGCTCTCAAGGCCTGGACTTTTCAGGTTCCAGCCCTCCATCCTGCTATCCCACCCACCACCTCAAAGACCAAGGGATCTAAAGACGTCACAGCCAGAGCAGACCAGAGATAACAGGTTTCTGCTGTGTAGGATGGTCACTACCACGCAACTATGCTGCCTGTGCATCGGACTCTGCCTTCCCATGGGCATCACACAATGGATAGGCCCCAACGTTCAATTGTCAGACTCAGCATCAGTCTGCTGTGATCCATTGGCTAGAACGGAGTCATCACACTCTTACAAGTGGGGAAACCGATGAACAGAAGTGACTCCTCATTTGGCATCACCGGGCCAGCGTCAGGACCAGAGTGAGCTCTCAAGACAGCCCAGCTGGTAGCCCTATGATCAGGACCCTGGTGTGTTCCCCTCCCACATCTGGGGTTATAATTCACGCTACACTTTCCAGGCCATCACAACACCAAAACAGTCGTTTCTGCCAGAAAATTGAATTTTCTTTTTATTAGTGTCACAGTAGCCATTTCAGATCATGATACAGGAGCAGAATGGGGTTGTGAGGCAGCTGCCATGCTGCTCCCAGGGATCCAGAATGAGGCCAGTTAGGAAAATAGCTAGTTTCATGGACATTATGAAATGGCTACTGTGACACTAATAAAAAGAAAATTCAATTTTCTGG
>ML686014.1:1370193-1380381 GCA_007922175.1 Pelusios castaneus | reverse complement strand
GGGGGAGATCAACACACGTGTGGAACTGCAGCTGCTGGGCAGGCCAGATGCGTTTATGAAGGGACAGGAAGTAGCTGGATTTTCAAACAAGTGTCCGGCTCAGTCGGAGCTCAGCACCTTAGAGTGTGAGGTTTTGTTTTCCAGGATCTACAATTCCAGCATCTCCCTGCAGTTCTCTCGCCACTTCCCATTAAAGAACCAAGCAGGGAGGGACCACGAAGGGTGCTGTGATTTCAGGCATGGCCCAGCGCATCAAAGCAGAGCTCAGTTTGCATGCTGTCTTCAGCTGCTTCTTGTGCATGTGAAGGACCCAGGATCGAAGGGAGCAAACAAGCCCAGCAGTAGATGGACCCCAGGAGTGCCCAGTGCTGCTCTGATGCTGAGTGGGCAGCCTGTGGGCTACAGCCAGGCACAAAGGGAAGCAGCGTTGTCCACTCATGTTCATCGTCTGCTGCTTGACCTTGCTGGAACTTGAGAGCTCTCGATGCCCCGGCCGCGGAATCCAGAGGCGGAAATTTCCTCGAGGAAGCTGCCAAGCAGACAGTCAAGGTTAGTGTAACCCAGAGCCAGCGTTTCACTCTCCCAGCAGACAGCATCTGGTTTCAAGACAGGCAACAAGGCGCTTTGCAAGCTCTGAGCTCGCCGCTTCCTCTCAGTACTCTGGGATGGCCCCACTTTGCGTCTGGAGAAACTGAGGCACCGAGCAGGATCACAACCTGCCTGAGGGAGTCTGCAGCAGAACCACGGATAGAAACCAGGATCCCCAGCCTCCTGCGACCATGCTCAGTCCCACAGACAATGCAACCTCTCACCAGCTGGTTCCCTCCAGCCATGCTGCTTCCTCTCCAAGGAGGAGGCATAGAAGGGCTGGGTCAGAGAGTGGGCGAAAAGGGGTGGCACTGACATGCTCAAGGTTTGTCTTCACAGTGGAGCGCACCCAAACCTGGGCTGGCTGCATGTCCACACCCCCCAAGCATTGCCCCAGTCCCTACGGGTACACGGTCTGTCTCTAGGATTCCTGGGGATGTCAAAGACGCATTACTCCCACTCCCCAATAAGAAGGATCCCGATAATATCCCCTAGGAATTTAGCCCCAGAGACAGACTGAAGTGTGGAACAGGGGCGAGGGTGCACACGGCATCCACAAGTACTACATGAGGCCTGGGGGACTGACTGCAGAGAACAGCCCAGATGTCTCTCCTCCTCCAGATCTAGAGCAGTATTTACTGATCTCCCCGGCTCCGCCCCACTCTCCCTTGCTAACAAAGTCAGGAAGCTGCTCAGTCTGGCTCTTCCTGTGTAGCTGAGGGACCAGGAAGAGGGGAAGGTTGTAACCTCCTGCTAATGCTTCCTTGACATTTCATGCTCAGGGTTGGCTGGGTTTCTGGGAAGCGATCCCTCCATCTGGGTAGACCACTGCTCCTTGGCTCACTTATCAGCCACCCTCCCAGCCTCTGTCTCTTTCTGGGCATTCACAAGCTATGCATTTAATTGAGAAATCGTTGGTTTATAATTAAGTCATGTCCATACAGAAAAGACTCTTTGGGCGCCCTGAGAATTAATTCAGCTGTAAGCCCCATTGTAAAGAAGGCCCTCATTTAACAAACTGCCGAACCACATGCTTGACTTTAAGCGCACGCTTTCATTTATCCCTAGTTAGCAAAGCCCACATACAGGGGCTTGTCAGAGGAGTTTTTAAAAGGAGTTTGGATTCCAACGGCAGCAGTGTCTAACTCTCTTAAGCTGTGATGCCCCAAGCTTAAGCACACACTTCACTTTAAGCATGTATTTAAGTGCCAGTGAAGCCAACGGGAGGCACTAAAGAGTGCTGCACGATCAAGGCCTCGCTAGTGCTATTCACTCAGACAGGCTCAGTGAGTGAGCACAGGCAAATGAGTAATTAACAAACTGGCCATCTGCTCCCCCCTGCAAACACAGCCTTCAACCTTTCCCCAAACCCCTGCCTGACAGAGTGCTTTGAGAGCATGCCCTTCCTACTGAGTGACTGGATGCCACGTGCCCAGACGCCACGGATAAGAACCTACGCAGAGCTGAGTCTGCACATTAGTGACCCCCTCCTTGGAGAACTGACACGCCAGAGGCCAGGTATTGTGAAATGCAGCTGGTTGGCACACCCCCACCCCCAGCCATCTCGGAGGAGCCAGTGAAGGACGGGGACAGCTGAACTGGCTGCCCAGAAGTTAGTGTAAGAATCTTCTGGGACTCCTGGGTTCTATTCCCACCCCCGACTAGTGCCTACCCTTGGCATGGGACTTCCTTCCTCTGTCTCGCAACTGAAATGCTCAGTAAAGACCCAACTCTGAGGATGGAACAGGAAGGGAGAATCATTCAGACAGGAGCAGAATTAGAGCCAGGCCTGGGCACTTTTAAAAGTCCCGCTCTTAATGCCTACCCAGTGCTTGGGCAAGATGAAAGATCTGGAATTCACCATTATCGAACAAGCCAAATGGTTATTTGCTGGAGTGCCTGGTGTTCTCAGCCAGATTGGGCCCATGGCCCTGTGTGCTGCACAGATCTAGCAAGAGCCAGGTCCTGCCTCAAGGACTTGGCAGATAATTTCACCCCCTTTGTGATCAGCTGGTCTGAAGAGGCTGAGATTATCCAATCCCTGAAAGAGGTCCCCGAGTGCAGTGGACAGGTTTGCTCCTGTTGGGAGAACCGATTCACTTAGCAACTGGGAGACAGCAACAGTTTAAAGAGCAGGTTGCAGGGGTGGTGGATGTGTGCATCAGTGTTAGAAGCAGGTATGGGAGCCTGTTAGAGCAAAATTGAGACTGTCTGCATCGAAGGACCCCGTCAAGTAGCCTCACCCATCACAAATCACAGGGAAGCTTAATCCAGCCAAGCACACACAAGCAAGAGACTAAACCTTGGAAGCACAATGGTTTAAATATGTCTCCAAGTGGTCTAAGGGTTGGGGCTTTAATTCAATCCCTCCAAGAAAAACAAACTTACAAAGGGCTAAACACACTTGCATTGGTTTTGTTTCATTACAGGCTTTTCTCTGGCTCCTGCAGTACCTACAGGCTGTGGGGTCCAGTGCGGAGGACACTGGACCAGGCCTCAGGGGAGCTGCAGTCTACTTTCACTTAATGAAACTTGATGTTGCTCTAATTTATACTAGGGGCCAGAAAGGCCTCTGCCCAGACAAAGAACACAAGCAGCACAAAGGAATCTTGAAGCCCCAAATACGGAAACAAAGTAACTAGGAAGCCGGCCCCTCAATCTACAAAGATCAGACACTTACTAAAGATCAGGGAACAGTGAGCTGGGCAAAGATCTGCCCGGTTCATCTGTCTCTCACCATACCCCTACATCCATAAAGCATGTCCACGCTAGCAGAACCTGCCTCCAGCTGCAAGACAGAACCACGTTAGGGATCAAATGCTTCTCCTTATCCCCACAGCTCTGCTGGATAGGGTACATCCTTAGTGGGGTGTGGCACACAGAAAGCAACAGGGTCATTCCTGTAACTGGGTCAGTGGATCACCCAGTACGTTCCCTGGGATTAGTCACAGCACGTCTGTTCTTAACCTGTGACCCGTCGGTTCCAACAGCCAGATGTTCCTAGCAATCTCACTCTTCTCCTTTTAGCCAAGTATCTATTCCCCTTCCCCTCGCCTGGCGGCCCAACAGTCAAAAGCACGTGACTATCCAGTGTGGGAAAACAGCCTTATGGCCCCATAGCAAAGACTCAACCCTCACTGTGAATTTCTTTAAGGGGGAAAAGATAGTTCTCTCCACCTGCAGTCCCAGGAAGGGGAAAGAGGAAGGAACTGATGAGAAACCAGGATTTTAGCTGCTGTGCCACAAGTACATCAAGAAGAGGAAGTAGAGCAAATCTGAGATCTGCAGGGTGTGGACAGGTTTGCAAAGAACAAGCAAGCAGAGAAAGTGCCCAAGTGTGCTTGGCTGAATCTAACCCAGTGACTCAGGTGGGGGCTCTCTTCCACCCCAGGCAGTATTGACTGCAGTGGCTCAGCATGGTATTAAGGGGCGCTGTGCTGCAGAGGAGCAGGTGGGGGTGGAACAAGTAAGGAAATGCGCTCTCTTTGGCTATGTCTACACTTGCAAAAGTTAGTTCGAATTAACTAATTCAAACTAATTAATTCAAACTAATTTTAGTTAGTTCGAATTAACTTAATTGGAACTAGCATGGCCCCACTAGAATGCTAGTTTGAACTAGCCATGTCCATGCAGGGCACTTGCTTAGTTTGAATTAGTCAGTTGTATGAAGGTCAATCTGCCGATTAGTTCAAACTAAGCAGTTAGTTCGAACTAACATGGCCACATTGACTTAATTCGAACAAACTAGATCCCCTAACTAGTTCGAATTAAGCGTTAGTTTGAAGTAAAATGAGGTTTTACTAATTTGAACTAACTTTTCCTTAATTTGACTTAAGGAACTGCTTAAATCGAATTATGGAAACTCCAGTGTAGACACAGAGTAAATTAAGTTAATTTAAGTGTAGACTCACCCTTTGAAATTAAGGCCAACTCCAATGCTGAGGCATAATGTAAAAGGGGTTAAGGAGCCCAAGGGTGCAGATTTTGGGAAATGAGGTAGAGCCACTGGCATACAGATGGATGGGGAAAATGCCAAGGAATGTCTGTTTGACACAGGATGTTAGACTCCAGCGTCCTGGTCAAATTCCAGGTCAGGGAACTCCATTCTATGTGACTTCTCCTCATTTCAATTGCATACCACATTTCACTTCACTCCTCGCCCAGCACCAGTGAAATGTGTTGCTATGTGACAAAGAGGGCCATGTTCCACCCCAAAAGTGGCTACACTTCAGTGGCGAGCGATGGATTCTTGCATACATAATTTAGATACAGTTTTAAAATCCCTCTGGATGGGAAGCAGAATACAAGGCCAAAGACATTTTTGTGACAATGCTGGCCTTAGACTGTTGGGCAAATTCACTCTGAATCCTGCAGACAGCTGCTGAGATTAAGATTGAAATTCAGGAATGGAACTATGCCAGGCAAGGACATTTGCCTGCATGGTAAATAAAACTAAATTTTTAAAAAAAGACTAATTATATCACTCTCTCTCTCTCTCTCACACACACACACACACACACACACACACACACACACACACACACACATACACACACACACACACACACACACACACACACACACACACACACACACACACACACGGCTCTACCATTAATACCCCAAGCTTTTCAGCCCTTCTATTACTGCTCATTATGCTAAACAAAGAAACAGATGGGAGCTCCAGCCAGAGGTTTATATTTAGTGAGTGGATCCACCACCAGCAGATGCAGGGAGATTGCCTTGAACCTAATCCTCAATGTGGGCCCCCTATAGAAGAATTTCATTAAGCGGACAGATGTGGCAGTTCATTTCTCATGCAGGTCTATCTTTACAGTGAGTCACTGCCCGTTCTTCTTCATACAGAGAACAGGGCCACAAAGGCTCTTTTACCTCTTCAAGAAGCCATTACAAGGGTATTTTTAAACAGAGTTGTCAGCTCTCATTTAAAAACAAGGGAGGTAGCCAATCTGGTTGGATTATAAAGACATGGAAAAGGTATTTACACCCTACTAGTCTTTTCCATCAGAGGATCTGAAAGCATTTTTCAGACATGAATTTTGTGGGGAGATGGGCAGATATGATCCTCAGTTTACCTGACTGTAAACAGAGGCATAGAGAGGGTAAAGGCCTGCTTTGCACTAAAACCAAGCATGGATGACTCCCAGTAAAGTCAACAAGATCTATCATGCTTATCTGGCTTCCATCATTGTAGCATCTGAAACTCCCCTAATCTTTGATGTACTTATTCTCACACATTGTGTGTAGGGTGGTGCCATTACCCCCATTGTACAGAAGGCAGAACTGAGGCACAGAGTGCCAAAGGTCACAGATGGCAGTGACAGAGCTGGGAACAAAGCAGCAATCTCCCACCTTCCCGGCTAGACTGCCAACCACTGCACCATCCTTCCCAGCTGTGTTCAGACACTTCACCTTTCTAAAAATCATTCCCAGCTGACTTGTTCCTGCAGACCACACATCAGACTGAATTCTCATTTACACCAGTGTGTGTAATCAGGCCTTAGTGCAATCAAGAATCAGGCCTGGGGGCAAGAAAGGTCACTAAGTTGTGTCTTAGTCTTAGTCTTGCCTAAGTAAGGCAACAACAATCCTCAAGATACTGCAGGGAGGAGTGTGGGGTGAATATATGAACAAAGCCAGGAGAGTTGGGGGGAGAGGGCTGGGGGAGAGGAATTCTACTTTTCAGCTGCAGGACTCGGTACCGTTTCCATCAGATGGCCTTTTTTAGTGGGCCGGGAGAAAAGGTTTGACAGGTCTCAGTCCACTTCCCGGCAGACAGGCGTCCACATCCCAAAACCATCATGGCAGATGGCACCAACTGGTCCCTCTGGGCAGTGCCAGCACATAGGCCAAGGGCTGCATGGACCACAGAGGCTGATCTCCCCTCTGAGGGAGGGGGCCATGGACAGGAGCAGAAAGGAGGAGGATTTGGGGGAGCAAATCGTGTCTGTTCTGCAGACTGGGCTGTTAGAGACAGCATCTGTCTGCTTCCCCGTTGCTGTTTAGCAGACCCAACGCTTACCACGTTAAAACCTCTGGTTTCTGGCAGACGCTCTCTGAATCCCTTCCCGGCCCTCCCCATCTCTATTAGCTCAGTGTGCAGTGCTGAGGGCATCATGGACGATAGTGCTCCTTTTTCTTGGCGGCATTCTTGGAGGAAAGAGCAGGAATTTCAAGCGAGAGCGGCCACTGTGCGCCATACTTTGGAAAGCTCAATTCAGGCCTGGAGGTCCTCCCAAGACAGGATATGATTTCCAGCGTCTCTCTGCCCATCCTCGACAATTCTTACGCATGTGGGACCCCAGTGAAAACGACTGGGGGACCAGCTTTCCAGGTCAAAGGCTGTTCCAGCCCAAAGCAGAGGGAAGGCACATCCCCCTGCTGAACTATCCGTGCCATGGACTGATGCTGAGGTCAGCATTGACTCCTGAAGAGCAAGCATTCTACAGGGAATACACCAGATGACAAGTTCCTGCAAATAACCTTGTGGGGACTGGGGGGAGGAGAAATTATGTACAGGAGGTGGTGGGAACTCCTCCCCTGAGGGGATCCAGAAAAGAAGGCCCTGAGGGGAACAGGCAGCCACACGCCGCAATTACTACGACACCCATCGTACGAGGATGTTAGGAGCGGGATTCGAACCCACAACCCCAGAGGGCAGTTTCCTTTTCTCCAGGTCTTTATCCCCTACCCACAGGCTCCAGGTTGGTGCTGACTGGAGCTGTGCATCAAGGCTGACATGGGCACAGTTCAGATTTCCACGCAGGCTGCCAGGCACCGACACAGTCCTGATAAACAAATACATATGAACACACGGCCATTCCTAAAACACGATATGGGTCTGGCTCATACTGTCCTAAGCAATTTGGGTCCATGCTCGGTTCTTTGCTGCACCCTGGCAAATAAGAGGAATCAGAGGTCACTACAGGCTTGTTTATACTAGGATGTTTTTAGCTACTGGTATAGCTGCCCCTTCTACACACCACACTATGGCAAATCCCTGCTGTAGGCATCTTCCACTGGTGAAAAGTGGGTTGCACTGGTGCAACCTAACCTGATTGCAAACTACCCTTTTCACCGACAGCAGGTCTGCACCAAGGCTGAGGCATTCTCATTCGCATGCCGCCGACAGTGTAAGAGTGCCTTCGGGTGAGGTAACTCAGAAACAGCCTTGCAGTCTGCACCGATGGAAAAATCCTCAGAAGCATCTCTGCAGGGCAATATTTCCTAGTGTCCTCTGCTAGCCGTGGCTTTCTGGAAACACAGAGATGCACAGGCCAAGCCCGGTCTTGTCCCTTCCTCCCATAAATTGGGCACATGTCCACATCTCTCAGATATCATGGAAAGAGCTGCACATCTCAAAGGCGCTGATCAGATACAAAGCAATGCCTCTCCCCTGCTAACCCGGGGCTCTTCTTCATTAAGACAATTAGAGAGAATCAGCTATTATTTTGGGGCATCCCAGGATAAAAACACAGCCTATCTGGGGCCCTAGGCAAAGGCCCATTGCAGGGCCCCCATACGGCTCCCTGGTGCCAGCCCCAACCGCCACTGTGGCCCCGGCACCCCACTGGGGGCCCTGAAATCTCCCCCTGTGGCTCTGGTGCCATGCCAGGGGCCCTGAAAACCTAAAAAAGCACCCCTATGGTTCCCCCAGCCCACCGGGGGCCCCAACCCCACTGTGACACCAGCTCCCCGTGGCTGGCTCCCTCAGCAGTGTGGCACCCTGCTGGGCACCCCGAAACCAGCCCTGCTGGGGCTCCCAATTCCCCCACTGCCATCCCTATGGAGGGTGAGCGGGCTTCTCCCTGCTGCCGTGGGGCCCCCGCTGCCTTCAGCAGCGAAGGCAAGGGGCGGAAGCGCAGAGTGCAGAGCTGGGCCCGAGGGTGAAGGAGCCAGCCCAGGGGCGGGGCAGAAGTGTGGAGCCCAGACTCTTGGTGAGCCCGCCATGCCTCCCCCCATGCTGATTGGCCCTGGGCCCCATCCTCCCACAGGGGTACCCCTCCCCCTCCCTCCGGTCCCCATTGCCTGCCATGTGTTCCGCAGTGCAGGACAGGAGGCAGATGCAGCTTTTGGGATAGGTGAAGGGACCCCTTTCTGCTTGGGGCCCTATGCAGCTGCCTGCTTCGCCTGCCCCAAAAGCCGCCTCTGCACCCCCCTGCCAAGTGATGCACCCTATGATATGTAAAGAGCACTTCCTATGCACCATGCAGCACGTGAAGAACCGAGGGGACAGAGGAAGAAATGGAGATAAACCAGCAGCACCGGCCAGCTTGGAAGATGCAGTCTGGCCCCGTCAGCTGAGAATATAGCTGCTGGGTGGTTTTCACGCTGGAGAAATGATCTTGGTACCCGCTGGTAGAAGGAGAACAACTACGGACAGCCTCTCTTTGAAAAGCATCTCTCTGCAGTAAGCAACTCTATGCCATGTACCCATCCCAAGGCCTGGCTGGCTCGATGCTACAACCAGAGGAAAGTGCCCAAAGGGAAAAGTTGTCCCACTGCCTTCATCGAACCTGGGATAAGGCCTCAACCAGTGACTAGGTCGCTGGGATGCAGAGGGAATCTGTCAAGTCAAGCTAGAATTTCAAATCCACTGCATGGTGAATGCCACGCAAAAGCAGTTACAATGCTGGTCATTAACCCATGGAAGGAGCCCCTCCCACTCTCCCTAAACCCAGGTGCCATCACAGTGGAGGATCACATGTCCTGAAAGGCTCCCAATTACATTTTAAATGGGAAAGCACCCCATTCACAGATAAGTAACCTCTCTCTGCTCTCAGGCTATGCGCTCAGGCCTAATCCAAGCCGACACTTTAATGTTTAAATAGCTCCAGGGTCTACGGAGGAGCTGGTGCCACAACACTCAGGAAGTTACTCTTGCAGGTGTCTTAAGGAAAGGGCAGAGTGCTGGAGAAGCCTGACCCGACACTTTGCCAGCCAGGGCAAGTGCCAGGACGGCAGAGCAAATCTTAATGCTGCTGCAAAATGGCATTTGCTGGAGAAGAAATTGCACAGGATACCCGGATGCTCAGGGCCCAATCCTGTGTAGCAGCCAGCTCCTTCAATTCCTGTTAATGGTTGGCCTCTCTTAGGAGCGCTCTGTACGTCACAGGATCAGGCCCTATGGGCCATGTCTTCAAAACCCACTTGAAGCTGATGGGGGCTTTTTTGATTTCATGGGGCGTTGGATCAGGCATTAAAAGACATATTTTTAAAGAGATTTAGGCACCTAACTTCCACTGGGGTTAGGAGATTTCATCTGCCATTTTATTATTTATTTCATTAAGGCCTGAGGCCTCCAAGTTAGTAATAATCTAGCAAACAACATCCCTGTTCTTTGTAGAAACATCAGAATTTCATTTACTTGCAAAGATGAACTCACTTGTTACATTTCTCAAGTGTAATTTATTTACATGGAATTCATACTCAACTAGCACATGCACACGCTCTCTTGTGTGTATATAAACATGCTTTGCATGTATGGATACATACACCAAGTGAGCAAAGTACAGTTATTTGTGTGCGTGCGCACACACACACACACACACACACACACACACACACACACACACACAC
>ML686014.1:1324320-1370183 GCA_007922175.1 Pelusios castaneus | reverse complement strand
CACACACACACACACACACACACACACACACACACACACACACACACTCTCCCTCCCACCATCTCGTCTCCCCCCCCTCCCCCGCCAACCTGGCCAGATTCTCGTTTACGAGACAGCTCCTTTATATCACACAGGTTTTTGCCCAATCTGGCCTTTACTCTGCCAAAATGGGATAAAGGAACCTTCATGCAATGAAAATAAAAAGTCTCCCGTATTGTAAAGCATCCACTCACAGTACCTTAGACTTGCACTTATTCACCGTACAATACACGGGGTATTTAACAGAAGTACAGGGCAACAGGAGGAATAAATCAGATATGGGAAACATATCTGACTGGGCTAAATTGGTGCCATTAGGATGACTCTAGTTCTGTTGTGCTTGATCTTGTTTAGGATTCTGAGGAGCAATAGCATCAAAAATAGACAGGTTTCTGGACCACAAATTCCATCGTACAGATACAAACCACAACAACATAACCAGCTCCAAAAGCGCATTTGTCTCCTGCCCCCCCCCCCCCTTTTTTTTTTTTTTTAAAAAGCAGAATAGCTTCCCCAGCCCCATAATCACAGCTGTTGATCAGAGACTGTAAGTTGGGTAGGTAAGAACAATGAAAACAGAGAATTAATGTGCTTACCCTGGCTGCTCAGAGTATTAATATAAAAATCTCCTTGTTTATTGTGCAGTATCAATGCTAATCCAGGAGGAATCACAGATCATTCATTACAAGAAGGCCAGTGCATTACCAGAGGAATTAGAATGTGATGCAAATAGAATGAAACCCAGGAAAGGCCTCCTTGTATTAAACACCTCTGTCACACCTGCTAAATTGCCTTGGATCCCATTGCACTTTGTTAAAATTGTCCTCTTAATGTTCAGTCAGATGGGAGGTGGGGGTGGGTGTGTACAGTGGCATTTTCTAGTGCAGTGATTTTCAAACCATGCGTCGAGACCCAGTACTGGGTCGTGGTGTCCCCTGCTGCAGCCGCCAAAAGATTGGAATGCATTGCTCAAAAAATGCAATTGTTGGGTCATGGGCATAAATGTTTTTTTTCATCAGGGTCCTGAGAGAAAGAGTTTGTAAACCACTGTGAACAGATATCACAAAGAAACCCCAGGGGAATTGATATTTGCCTGATTCACTCACTCAGTATTTAATAATGACAGTCTGCCTTATTTGACGTTTGGGCTCAGGATAGCTTACTTTAACTGGATGAAAGTCTCTGGTTTGTGCTATGCTGAAGGATCAGACGAGATGATCAGAGGCCTTTTTTGGTCATTAAAAACAAAATAAAACTATGACTCTTGCTTTCCTGGGTATCTAAGTATGTTGTAAACATTTACACAAAAAAGGCGATGAATCGTAAAGGACCTGGAATTGTAACTGTCTGCCCTTTCTCTGGAACAGATCATTTACAAATTCCCCTGGCCATTTAGAATGGAGCGTGTTGTAATATGATGAAATGGCTTTTGAGTTCTGTTCTTGCAGGGTCAAGAAGGCTCAGTAAATTTACCAGGTCTCACCATGTTAAATGTATGAAGTCCATTAGTAAATCATCTTACATTTCCATGGTGCCTTCTGTCTGAAAGGCTCCTGAAGTTTGCAAGGCACCTCAGGAATTACCAAGTCTATCATCCAAAGGCAAATCACCTCTGGGGTGGAAGGCAGCCACTGTTTTCAATGTATGGCAAATACTGTGCAACAATAAAAATGATGTATGCAGTTGGGATTTCATACAAGGATCCCTTCTATGCCCCATCCAGAGATGGGTAGGCAGGACACTGTGGTAACAAACTTTAGAGACAACCTCTATCTTTTTTATTTCCTTCTCTAAAATGCAAATCATGTTACTGTAGCCTACCTTTTCTGTAAATAATTCAGAGAGGGTGCCAAACTACAGTCACGGGAGAAGGCCTAACTAGCTGCCATTACTCAGTACAGCAGGAATCTAAATACAACCCTAAAGGGAGGCTTCAGAACTCAGCTTCTGGGATCCTATACCAAAAAAGTCAACGTTAACAGCTGGTTTAGAAAAACTGGTAGTACTTTGCCTGCAAGTCTGAGAATGATCTGCATTCAGGCATCCTTGGGTGTCCTGAGCAAAGAACCATTGTCTGTATCCCAGTGTGTCACTTTGATTGACAGATTCCTTCTTCTTGGCCCTTCAGCTAAAGCCAAGGTTAGATCAGTTTAATATCTGGCATGCACCCTGGGGACACCCAGGCAGAGGGTGTGCTCAGATATGACCGTGCTTGGCAGCAATATAAATCTCTAAATTCTGTGGTTTACCTTCCTCACAGGACCCTCATAAACTTCTAACGCCATCACTATGGCTAATACAGACAGACAATCTCTTAGCAAGACTGCTCCATGATTCACTGTAACAGAGCAGCGCCCAGAGGCCCCAGTCAGAATCAGAACCCACTATGCAAGGCACAGACACAAAATGAGAGACTCCCCACCCCAAGGAACTGCCAAAGGATGTGCCTGCACTGCAAAGGTAGCTGGGATCACATTAGTACAGCTGCAAAGAGCAGTGTAGAAGCAGTGATACGGGCTAGCAGTGCAAATACAGGCTCCAGGTTCTGGGCAGACTTGTATGGTATAGACTTAGACATACCCTGAACAGATGAAGGGTGGAAACAGAAACCGAGGCATGGACAGGGCAAATGACTTGCCCAAGGTCACAGAACAGGTCACTGGCAGAGGAGGGAACAGATCCATGTCTTCATATTCCCAATCTAGTGCCTGCTCCGTTACACCATGCAACCACTTCTGCCATCATCTAGCCTAATCAACACTCCGCTGCAAAAGTCATCTCTAGCCCAGCCACATCACCCCACTCCTCCAAGCCCTTGGATGACTTTGACCCACAATCAAACAGAAACAACTCCTCTTCACATTCAAGGACCTTGCCTATATGTTTGCAATTGTAGCATACAAACCGCCGCCCCCCCCCCTCAGATGCAGAAGCATTGAGTATTGAAAATGAAGGCGAGAGTTTCGAAACCGAGCGGAGCAACAATTCTCAACTTGAGGTTACGACCTCCAGAGGGATGGGATCAGCCATCACAGCCACCCTGGCCTTCCCAAATAGCTAAAAGAGAGACTCTAGTAAAGAGCATTTAGAGTAGATGTCTCGAGAGGTCTCCTTGCTGAGACAGTGAATTTTTAAGCCTACCTTCAAACTGATAGGAAAATACAGTTAAAGAGCCCTGCCTGCACTCTGGCACAGTTAGGAGACACAGAGCTACTCAGCAGTGTGTGTTAACAGTATCACAGCTTCTTGCAGAGCCTTTCCAAGAACCTCTCCATGCCTCAGTTTCCTATCTGTACAATGGGATTATAACACTGTCCTGCCTCACCGAGGGGGCTGTAGGATAAATACATAAAAGCTGGGGAGACACTCAGATTTGATGGTGCCAGGGGCCAGACAAGGACTTTTGCTAGTAGCGTCCATTTAACTGTTCTGTGTGATTGTCCCGGTTATGCAGATTCCCCAAGAGAAACCTCTTGGCCATCAGACTGGAGAGCTCCCCAGCTTCTGTTTTGGGTCATTGGAGAGGATGGATTCCACTGTAGTCAGCACAGGGCCAGATACGCCAGCAGTGATGGGCTCTGCCTTTGGAAGGTGTGGACTGATGGCTGGCCCAGGCCTATCTCATTAGCTGGAAGAGCTAAAGCTTCAGGTCTCTGAACTAGATACCACAATCTTCTCTGGTAACTGCACCTGCCACTCCTTCTCCCCTGGAAAGAGTCTATATGAACAGCAACGGTGGCCATTGGCAAGACAGCCCCACTGGCCTCTGCAAAAATACTGATTGTGGGTTGGCGACTGTGACAGCAGAGTACTATCGAGGCCTCAAAATACAGCATGGGGTATGTGTACACTGCCGATAGGGGGCCGGGGATGTAATTCTAGCTTGAGCAGAGGTCCAGGCATTAGCTTTGCTCAAGAGAGGGCAGTAAAAATAGCAGTGTGGCCATGGCAGCCCCAGGAGCAGCTCAGGCTAGTCACCCAAGTACCTACCGAGGCTCTCTGCAGTGTGGAGACGGCCAGAGAAGAGGCTACGAAGCTCAGGCCACAGCCAACCTGCTAGGGCCTGCTGTTATCCCCAGGACTCCAAGAGTCACAGAACATGAGTTCTGGCCCTGGGCTTAATACTGACTCACTGGATTTAGGGCAACTCGCTTCCTTCTCTGTCCCATTTTCTCATCTGTAAGACAGGGAGGGTAATACTGATTTCAGGGAGGTCCCAAGTCAGGAAAGCTTCCCTTTTCGGCCATGCACTACACCACTGCTTAACTTCCTAGGAGGTCAATGGGAATTCAGCATGTGCCTCAAGTTAAGCCTAAACCCAAGTGCTTGGCTGAACAGGGATGAACATAAGCAGACGCTTAAATGCTTCCCTGAACCAAGGCCACCGGGAGAGGCGGGATTACTTAGGCTGGAATTTTCCAATGGGAGTTAGGTGCCTAACTCCTTTAAGCTCTTTGGGGGCATGGGAATCACAGCCTTGATTGTGTAAAGAGCTCTCCAGTGACCTGATGGAAGATTCGATACAAGCAGGAGTGTTGTGCCAGCTGAAATGTTAAAGCCACTGGAAAAGAAAACAAGCCCCTGCTGAGAACATTTTAGAGGGTTCAGGCTCCTTTTCCAGACTCGAGAGCCATAGGGTCCAGGTTTTACTTAGTTTCTCTAATTTGGAGACCCAGTCTGCTTATGGCAGTGGTTTTCAAACCTTTTTTCTCATGACCCAGTTGGAAAAAAAAAAAAAAATCATTTACGCCTGTGACCGAACAATTACATCTTTGAGCAATGCATCCCAGTCTTTCGTCAGTGGCAGCAGGGGGCGCTGTGACCCAGTACCTGAGCGTCGCGGTAGTGGGTCCTGACCCATGGTTTGAAAATCACTAGCTTATGGCTTCTAGCATCTCTAAACATCACTGGTCAGTAGCTGCCAGGTGGGAGGGCTTTGAACCAGTTTCCAATCCTGCACGAAGTTGTCATTATAAGCTTGGAAATTGATCAACATAATCCATAGGTGCACTGCATCACACACTGGGATTTTCTGGCATACACCAGCTCCTGCACTTGGGAGGGAATGTGCATTCAGCTGTTTGCTGGGAGTTAGAGTAAATGGAACACCAGGAAACTGGTTTTCAAAATGATTCAGGAGCAATGAAGCCAGATATTTTCACTGTAGCAGCAGTTTTATAGGCTGGGTGCATCTTTCCCAGACAACATTTTACGAAGTCCCTTTTTCCTGAGGGCCTATCTGACAAGCAGCAGTGAGTATGACTGCGAAGTAGTTCATCTTTTGGTTACTATGAATGTAGGCTAGCTCAAAGGCTAAAATTGAGAGCAGCTGGACAGGGTGGAGAATGGAAAGCTGGCTAGTTTGGTTAGGATCTGGTCAAAATGTGGGCTAATACAGACTTGCCTTTATAACCCAGTTCACAAAGCCACTTGCATCTGGCCTTTCCAATTCAGGGTTTTATTAACTGAAGGAAAAACTAACAGATCTCAAAGTGGACACCGTGCTTATGTGGAAAAAAAAACAAGTTTGGGATGTGGGGGGTGAAAGCCACTGGATCTTGCAATACAATACAAACTATTGCTGTGAAAGTAGATGTGCAACCTGAATACACTGTGGGAGACAGAATTCAGGATGGAGGTGGAGAAAGGAGGTACTTAAAAAAATCCAGCCTGATCGTTATAGTAGCAATATACGTGTGGATAGGGCCTAAAAAGCAAGCCAGACCTTAAGACCACTGTGACCATCAACTGGCCTCCTGTATAGCGTAGGCCCTAGAATATCCCCAAATAATTCCTAGAGCAGAAATTTTAATACAATATCCAATTTGGATTTAAAAATTGTCAGTGCGGGAGAATTCGCCCTGACCCTAGGTAAATTGTTCTGATGGCTAATTACTCTCACCATTAAAAGCATATACCTTATTTCAGTCTGAATTTGTCTAGCTTCAACTTCCAGCCAACTTCTCTGCTAGATTGAAGAGCCCGTTATTAAATATTTGTTCCCCATGTCATTACTTACAGACAGTGATCAAATCATCCCTTAAATTTCTCTTTGTCAAGCTACTAACTATGTTTAGCTCCTTGAGTTTATCAGTACAGGTCTTAACAGAAAGATCAAAAAAAGTGCTCGGTATCAAACTTTTTATAACACAGACCATTAAATAGACATTCACCCCCCACCCACGTTAGACTTTCTTATAAGGCTGTATGAAATTTATGGAATGAAATCCAAGTGAAGCCAATTACAAATTCAAAAACCTGATTTGGGGTAATGAAACCTGCCATGGCACCTGTAGGAAAATCATCCATTCAACAGCTTGGGGGTCAGATGGGGTAGTTGGCATCGACTTGAAATATTTATTGTATTCAGACACATCCCTCTGCATGCTCTGGATGATATTTATTTTCCTAAATTGCAAGCTCTTCTAGATGGACTGTTTTGTCCTATGTGTTCGCACTCAGTTTAGAATAACGGAGCCCAGATCCTGAGAAGGGATTTCTAAAGGCTCTACCAAAATAGAACAAACAATTATGGAAACTCACAAACTCTTTGGCAACCAGCTTGTGAACAAATCCAAGATGTATTTCTGGCTTTAGAAGTTTCACCTTGGGAGTTGGATGGCTGGACCCAAAAGCAGACATGGGTCCTTGGCATGGGTCTGTGAGTGCATGTGCGTACACACAATGCGGCCAGTTAGAATACCTATGAGAATGTTAACGCTCAGGAAATGCAGAATGTGAGGCAGAGATTTTCAAAGCTGTCTAGGCCAGAGGTTTTCAAACTTTTCTCTCTCGGGACACAATTGAAAAAAATCATTTATGTCCGTGACCCAACAATTACATCTTTGAGCAACGCAGTCCAGTCTTTCGGTGGCGGCAGCAGGAGGTGCCACACACCGGTGTCTACTGGATCCCGACCCTAACTTTGAAAACCACTGGTCTCGGGGATTTGGACTTTCCATTCCCATTCATTCTAAACAGGTCCCATTTGCCCACAGCCCTTAATCAGCTTTGAATATTGCAGCCTGAATGCTTATGTGTAACGTCACCTTCATGACATGGTTTGCATTTCTCTTTAGTGAAGGTTTAGCCTTCCCTCCACCCATGGTTACAGAGCAGAGAGGTCCCTTTAAGTTCAGAGCAGCTGTCGGACAGCTCCAGGGACTGTCCCTGGATTTCACCACATTTCCTGACAGAGGACATGGGATAGATTCAGGTCACCTGTCACATTTCTTCTAACTTTACCCTCTTGTTCCCAATCCACTGATTGGCTACCAGCCAAAGAGACAATTATGAAAGGAGAGAGAATGGGGCATTTAGGGTGGGAGTGGGGGAAGAATTGAAAGAATTCTTGAGTCTCTGCTTAGCTAGCAGCTGGCACAGATCAGGAGGTGGTATTCTCGCCTGTTCCCCCACCCCTTGGCAGGAGGTATGGCCTTATTTCCACCTTATTAGGATAACCAAATCCTGCCCTTGGATGCTCTGATCAGCACTCAGGCCTGAGAAATGGTTCCATGTTTGGAAACTGGGCTCGTAGGTTTCATCGGCAGATGACATCACACAAGCCCCAGTTGTTTTCTGGAGAAAGCAAGATGGCATTCATCTGCATAAACCCATAATTTGAGGTTCAGATCACCCACTTCCATTGCTGTGGGAATGGAATGCCATCAGCGCTGCCCAGCACAAACCCCACTGGCTCTATTAAGAAGTTAGCGTCTTGGAGTGTCTCAGAGGGAGCAACATAAGGAATAAAAGAGATTCAGGATGCTCAAAACACCCAAGAGTTCTCAGAATTTTGCAGGATCAAACCTGTGCAAATGGCTCATCTCCTAAGGAAGGAAACTGGGAATGAAAGCTCCTTTCTTAACAGAGCAATGAGAAGAGCAGTCAGTATCTCAGGCAGCACAGAGACTGCCATTTAATACAGGCCTGGAGCCTGCTTCTGGTCTCCCTTCCACCGGCAGAACACCACTGACATACAATAGACTAACACGGCTACCCCTTTGAAACTTGACATTAGCAAAAGCTCAGTTGATTTGCAACAGAGAAGAATCAAGCATGTGGTCTGGATTTCCAGGCACTCCCTTGCCTTCCCATTCACTCTACAGCGGGCAGCAAATTCAAAGCAGAAGAAACTATGCTTCTCTGTCCAACAGCTTTTATCTCTGCCTTTCAAGTTCCTAAAAACGTTCACCAAAAAAATCTCTCCCAGAGCCAACAAGGCATGTGGGGCTACATCTCACACACTGGGCGGTTAGATCAGAGCTCTGACTGTTCATTGGTGCCCGGGGGAGTGAAATTCTCCTCAGTGTCACAGACCTAGGCTCATGTTCCATACATGGAATAAGGCTCCAGTCATCATTACCTTTTCGTGTTGTGGATGGTGGTCCCGCCCAAGACGATCCGGACCCCGGGGGTGGTGCGGTTAAGGTTATAGACAGTTAATGCCTCTTCATAGGTTGCTCCTCCAATGATGAACACAATAATATCTTGAGGTCTGCAACGAAGAGGGACAGCTGTTGAAACTGGGCAGGACAAAGTATTAGACAACACAGAACAGGGATAAATCCTGCCCTGGCCAGGGACATTGGTTCAGTGATCCAGTGGATTTTCCTTAAGTCTAATTTCTGTGCTAGACGAGGCTCTGGAGAGGCAAGGATGCAGTAGCACATCATGGCATTTAAACAGCGCACCTTACTAAACACTTACACAATGTGTTAATGGTTCTTAAAAAGCCGCAGCACCTCTGGAGCGACACCCAGGCAGGATCTGTATTCCCAGTGTTTAATGCATGAGCGTGAGGCTGCTGGGGCTGTTAAATGAAGAGGAGTTTAGGAGTCTAATGAGCGCAGCAATGGCCTGCAGACCTATCTTGGCGCAAAGCAGCTGCCCATCACTGAACTGGGCAGATTATGCCTAGTTTACCTCTGAGATTCCAATGCCTAGCTAGCCTCAGAGCACAGGATTTTGCAGGGAAGTAGCAAGGTGCGGGTGCCTTAACCTCAGTACATGCAGACACACACACATGGCCCTGAATATTTCGCTTCCCCAAAATAACTGGCACCTTGAGCCTTCCTTCTCACATTACCCACCTCATTTCTCACCCGCCCCCAAGTCACCCAGCTGGTTCAGAGGTACAAGAAGTTGTTCCTGGCTCATGAGCCACCTTTGCTGTTGTATAACCCTTGAGCTGATTGTGCAGGTTCCACAGATACGGTGCTGTATATCATCCTCTTTGGTGACTCCAATAATAGACATTGCCTGAGTCACAAAAGTTCTCTCTACAGGGCAGCTAAGTCTAGACACAACCTCCCCAACCCCTCAAGTCTGATCTCTGTCCTGCAGCCAAGTATTCGATGAGACTGCAGTTGCTTGCTGCAGCAGTTGGAAAAGTAGAAATTTGTTTGCATGATCTGTGCACAGGACAGAGTCAATGGACTCTGGGACAGAGATGACCACTTAAAATGTACACAGACTCCACACTATGGATTCCTCCTCCACCAGGAAGCCAATCTGCAAGGCCCCAGATGCTGCCATTGCTTGGAGGAGGGTTAACGTTGCTGTCAGAAGAAGGGCCAACAATGTGATCCTCTTTTCCCAAGTGTGAATCCCAAGTGCATTCGTTACAAAGGACTTATCTTACACATCGGTGAAATGCAGCCACCTCTGGGGTGGAACGTAGGAGCTGTTGAATAATGCACAGCAGTACCACACAAGAGTTAGAATACCAACCACCCTGTCCAATCCAACTCAAACTGCCAGTGGAAATTTAGGAAGGCACAGTATATTAATTCCAAGACAGCTAACTGGTAGAATGAAGTAAAAGTTGAGGGTAAGAAACAGTAATTTAAGGGTCATAAATATTGTAATTACTCCACAATCAAGTATTATAAACCCAGAAGTAAGGTTACACTTGGAAGAACTAAACACACTGAGGTAGAAAAATGCACAGTTTAGGCACTCCAATAATTTTAACCATGCCCTGTATTGTCATCAGGCAGTAACACGTACGATTAAGGCATTTTAGTGTTTATTGTCCCGGATGAGACTAAACTGATGTTTAAAGACACATTAGGGTTTTTCCTCTTCCCTCGCGGTATCGGGCAAACCTAAGACAAGACACCAGGACCTCTGTTTGTGTGCCATCAGAGAGATGGCATCTCCTGAAGTGCACAGCACCCCTAGCAACAGAAAGTGGAATTGACTGAGAGGGGAGCGTATTCACCACTACTTCTTGCAGCACCTGTTTTGTTTGGGAGAACTCCCATCCAGACACTGACCAGGACCAGCTTTGCTTAATATGACATTTGAAGAGAGCACAAGCCAAAATGATATAAGTGAAGGACGGTAACTTGCTCCACAAAAACCCTTATTAATAACTTCTAACCCATTTAAACTCTCACCAAGTAGTTTCGAATACTGAGTGCCTACATTCTGGCACCTCAAATCAGATTTCAAAAGTTCTTGGAAGCTGTGGGTACTCAAGCCCTCCCTCTGAAAATCAGGCGCTAGGCATCTACCATTTTGGCACCCAACATTACAGGGCACCCGGATAAATATGGCTCACAGCATTATGTTAAACAGAGAAATTGCTTCCTGATGCATTTAACAGATTGCAGATGAAACTTGTATTGAAGTTACGGTATAATCTCTTGCTGTTCTTTGGAACAGCTGACGGTGGTCCCCGAGACTCCTAACTGCAGCTGCGTAGCTTTCTGAAACGGACGAGGTTTTTATCAGAGAGGCATCCATCCCGTGGAGAAAAGGCACGAAAAGTACATGAACACACCGGCCTAGCTGGTCCCACACCTGAGTGCTGCAGATACAAAGGTGTAGATCATCATGGAGATGTTTTGGGCCACTAGTCAGGAGCCATTAGAAGGTGGGAGAACTATCAGGCTGTGAGCAGCATGGCGTACATAGCATTCACAACATTCCTAGTGAACCGAGAGTCTGTGCCCTGATCGCTCCCCACAGAGAGTTACGCAGTCCCTTGAACGTAAGCGGCCTGTGAAATCTTCTGCGCTGCAACCTTACGATAAGCGGGTTATATACAGCAACTGCATGTTCAGACCATCCAGGTTCAAATGTTTTACTACAAGAGATGAAGTTTCTACGCACGAGCAAGGATGCGAGTCAGTGAGCCAGCCCTGGAGAATGGAAACTGCTGTGCCATGGCTTTTAACTGGGTTCAGACATGCATCTTTGGAAATTAGATGCAAATTTGCCCAGCTCTTTGGGGGATGGAGGAGGGGGAAATCTAAGAAGCTATAATCTGCTGTACTGAATAGTATTTCTGAAATCCTCATCAAGAGGCACTTCCGTGTGATGCGTATGAGATCTCAGTCAAATCACTGATGGCTAGAAGAAGGTGCTGATGGCACCAGGCGACACTGTACTTTATAATAATTAAAAGGAATATATGAGGGTGAGTGTGCGCGCTACTCCAAGGTTAATAAATAAATAAAATCCCTTCTTCTGAGTTGGAAGTGTGGTGGCATGATTACAGCATACAGCTGAGAGTCAGGACTTCTGGGGTCTATTCTCAGGTCCAGGAAGACTCGCTGTATTACAGCAGGGCAAGTGTTGTTTGCTCCTCTGGGAGTTGGGTATAATACCCATCTGCTGTGGGGTCACAATAGTTGGTCTCCCAAAACCCAACCAGCCAATTGTTAGTGACCATAAGCGCTAAGCAAGAGGCAAACAAAATAAGCCCCTGGAGATAGCTCTTAGTTACAAATTCTATCCATCCCCACTTCATCCGAGGGGTCCAGCTCTCAAGGCCCAATGGATTTACGCCTTCAAACCCTCAACTCTCTTGGCTCCTTCAGAACACCCAGCCTCCTATTCAGCATCCCAGCATGACCGAGGCTTGGTTACAGTCACCACACATGGTCACCCTTCTTTCCATGCACCACCACAACTCATACGTGGGCAGTGCTTGGAGAGCCACAGGTCATTGGTGGTACAGCAGCCCCAGAAGTCATGGCCACATTACCTCGCAGGAAGTCAATCCCAACACGAGGTCAAAAACACACACTAGCCTAGAGGCTCCAGCCCAGCAATGCATTGTGTTTGCGGTAAGGGAGCAGCAGGTACTTTCTGCCCAGATGAAGCTACAGACAAAGGCTGTTCTTGTCTCTGGATCCAGAAATCATCAAATCATGGCTGCTTCCAATGGCACTAAACAGTTTTTTTTAAAAATCCATCCCAGATCTTGTACCAGCAAGATCGGCTTAAGGAGGAACCCAGATTACATATGAAAACAATAACGATCAACGCAGCTCATCCTGACACTACTCCTCCTCCAAAGCTACTCCTGCAGTAGCTTAAATGAAAGCAGATGCCGCCTTACAAATATGTTGGCGAGGTCTGGTCATATTTAACATCATGCTCCAAAAGAGGGAGATCCGCATCAAGTTGCTTAGCCTGGCTGTCAATATCAATTTGGGAGGAGATGCGAGGGCTGAATTACTACAGGATAAAAACCTTTGCTCTCCCTGGCACTTACTGTTTCGGGTTAGGAAGAAGCTTCCCTTTGGGCAGGTTACTCTTTAGTGATTTATACTGTGGCAGTGCCCAGAAGCACCAGCCAAGGTCTGGGACCCCTTGTGCTAGACACACAACAAGACGGTCCCTTTTCCCATTAGAGGCACTCTTTGAAGCCACTGGTACTGGCCATCCTGGGAGACAAAACACTCGGCTAAATGAACGACTAGTTTGATCTAGCAGGGCAGATTCTACATTCCAAAAAAGCCCCAGAGAATTAGGTTTGAAATACTGGCAGAAAATGAGATTCAACTATGAAAAATGCAAAGACTCAGATATACAGTGATGACTAGACAGTGTGATTTTAGGCCAAGCATACAGAAGCATCATGTCATGGGGAACGTTAGATTCAGCTTGAACATTTGCATGCCATTCACCTAAACTTCCCTTGCAGTTTCAATTGGTTGTGCAGTTTATTTTTACTTCCTGTCTTCAAGCATTAAGTGTTGCTGTGCGCTGTTAAGCAGCTGTCACATTCCACCCTAGAAGCAGCTGCAGTCCATTCATGGTGAAATGATAATTGTGTGTGAAGGGGCACAAGTAAGAATAGTACCATAGAAACATGATGGAAATATGAAAACAAAGATATTCATTTCTCAGCTATTAAGCATGATTTATTTTCTGTGTCTTTCCCCTGCAGAAAAGTGGATAGTATCTCTTTCACCTTCAAATGCATTGCTACAGGTTTTATGCATTTACCATGCAGACATCTTACAATAAAAAGTTAGCCACAACTTTATGCAAAAGATGACTGCCATTGAAAGGATGGTATATTGGTGTTTTTGTAAAGAGCTCAGAGATTCGTTGCTTATATCAAGGACATTTAATAAATAATTTTCAAGTAGGAGGAAAATCAAGACTTAAAACTGGATGAGCAGTAATGCAACCTGCAGAAGCAATGGCTCTCAGACATTCTACTCTTCACATCTAATTTGTGGATGTGGCTAAGTTTCTCTCTGGCTTAACTACCAATTTAATAGCTAAATGCTCGGAAATTTCATAGCAGAGAAGAAAATTGCTTTGCAAAAATAGAAAGTTAACCGAAGTTGTGACTAAGGGGAAAAAGGCACATATTAAATGAGAAAATTATTTCACAATAACTCTACTTTTCTTAGTCTTTGGTACATCCTGCACACCATGAACCAAGAGATTAAAAGCCACATAACCAAGTGACTCTGCAACGTATGTTGCAAGCCAATGCTTCCCAAAATGAGGTTTTCGATCAGTTGCACGGAGAGACCACTTTTACACATAACTTAAAACCTGATCTGATCTGGCTAATACAGTCCCCCAAACAGAGACTGTTAGCTGAACAGCTGCGTAGGAGAGCCATTGTCAAACAAAAGAATGTGGTGGCATCAAGCCTGACAAGCGTTTTAGAAGGTTTTGTGGGTGAGGTGCTAGGCTGGGACACGTGAGATAGAAGCTCTGTTACAGGCTCTCCCTGACCTTGGGCAAATCACTTCATTGCTCTTTGACTCAGTTTCCCATCTGTACAACCAAGATAATAATCCTTCTTTCTCCCACCCTGTGTCTGTCCATCGCTTTGGTCCTCAACCAGTAGATCGCAACCAACTTCTGAAGGGCAGTTGCCATTGAAACCTATGAGTATTGTGCCATCTGCTGGTGAAAGGTTGCTGACCACTGCTTTAGACTGAGCTCTTTGGGGTGCTGACTTACTATATGTATGAACAGCTCCTAACACCATGGGGCTCTCAGGTGCAGCCTCCATGTGCCACTGTAATACAAATGAGCTTTTGGACAACAGCAGCTAGCATGACTCAAGCTGATGGGCCTGCATGCATATGGCAAATAGGAGGAGGATGACATTTAAACAACAGGCGAACGAGAGCTGGAAGCGAAAGATTAAGTGGAATTGCTTGAAACCCTGCTCAGTGCTTCAAAGAGATTCTCCTCCACTGCTGCTAATTTGGACCATAAGTGTTGCCTCCTCCACAAGAGCAAAATATTTATTACAGAAAGAAGCGCTCTCTCACACACATGCCTTTCAAAAATTCTTCGCCGTTCAAGCGGCTGCCTCCCTTTGATCGTGAAATACAAAGTGTTTCATCCCGACCTTTTCCTGAACTTGCGTCAATCACTGCAACTTCCTCCTCTGAAATGACAAGCAGCAGCACAGAATAGTCCAGTGTGCCCTGGGCTGGGTTTTAAGTGCTTCCCTGGCCTAGATTATCAAGTCTGTGAAGTTTATAATAAGTTGAAGGTGGCTCCTACCTCAGTTCCTTTGGAACACCTCAGGATAGATTTTTATGGCCTGTTTAATTTTCCATCAACCTATTGATCGATCTTATGTCCCTATATGGCTCCATTACCCTGGAACTTAAGTACCTCACAATCTAATCTATTTATCCTCTGTGAGAGGCTTCTATCCACATTGTACAGAGAGACTGAGCTGTATTTACACTTTGAAATGAGATGGGGGGTATAATTCCCAGCTCGAGGAGAGACACACTGCACCAGCTCTGATTGACCTAGCATGCTAAAAATAGGGCATATACACCACCAAATGCAGACCCAGCCTCTCAGATGGGACTGTACTTGGAGTAGCTAGCCCAGGCTGTCACCCCATTGACAAGTCTGGTTTTAGGTGCACGCCTGCTGAGAGCTAGTGTGGGTATATCTCCTTGAACTAGGAATCACCCCCAGCTTGAGCTGATGTACCCTAAGCAATTTGCCCCACGTCTCACGGAATGGAATGCAATTTCCCGAGTCCCAGGCCGGTAACCCAACCGCAGGGCCAGCTGTACACTGAGCCGCAGATTCCCAGTGCCTAGTGTACATTCTCCCCCATTTGTGCTCTGAGCCAGCCTCACAAGGAAAACCGGTCCTGGAATGGGAGCTCAAGCAAGTGCCAGCGTTGCAGCAGGAAATGGCAGCCGAGTCACCAAGGGGCACTCCGCCCCGAATCAGTGCTGCTGACTCTCATGCCAGAGTGGCACTGGGGGGAAAAAATACATGGCTCTCTCTGACCTCATCCCAGAGCAAGGGGCAGGTGATCTTACATGGCCCTCCTGGTCTTCAGCTTTGCTTCTGGGTTTGCCAAGAGGACTTCTGTCTCTTTGGAAGCAGTACAAGACCAAGTGAGGCCAACAAATTAGCTGCCTTGTAACTTTCAGTATCTATTGACCAGCCGTAAAAAATCCCCAAAACCAACCAAGCAAGATTATTTTGTACTTGAAGAAAGGGGAAAATAAAATAACCCCTAGCTTTTATCTGGCTTGTCTCTCTGCAGTTCTCTAAGCACTTTTACAGACGGGGAAACTGAGGCGCTGGGCAAGGTCATGTCCTATTTAAGGTCACACAGCAGGGCCAGTCTCCTGAGGTACAAGCCAAATGCTCTGTGTACTAGACCACACTAGGCTGTCTCTCCCTCTGACAAAAAGAGACAACGGCTGTACTTCTAAACAACCTCAAGGGGCTGCTAGAACAAGGTGCTGGCATTCTGGGTACATTGTCTCAGCCGACAGCCCAGCCAAGCTCAGACCCCTGCACCGTGCGCTATTGCCACCCAACGGGCCACGATGGCTTGCGACAGTCTTTGCGAGGCTCCACAATGCAGCAGTTATTTAACGTTGTGCGTGTGCCCAAAAAGCCCAGCTGGGATCATCACTCTAGCCATCAGGAAGACCTGCTCTGAAGAGCTTAGGGCAGAATTTGGTTTGGCGCATCTGAGGATTTATTCATTTTACTAGTATTCTAAGGCCTCCCTGTGTTGATTAAGTCAGTTACATGGTGTGGAGTGGGATAGGGAGAGGGAAACTTGTTTTTCTTCCATCTCAACTATATTTTGTTTTGGATCTAGGAGTTTTTGAACTTCTTAGTCAGTGGGTATTAAACCCTGCTCACATGCCCTGTGGAAACCCCTTAGCACCATGACATCCCCAAGGCCAGATTCTTGCACCTCATACCACTCCACTGGCGATGAGCCCTCTCGGGGGCATCTCACTGGAAACCAGCAGAAGGCCGAAATGAAGCCCGGGCGATTGGACGGCTCAAGGCTCCAATCAAGCCCAGGTCTGTAGCTGTTAAATGAGTTGGTGGTCTCACTTCAGAGCCCCTTGGCAAATGCTCATGTCAAAGAGAACAGAACTGGTCCCTTTGGCAGAAAGACCAAAAGTTGAACAGGCCATGGAGACTGAAGTCACATCTCGGCCTAGAGACGGTCCCTCCAGGACCAGGCTGGAGCATTTCCTAGGGGGAGACTTGAAATGTTTTGATTCTCCTAGGAGCATGCTTGCATTTCTGTTGCCTTCATATCCATCCTGGGATAATCGGATGCCTTTCCTTTTCCAGCAGCCCTTTCTAAGAGCTCCACAATCCACAACTGGATTTTTAAAGGAACATGTGGCACAAGGCAGAGATTTCCTGGCATGTACGCAAACAATTTGTCTCTTGTGTGCCTATAATTCTTTTCTCACTCAGAAGGAAAATGGTTAATGGCCCTGACTGTTGAGCTGGTGTGGAATCTGGATGCCTTTCTGTTCTGAAATATGTTTTCACTTCTATCAGTTGGATCGCGACACTCTGTGGCAGGGCTAAGGAAGGAAGCAAAGCAAAGGTGTGTGCCTCCTAGAACCAGAGAAATTAATGAGCACTCTTGGACCCACTTCCTCTCCTCCCACTCACTCAACATTGCTAAACCTCACTTCCAAAGTCTGCTTCCCTTCTGCTCGATATGAGTTTGCAATTTTAATTTAACCCAGCCTGCCCTGCAACAGCCATCCAATTTGTTGAGAATTATTAGTTCGCATTTTTTTCCTGCAATAAAAATGTGGCAGCTGCTGATAAAAGCTGGCAGCATCCAGTGTGTGAAGGGAATAATGATCGCTGTGACACTCTGCATGTAAAACACCTTCCCCAGAGGATCGCAGAGCCCTTCGCAAACATTCAGGAAGCCTCACAGCTTCTCTGTGCCAACCTACCATGGATTCGCCAAAGGGAACGAACCTAGGATATTCAGCACCAGAAGAACAGGTCTCTACCACTGGAGCCAAAGGAGCGACTCCAAGCTGGCAGCAATGGCGGGCGCTTATTCTGTAAGCAGATCATTCATTGGAAGTGGCTATAACATCCTGAACCAGAATATTACAGAGACAGAAACTCTGATTTGCAAAGCGGGAAATTAAGGTCTGGAGGGGTCAAGTAACTTGTCAAAGCTCACACAGAAAGTCTGTGGAAGAACTCAGATCTCCAGATTCCCAGGTGTGCACCTTGAACATAAGGCCATGCCTTCCTCTCTAATGCTATTAAATCATAACCCACACCTGCCTTTAATGGCTGCATTGACATAGATCAGCTCAGCCCTCTATGAGCCTCCACAGTCTTTTTCATTTAGGACCACTAACCAGCTTACTAGCCGCACTGGCAAGGTCGGGTTCCCACCAGACCCAATAACAACCAGCTCAGAAGAGCAAGGTAGCCATCTGGCTCTTTCTGGCTCTGCAAACAAGCCCCTGGTGCCTTGGCGTGGGGCTAGACAGCACGTTGACATCAGCAGATTAACATCCCGGATGCACGGGGCTGTGGTCCACGCATCTCATCCAGGCTTTCTGATTGGAAATGCTTGTGTCCAGTACAACACTAAGCACGTGGCCTAAAGAACAGAGCAGTGCATGTCCAGCCTTAACCCCGCTCAGCCACTCGAACAGGTCTGAGAGAGGCCATGTGATCAAGAAAGCGCTCCTTACATTTCCCTGGCCATAACAAAGTCTTTTGTTCTCTTAATGACATGATGGGACGGCTTAGTTTGGCAATTGTCCATTTTTTACTACTGGTGATAGATATCCCAGTGACCTGGGAAGGGGCATTAGATGGGGTGGGTTCTGAGTTATTACAGGGAATTTTTTCTTGACTGGCTGTTGAGACTTGCCCACATGCTCAGGGTTTAACTGATCGCCATATTTGGGGTCGGGAAGGAATTCTCCCCCAGGGCAGATAGGCTTGGATGCTGGGGGTTTTTTGCCTTCCTCTGCAGCATCGGTCATGGCTCACTTGCTGGTGGATTCTCTGTATTTTAAAGTCTTTAAATCATGATTTGAGGACTTCAATAACTCAGTCATAGGTTAGAGGTTCATTCCAGGAGTGGGTGGGTGAGGTTTTGTGGCCTGCACTGTGCAGGAGGTCAGACTAGATGATCATATTGGTCCCTTCAGACCTTAGAGTCTATGACACAACAGAGGAGGGCAGATAGAGAGGGAGCGAGCGCAGCCAGGCTTCTCCCACCTGTCTGTCTGTCTGTGTCATCAGTCTGTCCCCATTCCCCTTCATGAGTGCACAGTCCCGGGAAGAGCTGTATTAAAACTCTTTCAGCAAGGGGAACCCTGACTCCATTGGACAGAGATGGGACCATTTAGTAGCTATACAAAAAGCTCACACTTTGCACTTATATAGCTAGTGTCTCTAATGTGAGGCTCTCAAACATTACAGTGAAGGCTCACAACCACCTTATGAGCTAGGCGAGGCATTATCCCCAATCTACAGGCAGGGAAATTGAGGCACAGAAATGTTAAGTGACTTGCCTATGGTCAAACAGCAAACCAGTGGCAGAGCTGTGAAACAGAGACCAAGTTTCTTTGCCTCAAGAGCCCTGCTGCCTTGAGGTGGCTGAAGCACAGCTACAGGGAGATTCCATGCCTGCAGCTGTCTTGATGATAAAGGGAAAAATATAGGATGAGATTCCCAAAAGCACTCTGCAGTGGACTAACTTGGCTGCTGTTATTACTACTGACCTCAGCGGAAGCAGAGCTAGGCCAACACTGAGTGCTACCGAGACCCTCCTGTACATATAGTTATCATTAAGCCAAACATCCTGATGTTTCCCATACCTGTCCCGGAGCGTGCTGGGACCCAGGTAGGGATATTGGCCATCTTTAAGTCTTCCTTTAATGAGCTGATCAAGTGTCTCATGCAGGAAAGGCTGGTGCTGCGTGTACACATTCTCGACTCCCTGTGAAACAGACAAAAAGAGGTTTTCATTCAGATGCAACAAGGCAGGAAGCTGAGAAAACTGGCCAGTGAAACCACGACCCAGAACGCACAGCATCCAGTGGATGCAGACTCATCGCACCCTGGCCCTTCCAGCACACTGATACTTAAACTCCTTAAAGCCGGGAAATTCAGAGACAAGGTACATACCAGTCCCACCCCACAATCTGTATTCCACCCCCAAAGCTAGCAAGAGCCACTGGAGATTTCTCATTCAAGGCCAGCCCCAACTGAACTGTACACAAGCTGACAGAAGGAATGAATAAAGGTGCCACTGTATGCAGTGTGTGGCGTCCTATGGGACTGCCCTACTTATCCACCTGTGCACTCCATTTGTCCTTTGCTAGGTTAGAGACAGCTCTGTTGAGTGGTGCTGGGAATCACACACTTTCTCCTACTGCCACCCGGTTGCTCCTTTTCCTTGTCTGTGCTTCGCTAGGGAACATGAGGCAGAGATCTTAATACCTTCAGCCCTTTGAGGAACTGCTTGGTGATGGCCACGGCATCCTTGGGGCTGAAGAGATCGCTGCCCCGGACTCGCTTCCCACCGTACTCCACAACCGCTGACACCAGCTGTCCAGAGAAAGGGGAGACCAGATCCCAATTAATGTGAGGAACTTGCTTCAGGAAAGCTTATGTGGATTTAGTATTGATGAAGGGGTTGGAGCGACATCTAAGAAGTCAAAAAGAGACTCCAGCTTGGCCCAAATAGATATAAAACAGGGAGAAGTGCAGAGCAAGTGTCCCCCATGTGCTCCCAGTGACATTCAGAATTGAGTGGGGAGTTTAATCTACATGGTTTATTTAAAATCACAACTTCTCTGCTTAATGGGGAGCCACCTCCAAACCAAGTTGTGTTTGCTGGCAAGTCCAAGACCAGTAGAAATTCCAAACAGAAAAATCACAGCAGAGAACCAAACGGGCCTTGGAGACAAAACTACTAAATGAGTGGAGGGGTTAAGCAAATCCAGCCTACCCACACATGAGCCCATCATGGATAAGGGCCCCAGGCACTACTGCAGTACAGAAACCAAATAATAATAATAGAAAATGGCTTTTGAGTTGGGTTTTAATTGTTCAAAATAAGTAGTTTGTGTTGGGAGTGAAATGAAGTCCTTGTGGAGGGAGGATATGGGTTCCTCACTTCTCAAGGACGCTGGCAGATTATGCACCCTCCTTCTCAGCCCCTTGATAGTTCCAGTCTCATAGAGGCTCTCAACGTGCTTTGTAGATGTCAACCAAGGCCATTTCGGGGAATTTCAAAAGGCAAAACCCGGACTGTCCCTCATAAATTTCCAACTAATTATAAGGCACTCATCATCCCATGATCACCCTTTTTAGCCAGGATAAGAGGAAGGGAAAAGGGAGAAGTCAGCAGTATCTAGAGAGCTGGGGACAAACTCCAGAAGCAGAGAAGTCCTCCCAGATTATTAACGATCTGTTTTATAGTAATGCATGGAAGCTCCAGTCAAGGTGAGGGGTCCATTGTGGTAGGTGTTGGACAAAGTGAGCTCCAGGAAAGCTTGCAAGAAACAGAGAATGGAGGAGTGGTATACAGATGACATACAGTAATAATTCAGATATTAACTCCCATCCAGGGACAGATCCTCCATTGATCTAAACTTTCATAGCTCCACTGACTTCAATGAAGCCATGAGAATTTATACCATCTGAGGATCAGCCCCCCGACCCCTTGTGTTTTCCTAACATCTGCCTATTTAATCCCTCTTTCGAGAGCAGGGGCAACAGCTACAGTTACCTTCCGATGCTTCTCTGAAACCCCTCTGTTCCTGAGGTCCGTCATCAGCCCAGGCAGGCTGTTGCTGCTGTGTCTCTCGTAGTGCAAGGCGTAGAGCATCACCAGACGCGTGGCATCGAACTCCGTCACCCTGGGATTCTGCAGGAGCCGCCGCACGTTCTGAAAGGATAGAAAGGGACCCCCAAAACGTAGCAATCAAGGATTGGTTTGCATTTTTTGAACTGTGCGTTAGACCTGCGTCTCTGGAGCAATTTTGTGAACCGTGTAGCAAACTGCAGCACATGGGAAAGAGAAGAGGGGAATGTGAGAGGGCCGTAGAAGTACATGATGGCAAGAAAAGAGGGGGATGAAATGAAGTGCAAAGGAAAAACAAAAACTTACTGCCATGTTTCCAACATTACGTTCCTCTGCAAACCACTGATGTCATTGCAAACTGAAGGGAAGGCGTCCACCAGGCAGTCTGCCTACCAAGGGCTTACATACATCCGCAGACGGCTACCAGTAATTACATCGCGTATGCGTGTCTCCACTTTGTTTATTGTGTCTGCGGTGCACGTCCTCACCAGGAGACCAGTATCGATTCACTGTGTGATGACTTCTGGAAGCCAGTAATGATCAATGGAAGCAACACTGTCTACACTAGCCGTACAATCGATATTTGTCTCCACACCTCTCTTGGAGGTAGGGTTATTAAGTCCGTTATGTTGACATGACTGATATTTAAAAGCAGACACTTCCATAGGTTAAAAAAGAAAGGCAGTCTGTGTCAGCCTCCTCCTTGTCTGTGCCTTTTAGCTATCAGACAGACAAGAGACTGAGAGATCAACTGAAGGGTAAGACCAGCTATATTGCCTCAGTGGGCATGACCTCCAAACATCTAAGGCATGAAGGGATAGCAGATTCCTCCCCTGAACACTCTAGTACAGAGACAGTCAGGCAAAGCAGACACACAAATTTGGTTGAGTTGTGCATAGACAGGAACCCATGTACAGTGTACAATTTGCTGTAACTGAATTAGGTGACAACCACAAAAATGTAGGGTGAAATCCTGGTTCCATTGAATACGAACATACCTATTGATTTTCAATGGGCTTTCACTCACAGCATGAACCCAGCAGGGATGTTTAGTTGCAGATTTCTGATCCCTGGCTACTGCGCAGTGACAACATCCATAAGGGGGAAGCAGATGAAACACAAAAGCAATTGTCCAAAAGAAGAGATTCAAAACCTTCCACTCATCTCTTCTAAAACTCATGTGCAGTGTCACATTTAATAAGAGACTAGGAAAGGAATGACCAAAATCACTGTACTCAGGGGGCCTAGGCACAAGTGAAATTATCCAGTACTGAAATGACATCAGTGGGAGAACAATTCCTTCTTTCTTTGGTGCACTGGCTTATTCTTCATTGTTTCTGTGGCCTTTCCCCTACACTACCAGTAGGAGACTGAGACAGAGAATAGCCTGTGGCAACGCAGCTAAAGAGAGACAGATCACAGGGGTTTTCATGCTAAAAAAAAAAGCATCAACTACATGGTTTGCACGTATTCATTTTTTAGGGGTTCCAATCAGTCACTGGCCGTACCGTATACTACATTAGCCAAGTGGCCACAGCAAACTCCATGGGGGTTTGTGGAATGGAAGTTGTAGCAATAGTCTGAAAGGTTTTCTCAAATGGGCAGTTTATAATGCAGCTGTACCATTGCTAATATCTCAGACCTTCCAGGATTAGGGCCAAGAGGTGATTCCCCTAAAGGGGGCAAATTAAGAGGTAGGACTTGTATTTTCATAAGTGGTCCTGGATTCTGGCTGCTGCCTAAGGATGGATTTTCAAAGGTGCCAAGAGTCTGCCCGCTTTTCTTGGCTTCACTGTTCAGTCCCGGAGTTACAGCTGGCCCTATCCATCTGAAGGTGGGGGGTGGTGCTGGAGCATACATCTGTTGTCATAAAACACAGCATGTTCTTATTCAATTTTTTTTGTGAGCTGAGGCCTAAGTTCTCAGTTACAATAAGTCCTATTTACACTACTGCAATTGCACTGAGGGTTCCTAAGGTGGGCACACATCACCCCTTGTACTGATCTTAAGTCCCCTTCATAGTAAGTACGTAAAATCCAGGTATTCGCATTGGTGGCGGTATAGCAGAGCTTTCAGAAGCTTTTCCAATCTGTTGTTGACTTCAAACACTCTGGATCTGACCTAGTGTGATCTGCCCACACACCACCTGGCTGATCATCTCATACTATGATGGCCAACCACCATTCCTTCCATGATAACTTGCTCAAGTTTATTTTCAGCTCTAGGCCTGAGGTAACCAAAGTACACAAGTTTGCCCCTATTACGTTCTGACTGCAGGGTGAGTTTTTCTCCAACAATGCTTCTAACAAGCTCTCATTTTGGAAATGTAGGACTGGAAGGGACCTTGAGAGGTCATCTAGTCCTGCCCTCTGCACTGAAGGCAGAGCCAAGCATTATCTAGGCCATCCCTGACAGGTGTCCATCCAACCTGCTCTTAATTTCCACTATCAGAGATTCCATCATCTCCCTAGGGAATTTATTCCAGTGTTTAACTAACCTGATAGTTAGGAAGCTTTTCATAATTGTCAACTTAAACGCCCTGGCTGCAATTTAAGACAATTGCCTCTTGTCCTAGCCTCAGAGGTTAACAAGATTAATTTTTCTCCCTCCACCTTGGAACAACTTATTCTGTACTTGAAAACTATTTCTCTTTTCCAGACTAAACAAACCCAATTTTTTCAATCTTCCGTCATAGGGTATGTTTTCTAGATTTTTTTTCCCCTCTTTTTTTGGACTCTCTCTAATTTGTCCACATCTTTCCTGAAATGTGGCACTCAGAACTGGACACAATACTCCAGTTAAGGCTTTCCCAGATCAGAGTAGAGCAGTATTGCTTGCAATACTCCTGCTAACACATCCCAGAATGAGGTTTGGTTTTTTTTTTGGTGCAGTAATGATATATTGTTGATTCATATTTAGCTTGTAGTCCACTATGACCCCCCAGACCTCTTTCTGCAGGACTCCTTCCTAGGCCGTCATTTCCCATTTTGTATATGTGCAAGTGATTCTTTGTTCCTAAGTTGAGTATTTTGCATTTTTACTATTGAATTTCACCTTTTTTCAGACCTTTTCTCCAGATCATTTTGAATTTTAATCCTATACTCCAAAGCTTGCAACCCCTCCCAGCTTGGTATCATCCACAAACTTTATAAGTGTACGCTCTATGCCAGTGGTTCCCAACCTTTTTGTCTCAAGGGTCACAAATAAATTTTTTACAAACCTGAAGGGCCACCAGTCTAATTTAACTAATTAAATTTTTAATTAAATAGAGTGGTGGTCCTTCAGGCTTGTAAAAATTATATTTGTGGCCCTTGACCCAAAAAGATTTTTTAAAATTTAAAAAAGTTTTTTTAAAAGGGGTTTGTTTGTTTTTAAAAAAAGGGCTGGATGCCCATGAACACCCAGAACCACTCTTACCACCAGGCCAGACCCAGACAGGCCCCCAAGGAACCAGGCCAGGCTCTCTCCCCCAGCACTGATGCTGCGGGTTGGACATAAGCCACCTCCACTCCGCTCCTCCGGGTGTATTGGGGGGCAGCACCAGGCCCCACTTAGCTCGAACCTGTCCCAGCACAGCGCTCTGCATGGGACAGCTCTGGGCCAGGGCTCTTCCTGCCAGGGTGTCTTGTCCTGATCGGGGACCAGGATGGGGCACCCCGGCTGGCCCCCATCTGAGCAGTGGCCTGCTCTGCCATGGCCCTGACTTGGCTCTCTCCAGCGGGCTCCACTCTCAGCTCCTCCCAGCCAGCTAGCGCCTCCCTCCTTTCTCTCCAGGGGCCCCTGCTGCTGCTGCCCAGCTGGAGAGAGCCCAACACCAGGCAAGGGAGGGAGGCGGGCAGCTGCAAGCCAGGACCAGGCGGCCACAGCCCAGCTCCCATCCAGTGGCAGGTGAGCCCAGGCCACTTCAAAAAGCCCCGCGGGCCACTTTTCGCCCACGGGCCAGGGGTTGAGAACCCCTGCTCTATGCCAATATCTTCATCGGTGAGTTAGATAATGAACAGAACTGCTCCCAGAACCTATCCCTGTGGGACCCAATTCAATATGCCCTTCCATCTTCTGCCCTTCCAGAAGATACGCACAAGTCTTGGCCAGCACCACATCTCAAAGGCTTATATTTCTTGTCCGCAGCATTAATTTCTCCATAATCCCTTCATGCTAGCCAGGTGGTATAAATGGATCTTAGTGCAAGTCCTAGGGTTTGTCTTCACTGCTGGTGGCAAATTTGCCGCTGTCAGATCAACTTTCCCAATCGACTGAGTGGGTCTTCATAGAAAAGCAAAACCTTCAAACCACAAAAAGCAAACCTTCACAGACCCGCTCGGTTGATCAGGAAGCCGATCCGTGTCGACCATCCTGGCAACTGGAGTAGTGTTGGCCCTCCCTTCAACTCAGCACAGTGGACGTACCAGGTGTATGGAAGGTGAGATACGCAAGTTATTTGAAGTAACTTAACATATCTCCCTTCGACTGCGGCCGAAAACGGCAGGCAGTGTAGTCCTGCACCTGGAAGCCAATGGAAACTGGTTATCCTCCTACAAGGCACTTTTATACTAATGTAACTACATCCACAGTAAGGGCTGTGGCAGTATAATGATCTTGGAAGAAAACCAACTGTATACACTCACACCTCTAACCATAGATATACGGGTACAAAAAGTGTGTGTAGACAAGACAGACAAGAACCGGGCTCCTAGCCTGTGTGTATCTTAAGAGCCCCATCCGCACTGCCTAACAAATTCTTGCTCCCATTTCCCCCTGCAGGGGCTGATGCAACTATGAGAGAGGAAGAAAAATTCTATCTCCTCCATCACTGATTGCGTCCCCAGCTAATATTATTTATTTAGTATTTTTTGGTGAGCATTATGTGCGCGCTTTGCAGAATCTCTGTTACTGCTGAGTGAGGCAGAAAGAAACCAGCCGGTGCATGGGGTGCTGGCAATTAGAATTCAAACACTGATTTAAAAACGGAGCAAATGTGATCTAGAAATTATGAGACCGCATAAGCAAGGGACTCCAAGGTGGAGTTCATGGCAAGTTCCTTTCATGGCTAAGGCTCCGCATTAGTACGTCGTTATCAGGACATATGAAATGAACACAAATTGATCAGATACACAGCTCATACAAATCTGCACTGTATTCAACCATGCAATGCTGATTTACACCAACCTATGCTAGGATCTGTACGTGCATGTCTGAGGATCTGGCCTACAGATTAGAATATCTGGAATGCTAATATTAACACAGTCATCGACTTGGAGCACTGAACAGATTAGAAAGAAATGCATTTCAAATTCTTTGCAGATGCTGATCATTAACTTAATACTTTATTACAGGGTGACAGCATTTCTTACACTAGATAGCTTCCATTTCTGGGAAATCTCTTTTGGAAAGCAGTATTTTCAGTACATAGGCTAGCAGTATTTCAAAAGGATAAATATTGAGTCTGTGGTTGCCTTCTTTTTATATCAAAATACAGTCACTCTCAGGAAAAAAATAGCAGCATTGTTTACAGTCAACAACCTCAATACATCATTGACGTACTGTCAGATGCTGGGTCAGGTCATGGAATTATAGGAGCATCAAGGGGTCACAACATCAGGCTACGCTCAGCTGTCAAACAAAAGTCCCCTTTCAAGGCTTTCTGAGCCTTTTGCCAAAGAAATCCTTTATTTAAGAAGCTCCATACTGTTAAAAAAAACCTTCAAACCCAAAATAAAGGCCAGGCTCACAGCTAAGGGCTTTTCCCTAACACAGTCTGATCACAAATGGATTTCACGTTTTAGATGGTCGATTCTTTTGAATTTCAATGCTCTAAGAGCTGGTGCATTCTTTCAGCAACATAGTCTCAACTTATGAAGTTTGTTAATGCTATTTTACCACTACTGTGTGTACAAGGAAGAGCAGCAGAGACACATTAGCAATATAGTTTTGCTCTATTTAATTTGCTTTCATATAAATAAGAGAATTTGGGATTTTCCAAAACCTAATATGAATAAAACTGCATGGGGTTTTTTTGTTAACATTAATCACAGAAGCGTAGGGCTGGAAGGGCTTTGAGAGGTCATCTAGTCCAGCCCCCACACTGAGGCAGGACCACGTTAACCTTGACCATCCCTGAGATGCATTTGTCTAACCTGTTCTTAAAAACCTCCACTGATGGGGATTCCGCAGCCTTCCTAGGAAGCCTATTCCAGAGCTTAATGTCACTTGGAGATTTGTCCTAATATAATCTAAATTCCCAACCTAAATCTCCCTTGCTGCAGAGTAAACCCACTACTTCTTGTCTTGCCTCAGTGGACATGGAGAACAACTGATCACCATTTTCTTGATAAAAGCCTTTACTGTATTTGAAGACTTGCCAGGTTTTCTTTCTTCAGGACTAAATATGTCCTGCTTTCTAATCTTTCTTCATAGAAGAAGTTCTCTAAACCTTTTATCATTCTCTAAGCCTCTTATCATTACTATTTAACATTTTATCACCTTTATCTCTACACCTGTTTATTACTGGTTTCCTCTGGACTGTCTCTAGTTTGTCTGTATCCTTCTTAAAGAGTAGCAGCACTTCAGCTGGGATCTCACCAGGACCGAATAAAGTGGGATAAACACGCCAGCTAATACACCCCAGATTGATATTAGTCTTTTCCACACCAGCACCACATTTTTTAAATTTCCTCCCACTCTGTAACTTTCCTATCTTCAAAGCGTCTGACGAAGTGGGATTTTCTCCCACGAAAGCTCATGCGACTAATAAATCTGTTAGTCTTTAAAAGTGCCACAAGACTCTGTTGTCTTTCCACCTAGATAGTTATTCCCCATTTGATTTTTGTTCTTTCCCAAGTGTAGTCCTTTGCTCTTGTCTTACCGAATTTCAGACCAATTCTCGAATTTGTGAACAAAAAGATGCTTTTTTTTTTTTTTTTTCCCCCGGTCTTACGTCATTTCCTTGTGGCTTTGGAAACCCAAATATGGAGGCATGGTGCTAGTGGAAGAGAGTCAATGCAATTGACTAAGATCTCAGTTCCGCAGAGAGCTCCCTATAGCTAGACACCACTGACCACTTACAACCTCACAGAAATCACTGGGGCTCTGCATGACACAGTGCTCTACCCAACCTGCTCACTGCTGCGTTGTGGAGGCCTGCAAATCCCATTATGATATTGACTAGTCTAGTCACCTGGAAAGCGTGTGTGTGCAGGGCTCCACTCACACAGGGCTCGCTGCATAATCCCAGCCTGCAAACCACAACACAAAACCGACCAGTTTAGTTATCTCAAAGTACCACACACCTCTGTGGTGCTATAGAAATAATCTTGGTGTCACCCCGAAGGCGAGTGAAGAGCAAAATGTAAACAAACAGCATAAATAAAGAAAACTATCAGAATCCATTCTCTTATCAGCATAACCCATGGGTTACTAATATTGAAGAGAAGGTCTCCTACTGACAGCATCCCCTTTTAAATCAATTGTATGCATGGTGCACTCATGAAATGACCAATTTTAAGTCACAGCAACTGACAGTTCTTTCACCACCTGCTGTATGTGAGCAAATTATACGTACCCCAGCTCACACTAGATCCTCAGCATTTGGCTAAGAAGGAGCTCAAAGGCTACTCTCAGGGAGAGAGACAACATTCCGGCCTCTAGGCTAGTAACTCTGATGTGGGATTCCCACTCCAAAAACATACACCCCCAATAAGGACGTTTTGGCAGAGCTGCCACACACAAGCTAATAGGAATTCTAGCAAAATCAACCCAATGCTCCCAGCAAACTCCACTGACTTTTGTAAACACCAAAAGTCCCACCATACAGGGGCGCTCACTTTTCATCCGACTGATGGCAACCTGCTGTGCATATAATGAACAGACAGGCTACGGATAATTGTATTCCAGGGCCCTCCTCTCCAGGTATTACTCAGACATCGCTCAAATATATCGACGGAGCATGGTCAGCCGATTGTGGCTTGCAAACGGTGACACTATTTGTGTTGGCTATCATCACTCAGGATTCATCCCTGTCTGAATTACATGGGTGGCAGTGGGGAAGCTAGTTTTACCATCCAAGGTCCCTGCCCTGTTGGCTGCACATGCACAACTCCCACTGATGTTAGCACTAGGTCCACAAGCAGAAGGGCTGCGGGATCAACCCTGCTGGAATCAGAGAAAGGAGGTTTGGCTTCTGGCCATCGGCTACCTGGTGAGCACTGGAGTGGTCATTCTGGCAGGCCAGTTCCTGCTCGACCTCCGACACTTCCAGCAGATTGCGCTCACCAACCAGCCTGGAGAGCTCACCCACCACCGTCACATGCTTCGATACGGTGCCCGACATCTTCTTGAACTGCGGGTAGTTCTCCACAAATGCCTGCAATAGGGAAGCCGAAACTCAAAACCTCTTGAAAATAGGGAGAAGAATGTAGTAACCAGGAACTCCAGAAGGTACCTCTGAACTTGGTGGGTGAGGTCTTGAAGCCTGCATTTTGCAGGAGGTCAGGCTAGATGATCGTACTGGTCCTTTCTGACTTTAAAGTCTTGAGTCTATGAGTCCACACTGTCCTTAAGTCGACTTAAGGAGTCGTCTAAAGGGTTAAGTCGACTTAATGAGTGGTAGTAACAAAGTCGACTTAAGTGGTCATTAAGTCGACGTAAGGAATTTCTTAAGTCGACTTAATGAAAGCCTAGTGTGGACGTGGCTTAATTTAAGTCGATTTAAGCCTCCTTAAGTCAACTTAAATTGCCAGTGTAGACATAGCCTGTGTGCCTACTTGCACCTGTTTTACACCAGTGCATTTCCCACTGGCTTCAGTGGAGTTACTCGAGATATACACCAGCCTGAGTGAGTACTTCAGGGCATGTTATCCCCGTCACCCCAGCCCCAGGAGCTCACAGAACCTCTCCATGGTGTCTTATTAAGACAGGAGGAGGGTGCAGGCAGAGTAGTTATTTCTACTGCAGAGGCACCTAGGAATCCTAGTCCTCCACCAGGAGCCCGCTGGGACAAATACTGCCCAAAGAAATGGCTTCCACCCCAACGAGCCTACACATCACAGAAGTGAGTTACCAGTATCAGGGCACAAAGCGGGGATGTAATGAACATTCTGGATTTGCAACTTCCTGCAGTGGATTGTTTCCAACATGCCTGCTCAGTCACGTACATCCTCTTTACCTTCATGTCAGCTATGGACTCCAGCTTCTGCTGTTCCTTAGGTTTCCTCCGCTGGAAATCCTCCATTAGGTTCTTGATATTGCTGCCGATCTCTGCGAAGTTCAGGTACATGTTCTGTGCATGACAAACAAGGGGATGGGAGGAAAGGCTGCTCTACAGAGAACTGGTCGCTGTTTGGAGAACACCGTCCCCCCACTTCCAAAGCTCTCTAAAAGTCTATTGTATACTCCCATGCTCCAGGATATGAAATGGTTACATTTAGTCAATATACATCAACACAAAAGCCCACTTGGGACATTGCTCGCTTATAAATATTAATTTACCCAGAACGTAGGTAAATATCACCCCATTACACAAGTGGGGGAAACTGAGGCACAGAGAGGGGTCACACCCTGCCCAAGGTCACATAGCAATTCGGTGGTAGAATCAGGACTAAAACCCAACCCCCAGCTTAGACTGTCCAAGAGCTCTCCCCACCCGTTCCATTGCACAGGTACCTACATTGGCATAAAACTCATCATTCTCAGCAGACAGGACCACCTCTCTGAGATCCTTGCTGATGCCAGGCACTCGAGAGAGGTCAATTCGGTTGTTGTTAATCCCCAGCAGCTCATGGACCATGGCCTGGTACGTCCACTAAGGGGGATAGAGGAGAAAGGAGAGAAACGTTTGATGTAATTTAAGTCAGTGCAGAAATACGTACGTACACTAAGGCCCCTTTTACACACATCTAGCAGCACGTAAGGGCATATCTACGCTGCAGCTGGGAGTGTGACCATTAGCTCGTGTAGATGTACCTGTGTCAGCTGTGCTCTAGCCAGCTTGCTAAAAAGAGCAGCAAGGATGCTGTGTGGTAGGCATCAATACAAGTGCATACGTATCCAGGGAGGCTGGCTTCTGCAGCCCATGCCTGTACCGTGGCACCCTCACTGCTATTTTTAGTGAGCTAACTAGAGTACATCTAGCACAGGAACATCTACATGAGCTGCCATGCTTGCCCCCAACTGCAAAGTAGATGGACCCCAAGAAGACCCTACATGGGATGTGAATTATGGTTGCACTTCTAGAGACCTTAGTGTAAATGAGATCAGAATCAACATTAAAAAAAAAAAAAAAGACAATATTCCTGATTCCTTGTGAAATGGAAACACCCCAAGGCAACTGTCAGCACCATGTAAGAGATACGTCTTTTATATTGCTAATGAATTAGCACCTGGCAATCCCAATCAAGGATAAGACCCCCACTGCACAGACAGCAAGGAACACATTCGCTCCAGACAGACTCTTCGTTTCATATTCAGAAGCCACCAATGTACAACAAAGTAAAGACACCAAGAAGTGATGCTGGGGCCAAAGCCCATTAGATCCCATTTGTTTGTCATCATCAGCTTCTCTGTCTGTGAACGGGAATGTATTTTTGGCTACAGAGTCACTGCTGTTACAAGCTGTACCATTTCCACAGCAGGAGGAGGATGTGTTTTTAGCGATCAGTGCATTACTATATTTATCCCGAGAAGACTAATATTATCAGAAGAGAAGTCTGTGAGCTGATCAAAGTGCTGAGATGTTTGTCACTCCATTTACATTCACCTCAATCTCTGCCCTGGGTTTGAAGAAGTCAGGTAATGTTCTCCTGGGACCTATCCTGCCTGCAATCTTTAGCCCTACAAACTAGGACTTGCTGGGCTTTTGACGCTGCCAGATCACACTGGTCAATGAGCCAGAAGTGCCGAGGGCAATAGAGAAATTCCTTCCCTGCCTTTAGATCTGAGGCCATATCAAGTCACCCAAGAAGCACATTTACCATCTAGTGGATGTGGAGGGAAGCTGTCTACCTACTGAATGAGCACAGGAATGTGTCTAAGAGAGATCTTCTTTAGAATCCGTCCCTGCTAAAGACAACTGCATCTGGGGACCAGGTACTGAGAAAGAGACTCTAGCCACATTCCATAATTAGCTCACGTCCTGGGCTTTAGGCAGTGTCCCATCTACACCACAAACTGGAACAATGTAAGTGGGTCAAGGAGTAGCCAAGCTGTAGCTAGATCTCCCAACACAGCTGTAGTTGCAGTATAGCTGGGGCAGTAGCAGTAAAAGAGAAGGTCAGTCTCCATGGCCTGCTCAGTCCTTGGCCCCTCTGCTGAAGATAAGTGCCAGCTGTGATGGGGGTTTCATGGCGCGAGCACTGGCCTGAATTCATTTCATAATGGCCATAGAAGCTAAAAGTTACTGCTACCATTGACCTGTGCTGGATTTAAATCAGTGCCTACCTAGGGAACAGAGGCTCCTTCTCCAACCCACTGAACAACCAATCCAGTCACCTGAGAAAATTCTCCCAGCCAGGAGCAGGAGCCCTGGATGAAAACGGAAGAGCTGCTTCAGCTCAATACAGACAGCCTGGTGAGAAACCTTGCTGCCCTGACAGCCATTACCCAACCATCAGGCTGAGTGGCGCCCGAACGCATTCCAAACAAAATCTGAAGGAGACAAACAACGGGCTGTTCAATGCCAAAGTCTGCTGCACAGCCACAGCACTGCTAGAAAAAAAAATCCCAACACAAAACAGCCACCCAGTAAGTGCCAGTGCTCATCCACAACGCAGCAGACAGAACACGCTGATGCATGGTCATCTGATAGATGTGCTGCCAACTATGTCCTACAAATAATCAGTTGCTGCTCAGAAATTCAGGCCCTGCATTGAAAGCATGTTTTACAATATACAAACGGCATATTGGATCTGCCACTGCAGCCAGTAGGATCTGGGGGAGTGAGGCAGCCCTGAAAACCAGGCCACAGGCGGTGAGAATTTTCTAAGCAAGGATTGTTCTTTACTTTAAACCTTTCCCTGGAGTGCTGCGAATCCAAACCCTGGGATTCTGGGCTAGTGCAAGAAAGCCATAAGGTCCTTCACGATCCCATGTTCCTATCCCCTCCCATCCCGTCCAGCTGAGCAAGAAACACTTCACCTGGTTCAGAAGTGGGGTGATGGCATCATCAGATCGGTCCAGAATAAGCAGTAACGGAGGAACTTCAGTGCGCCGGAAATCAAACAGCTCGTATTCTTTAGTAATCACTTGCTGTAGGGGAAGGAGAGAAGTCAATCATAACTTCAGAGGGGAAGAATTCCCCTGCAATCTGGGTGCTAGTGAGTGGGAAACAAATCGAGTGTGCAAGGAGAGAGCACTGTTACAGTAAATCAGGGGTCAGCAAGCCCCAGCACACGTGTCAAACCTGATATACATGTCTATTACCAGCTGTTCCCCCCACTGGGCCTGCCCCCCGCGGGGCCTGGGGCCACAAGAGCCACGAGCACACCACAGCTCCTGTGTCCTGCTGGACCCACTCCTCAGCTGGGAGGCGAGGCCAGTAGGGAAAAGGCACCATCACGTGTGGCTCTTGTCCCTTGCTGGACCCACCCCCCATGGAAGGAGAGCAGGCCAACAGGGAATAGGAGCCATGCACGGGGATGGGGCCAGCCCCCAGCACCTGCTGAGAGTGTGGGGGCAGGGCTGGCAGGGGGGCCAGCAAAGGCTGCCGACCCCTGCAGTAAACAGTGCTCATGTAAAAAAAAAAATTTTCCGTTAAACTCCACAGTACCTCCCAGAGTCAGGCAACAAGCATTCTGCCTGATCCACAGAGTGGGAAACTGAGGCACAGGACAGGGAAGTGATTTGCCAAGGTCATACAGCAGGTCGGTGGCACAGGCAGGCATCTCAAAGAAGAACAACCCCCCAAGGAATAGTTTTCTCCTCTTAAATGTTGCTGATCAGTGATAGGAAGTACCAGTAGGTTTCCAGGCAATGCCTACCTTGACACATTCAGCGAGCCTCTTTGCGGGATCAGAGGAGAGTTGGTAACGAATCATGGGGCACTTCTTCAGAGACAGAAGCAAAGCAGTCAGCCCTTGGGCTGTTCTGGAGAGCTGGGCCAGATCCCAGCTGCGACCCTGAAAATTAAGAATACACTCATGGTACTACATTGTACACCTCTTCTGGTCAACTTGAGAGAGAAATGCAGCATTAGCTAGAATTGCACACAGAAGGAGGCTCCCACATCTAATACACAAAGAAAAGGAACAGCAATGAGGTAGAAAGGACGTGTTCTTTGCATTCATCTTGACAAGGCAATTTATGGGCTTCCACAATGCTAGTTAAGTTAGGAGCACTGTCAGAATAAAGTAGTCCATTCAATTACATTGCTCCTGCCTCAGCTCCGGGGGCAAATATAGAATCATAGAATAATAGGGATGGAAGGAACCTCACGAGGTCATCTAGTCCAACCCCCTGCTAAAAAGCAGGACCACTCCCACTAAATCACCCCAACCAGGGTTTTGTCTAACCAAGCCTTAAAAATCTCCAGAGATGGAGCTTCTACTACCTCCCTAGGTAGCCCATTCCAATGCTTCACCACCCTCCTAGTGAGAAAGCTTTTCCTAATATCCAACCTTGACCTCCCCAGCTGTAATTTGAAATTTGTATGTTGGACCAGATGGCCTCTTGAGGTCCTTCCCACCCCCTAAATTTCTATGATTCTTCACCTGGTTTGATAAGCGCTTCACAGGTGATTAAAACTCAGAGCGTTAACAATCTAGGCCCTGCTCCCACAGACTTGTGCACATGCTGGATCTGAGGCCCCACTGGTGGGTCTCTTCATGGTCATCAAATTAAGCATGTGCATTAACTGTTTGCAGGATCGGACCCCTAGTCTACTTTGTTCATCTCGATCAGTACTGGAGCGAGACTCAGGCGTAGCAACTTCACTTTCTGTCTCTAGACATTTTCCATTTGGGATCCTCATGCCCTAGCACAACGGCAGGTGCATTTGGGTTCTTCACACCATGGTGGATATTTACTGGGCTGCTTTTTTAAAATGGCTTCTCTGAAATTTATAATAAAAACAAGCACAAGATATTTTGATCTATATTTGGTTATACATTTCCTAGAAAATCCTAGTTTTGGCTCTGAACTATTTGCAATGTCCCTTGAAATGAGTTTCTTTGCTACTGACAATACTGTGCAATATTTTAACAATACTGTGCAATAGAAGTCGGATTCTGCGATCATTGAAGTCAGTGGGAGTTTTGCGATCAAACTTCAATTGGAGCAAGACCATCCTTTTAAAAAGCATCCCTACTAATAAATGAAGGAGACCACTCGCTTTTGATTCATGGTAACTGCATCAGGAAAGAGGGAACTCAACCCCCATTTGCCAAAGCATCTACGAATTTTTAATGACATCTTTCGGAATGATCAACTTGAGGCCTGATTTTCAGAGATGCTGAGTGATCCAAACTGCAGTTAAAGTCAAAAGGAAGCAAGGATGCTGATACCTCTGGGTTCAGGATGAAGGGGTCTCAGATTGAGTGACCAAAACCCAATACACAGACATTAATGGGCACTTTTCAAAGCTATCTAGTCATATATACAATCCCCGTCAACTAAAGTCCACAGCTTATGTTCAAAAGAGAGCAGTAGCACTCTTAGATATTTTCTGGACACAGCAGAACATAAGTATTGAGGTTTAACTAATTTGGATCTTTTGATCTATGTTATGTCAATGGTGTTACACAGGCCTCAACACTCAATCTCAAACTTCTGTTGACTTCAATGGGAGTTCTTCCTAGGTGAGGACTGTGAAAGAAACATAGGAACTGCCAGACTGGATCAGACTGTAGGTCCGTCTAGCCCAATGTCCCATCTCTGACAGTGGCCAGCACCTGCTGATTCAGGGGTAAGATCCAAGAAACCCACATTAGGGATCAACCTGCTACCTACTGGCTTAAACTCTGAAGTGTGAGGTTTAATAAGCATGAAGACTTTAGTATTTCCTTAGCTGACTCCTCTTTTTCAGGTTCCTTGCTTTCTCCAGGAGATGACCTAGAAGGTTTCTGAATAGCCCTACACACATCTTCACAATGGAACCTCATTCTTACAGCTTGATCTTTGCTTTATGGAATGGCTGTGACCTGTTTCTTATTGAAACTGTCCAGGCTGCTGCACAGAAGACAAACACCACGACACTTGAAAGATTAAGGTGTTGTCTTGGCAGCGGTGGAGTTTGAAGTCAACAGAGCATACACAGCATGGACTCCTCACCAAAGTACTCCAGCCCTGCCCCTGTGGGACTCCATTTAACACTAAGAGGAAGTGCAGTCTACACAGCATTCCAATCCATGACCTTTCATTTACTGAAAATGTCATCAGCTCTACCATAAGAGTTGCAAGTCTGAACATCCTAGCTTCCCAGCTGAGCCACTAACCAGGATGCTCAGTTGGTTGTGACCATGTTCTCGTGTCCTTCAATCCCAGCTATCAGCCAAAATGAGACCCTGGAGGAGCATTAGCCACAGCCTGAGCCTTTTCCATACCTGGCAGCAGCCCAGGAGGTTGAGAGAAAACACGTGTGGATTCACGGCAATGTAATCTCCGTAGAACTCCTGCCAAGGAACACAAGAAAACACAGCCAGTGTCACACCACCACTTAGGCTTATGTGAGCATGTTTTAACACCGCGTATTTAGCTCAAAAACATGATCATGGAGACACTTCCTTAAGTCGTAAGTGATTCACAACCCCACTGACTTCCAGCAATCCCCATTCCTCTCCCCACGGTTCCTCTCTCTAATGGCATTTACTGGTTGGCTGTTAGGCATACGAAAGTATGCCTGTCGTCGCTACTACGGGGGACACATACCAACCCTGCTATGGCACAGGAGCTTAGAAGCAGGAACTCTGGCAGCCTGGGGAAGGGACAGATTATTTTTAGACAGTGTATATATTCCTCTTGACTTCTGGTCATAAACGCATAATGTTATGTGCACGGGCTGTTCAAGAGTTGCTGAGGTCAGTCCTCAGAGGTGGCTGAAGTGACACATATACACAGCCTGCCACCAATCAGTTCTGAAAGTACTCGAGGACGAAGAGCCATGTTCAATATTAGATGATATTACACATACCTGAACTTCTGCCACAACTTCCTGTTCATCAGCCTCAGCCAGTGACTTAACATCACTCTTACTGATCACGTTACTGAAATCTGAAAGGTGAGATGCAGGACACGGCCGGTCAATAATGGCTGGGGTCAGAAGGTAACGTGTAATATACAAAGGAGTTAGCAAACAAAAAAGAATCAAGAGTCTTTCAGTTGGAAAACTTGGGGGCCAAATTACAGCGAGGATGGATTTAATCCTAGATCTGTATTTATTATGGTTATTAATACCATTTAAATAATTACTGTTACTCAATTTTTCCCCAATTAATATCACATGTTGAACTTTTGTGATGATTCAAGGTGCTGTGCGCATGCATGCCCAGGGAGACTGAAGCTTCTTTCTGTTTAGCCACAGAGCAGCTACAGCCTGGGCAGTGGCATAGGAAATTTCCCTCTTACGCTGCTATGATCTACCATGTGCCCAATTAGAGCACTTTCAGCAGCAGCAGCAAGCCCATGACTTACTCAATAAACGAAGAGCGATGTCTCTGGCACTGTATTTGTACAGACCCAGCACAATGAGGGCTCGTTCTGAGCTGGGCCATCTGGGCACCATTGTGTTCGTTTATTTCTAATTTGTACTGAACCACCACTACTTTTTATAAAGCGGGGTTTTTTTTTCCGTTTAGACAAGTGCTTTTGTTTTGCTCCTGCTTCATTATGCTCGTACAGATCGACAGTGACATCCAGTGGTTGGTTGAGTTCGTTCCTCTGAATCTCGTGAAGCAGAAGGGTCCCCAACACTTCTTTTTGTTTTTAGAGGACTGAATTTAAACCTGACACAAAGTGGGGACTAGATGATGGAATTTCCAGAATAAAGTGGCATGGACACAATGCTTGACAAACACCAGGCTGGGGCAGCAATCAGGAAAAGGCGAAGTCTAGGAGTTCTAGGCATCCATGGACCAGTACATTCCACAAAATTCTGACCTGGGCTCTGATATTATTTCGCTTTGGATTTGGGCCACTCACTCATCCTCGCTACCTCAGTTTCCCCATCTGTAATACTGGGGTGGGAACAGTCTACTTTACCCCCCATGGGAGGTTTAATTCATGTCTGTAAAGTGTTGTGAAAATATAAAACCCTAGAAGCGTTACTGCTGGCTGTGGAATATGGCACCAAGTGAAGTCAGCATGCATGTTCTCAGCCCACCCCGTCAATGCTAGGGCAGCTGGGTTGGTGAGGATAGGGAAGAGAAATTCAAAGGAGGAGGACAAACTCAATTTTTCAAGAGGTTGCTCTGCGTAGCTTACGAACATTGCGTGCGGGGGGCAGAGGCAGCTGACAGTGAGAGCTGGTTTTAAGATTGTGGTACTGGGAATCTGTTTCTGAACATGATACTCTTCTTGTGTGACCGCTGAGTGAGTTAATTCACCTTCCTGTGCCTCGTGTCTCCACTGGAGAAAAAGAGCAACCCACTGCCCAATTACTTGAAGATCCTTGAATGAAAGAACTTTGAAGGACAATGCATTTTCAGTCTTCGATGGGATTGAAGTAGAGCCTCCCCTGGAAGGACCAGCAGCCTAGCACGAGGTTATCTGGTGGGGTAAGGGGCATATCACAAGAACTCAAGGCTTGAACAGAGGCTACTAGGATGAAGGAAGGGAATCAACATCTAAAGGGCGTCTCTATGTAACACTATAAATTGGTTTGAAATCGGTATGGTTAAAGTGACACAACCTGATAGCGTGGACCCCAGTTATACCAGTATAAAAGGTGCATATACCAGTATAGCTTATTCCTGTAAGACTTAGAGAAAATATGCTAACTCTTTATAAAACCTCTTTATGGTATAGCTAGATCAATGCTAAGGGTTTCACAGATTTGATTATTTCAATAAAATGAAAATAAAAATGAAACAAAAGAATGCCACCAAAAAAGAGTTAAACCAGTACACAATCAGGTCTTACTGGGATCAGACCAAGAATCAGCTGGCTGCTGAACAAGTACAGAAACAAGGATTTGAAGAATGATTCATGTTTAGAGGAAGATATTTGCATCGTATCAGAGTCTGACTAGAACATTTCAAATACCTGTTGAGCCAGGACATACTCACAAATATAATAGATGCTGTACTTTGGCCTCCGCAGCTCCTGAATGAGGTATTCAACATTCTCCTGGATAAAAGCAAAATCCAAGCAGAGAAGAATCAGAAAACGCCCTAAAACAATTATGCAATAGGTGATGAGACTAATTAACGCTGCTCAATGAGGAGCTCTTCAGACTTCCTTGTGCACGTCGCTACGCTCTTGGTAAAGCCTGCAGGGGCTGGAGCTCCGTGGCACCAGAAGCACTGGAGCTGGAAGGAAAACGGTTTTCCTGTCCTCCGAATATTTTCAAGATATTTAGTTAGACCTTTCCCCTCCCGAATAAAGATGAAAGTCAAAATCTCAATTTTCCCACACTGAAATTTCAGGGGGAAAAAATTAAGTTTTTGGAACAATTGAAATGGACTTAACCTTTTTAAAAAAAAAATCACTGTATTTAGCTTAAATTTTTAAACGGAGGCATTTCAAACTGGAATTTTTCACTAAAAAAAAAAAAAAAAAAAAAGTCAAACATTTTGACAATTTCTAAAAAACCTGCAAGTAAGAGAATTTATCAAAATCAACCCTTTCCTGTTAATGGTTTTGGGATTTCATAAATTTCATAAATTGGGATTTTCAGACCAAAAAAAAGTGTGAAAAATTCTCCACCGGCTCTTCTCAGCACATTGCAAGCTCTACAGACTTGATTTTCAAAAGAGTTCAGGGCCAGACTTCTACACGCTCAGCACCCACAACTGGAACCAAATTGTCAAGAGGGCTCGGCTCTCATTTAGGCACCTAAAGCAGGGTCAGATCCGCTTGAGTGCTCAACAGTTCCCAGGGACACAGTTATGAAAAGATTTTTCAAGAGGTCATCCCCTGATATGCACCTGATGTGCTGAGCTCATCTGAAAAATCACTATATTAATTGGGAGCTGGGCTCTTAAGACTGTGCTCTTTTCAGTGTTCTGGCCTACATTTGTGCTAAGCAGTATTAATAAGAAAGAAAAATTAAGCCGTGAGGCAGATGCCTCTCTTTCTCTGGGAATTAGACATGGGAAAAGCCTATTGGATCATTGAATCCATCCTGCAAGTTCAGTAGACAGACCCTGAGCTACTATAGTGAGCGTTACAGAAACCAACTATATTGAGTATTATAGACTAAATAAATGTGCCATTTTGCATCATGTATTGTAACCCACAGAATTCAACATTTCACAGTACTGTTGCTCCCACAGTGACACCAGCTTTCATGATCCTATTCTGCATTTTTCTTAGAGCCCCCGCTCCTGGAGTCCTGAGACTATATGAAAATTCAGTTGTCATTAACAGAAAAAAGAAAAGAGTTAGTTCCTAACCCAGTGGTTGACAAGAACAACTTGAAAATACGTATCATAAACGCTCTAAAATCAGACAATTTTTTTTAAATCTCATGATTTTTTGGAGTCTGACTCATGATTTTTCACTGTTTGGAGTTAGCAATATTACTCCAACTCCAACATGAAGCAGCGGTTGTTCACTCAACTTAGACACGGCTGAGCATGCTCTGTAAGAAGCTACAGGGAATTCTTGGCGACTTTGGTTATATAATTAATTTCATGAATTGTCACCTTTGCAAAACTACCAGGAAATTTACCCACCTGGGTACAAAATCCACTTGCCCACACTTTATAATGAGGCCAAGGAGAGTGAGGGGAGAAATTAAGGATTAAAGGGTTTATTTAAATTACTCACTCCAGCTGAGTGGACAAGGTGAAGTCTATACCACTTCAAACTAAGGCATTGATCCTGAAACACATAAACTTGTGTTTAATTTTATACACATTAGTCTTCCCAATGAATACATTGAAACTGCTGAGAAGCATAAAGGTAAGCATGGGGGAAAGTATTTGAAGGATCAGAGCCTTAGATACCAGCACCAGCTGTTCAGCTTGTACATGGAACGGGACAGAGCAAATGTCAATGCAGACAGCACCTGTTGTCTGGTAAAGTTCCTTACCTTTGTCGGTCGCAAAAAACAGATTGCTTTCAAGTGTTTCATGGTCTCTCTGTTCAAAGAATCGATGCGCTCAAAGAGGTAAACTTCCTTCTGAAGGATTTCTGACTGCGTATACACCATGCTCACAATACTGGTCTGCAGGGAGAAAGGAGAAGCCAAGTTTTCTCAACTTGCTGGGGCAGGCTCATGAGATACAAAATGAGACAAGGGAGTGTTGACTAATGGTTACAGCACAGGAATGCGAGTCAAGATTCCTGGGTTCAGTTCCTCCTGGCTCTGCCCAGTACTGGGTAGATCATTTCACCTCTTCTGCATCACTTCCCCTGCATAGTTTATTGCAATTTTATGTTGATACACAGGTGCACAGCAATCCTCAATACAGTGGGCTAATTGCAAAGCATACCCTCAGCAGCGTTTGTGGCAGACTTATTGGCATTTGAGAGCAGGCACCTCACACAAATCCTTGTTACCTATTATCCAAGCTGATCCTCCCTCATTCAACTGAGACAGCAAAGCAGAACTGCTTGCAGCCTGCTCTCTTTCATTCAGCCTAGCCCCAGCACTGGCAGAATATTCCCCCAGGAACAAACTGCTTAGCTAGGGACACTATGTTTGCAAATTATTAGAATCAAGCTGAGGAAAGGAGGTGTGGGAAGCCATAAGCTCCCGCTCCTCCCCGGGGAGGGCACACACAAGTAGCAAAGAGATATTTATCTTCCTATAAATCTACACTGAAACAAGAGAAAGATCACAGCCTGTGGTCGGAATGGAAGCCAGGGTTACCCCCCCAAGAGCTCATGAAAGACAAAGGCAGAGGCGTATGTAACACCATTATACAGAAGCTATAGAGGCCTTGCTCACCGTTTCTTTATCCATCAAGAGGACCTTCATCCCAGGCCCGCTATCTTCAATCATCTTGGACACATACTGCTTTACCGCAAAGACCACATTCATTTTTGCAAGAGATTGGTCTCCCCTGCCTTGTCCTTTCTCAAGGCTAGGCACAGCCGGAGCAAGCAACTCCTTTTTTTCTGTGCACTGTTTCCTTCCTTGTTTGCTTCTATTGCATCCCTGGGAGTTGTAGTTCACGAGGCGGAATAATGACCAGCCATTCGCTTTCGCAGGAAGGGGTTCCAACTACAACTCCCAGCACCCTCAGCATAAAAGCATTTAATTTCCTGTAGCGTGGGTGTGTTTTTAATGTACTTTGTGGCGCTGTCAAGTCTCTCATGAGGAAGGAGGAGACGCCGTACTGGGGATTAATTTTGGAGCTATTCTTAAAGGAGCATCCTCTCTTGTAATAAAGCATTTTACTGCGTGCTTCCATGAGACACAGAAAATCTCCCTCGATGAAAGTACCACTTGACACCTGGAATCATAACATAGATTAGAAGAGGTGTCTTTTCCTTTTGCCCTGGAGGATCATGAGCATCTTCAGAATCTAAACTTTAACTGAAAAAAAAAAAAATCCTAGATCTTGGCGGCAAAGAAAACCTTCCAAACAAACAGTGCTGAGTTTGCTGCAATCATTGAACTTGAAGAAAAACAGTCACACAGAATCCCAAATGACTTTTACCCCGAAATCTTTTCTTTTGCTAAAAGACTTTCGCCTGCGCCCGAGAGCCTGCACAATTTTGATTCCCAACTAGTGAGAATCACTGAAAACAGAAGTATGCCTAATACCTGGAGAAAACAATAAATATGTTATGCCAGAAGGCATTAATGGCTGCTGTCACATGGCTCTGGACAATTGCAGGGCTTATTAAAAGCAACAGGTGGGTATCCGCCTTTCTTTCAGGCTACATAGAAGCAATTAAATGTTCTTTTGGGTGAGATAGCTGGAAATAGTAGGTAGCCATATCCCAAAAGAGTCCTTGTAAGGATGATCAGAAAGCTACACTGTTTCCTAGGAAATGATTGCAAATATAGAGTTAAGGGTGCAGCTGCATGGCGCCATGGCTATGTGTGGAAAAGCAGAAAGCACGAAAAGCTGGTGAGCATGGTCCTCGGATAAAGTCAAGAGACGGGTTCTTTCAGGCACACTACTTGCTGGAAAGGCAGACCTAGATTTCTGAGCAAGGAAACTGCCAGCGATTGTTTGTTTCTACTGTGTTTAGGGAAACAACACTTTGTATAAATTCTTTGTAAATAAACAGGTTTGCACCAAAGAAATATCTGATTCCTAATTTTGGCTCTTCATAGAAACAACCTGCCAAACCACAAATATTGACTAGGTGCTTGGGCCAAAAGGGGCTGGGTAAAGAGTTTTGACAGCTTTTGAGCAACAAGCTTGAGTGTCAGCTGACTCACAAAGAGGAGTTCCAAAGGGGGAGCCGTGTTAGTCTATTGCAGAAAAACAAACAGAGTCCTGTCCCACTTTTAAAGACTAACAGATTTATTTATTCACACAGAGGAGGGAGAGTTAAAGATTTGCAGGATCAAGTTCTATTTTTGTAAATCAAATTTTGGCGTGACTTCATTGGGTTTATTGAGGGTATAACTGTGGCAGTATTTGGTTGTACGGCTCATGTCTCAGAGGGCAGCAGTTAACTGTGCAACTGGCAATAATGGAGTGCATTTCAACTGAGAATGAATGGGCACCCCCCCTCCTCTAATGAAACCACAAGATCTTTGAGACAAGATAGGACCTCTCCTCCATAAAACCCCACACTGTAAACTCAATATACTCCCTACTAGGAAAGGATGGAGGGCCTGGGGTGTGACTCTCAGTCATATCTTGGCACACAAAATAATTCCCCATAAAGTACTGGAATTAAATGCGCCCGTTTCCAAAGTGCCAACCTTCCCTCCACCCTGCTCCACTCAGCTACACAAGGGACCCACCTCCCTCAATGTGCCATTTCCTCCCTCAGCCCTTCCTATGCCACCAGTGCCATTCCCCCTCACGCTTGCCCCTGTGTTCCCACTGTCGTGCCCTCGCCCAACTGCTCCCATGTGCCCCTAGTGCCAAGCCCCACAGGACCTAGTCTTGTCCCTGTCTTTCAGTCCCTCAGATGTCCCTATCCCCCTCTCCAGTGCCGATCCACCACCTCCAAAGGCAGCCCCTGCCCTCCTAGAGCCAAGTCCTCCCCCACAGGCTGCTTCCCTCCCTACACCAGTGCCAGGCTGCTCCTGCCCCCATGCCGATTTTTCCTCCTCTGCTCCTGACCCCTTTGTCAGTCCACTCCCCCCAGCAGCTACTGCCCCCCTCATGGGCAATTTCCCTCTCTCCCTCTTCTGCCCCCCAAATGTTATACCAAGAAATGAGCAACAAGACCTTATACAGGAGATAAGGCAATGAGCCGCATTTATTGTTAGTACAGAGGATCGATCTCTCTCTTTCTCTCTCTCTCTCTCTCCTGCAAGAGGGAGATACCGGTAGTTACCAGCCTCAGAGTTGTTCGAACTTGAGTGATGCAGCGGGATCCAGTCGGTCAACACACGATGCTCCTTGGGACATGCAGAACAGATCCAAAGTCCCTCATTTTCTTCACCCTTTTTATAGGGCCAAAACCACCAATTCAATTATGCTGTCATGTCGTTCCCATCTTTGATGTTGTTTCACAAAACAACGAACATGATGCCTTTATTGTTCCATTCCTGTTGCATATCTTTCTTCTGTTGATTTTTTCATGTCCTTCATAGGTGCCATCTCCTGTTGACATTACCATATTCTTCGGCTCTCTGGAATCTCCTTATCTAGGTCCAGTACCTCTCCTCCATGAACTACCCATGCATACCCTCTCAATCACTTCTGAAAACTATTAATCCATTACCAATCTAATTCTATTTTAAAGAGCAAAACCTAATTGCTACATTTAAAAAAGGTTACATATTTATAATAAAACATTTTGTTACAAATCTCCAGTCTGTCTACATAACTACCTTATCACCACTATTTATTTGCAACGCTTCTTTTGTTCCCAGCTGCAACCTAATCTATTTGTAGGCGGCTAACATCTCACACTGTTTTACTGCTCAGAGATCCAGGATGTTTTTCTGTTCCTGTGATAATTAACTGCGCTTTCATTCTCAAAGGGGTAGCTGTGTTAATCTATTATTAGTCTTTAAAAGTGCCACAGGACTCTGTTGTTTTTCATTCTCAGGGTTACACATGAAAATTACAAGTCTAACAATTGCTTCCATGTACTTTACCCAGGCCCTGCTGGGGCCTCCACCAGCGCCAATACACTCCCGCAGCTTCTCCTGCCCCCCCAGTGCAATACACTCCCCCAACTTCTCCTGCCCCCCAGTGCAATA